>AP025042.1:21273259-21284432 GCA_036186865.1 Eustoma russellianum | reverse complement strand
CATCGGAAGATAAAAGAAAATGTCCTTGAATGTTAAAGCTATGCAATTACTTTTGAATGGACTTACAACTTCTGAAGCAGGATATGTGTCAAATTGCACAAGTGCACACGACAAATGGAAATCACTTGTATTAAAGCATGAAGGAACAAGCGGTGTAAAAGAATCAAAAATAAACATGCTTATGACTGAATTAGAGTCTTTCAAAATGGTGCCGAACAAATCCATAACATCTATGGATTTGAGAATTACTAACATTTTCAATGCTCTTGAAGCTTTAGGCAAATCATTCACGAACAATGAAAAGGTTCAAAAGGTGCTGCGAAGACTTCCTGGTGAATGGGATCCAAAGGTCACGGCAATTGAAGAAACCAAATCGATCACAAAAATAGACAAATTGATAGGCTCACTAAGAGTATATGAGGTAAAACTAAACCAACTGAAGTCCGAGTCATCTAAATCATCCAGTAAGTCAATAGCTTTCAAATCAACTGAAACACATAAAAATAATGATGATAGTAATAGTGATACTAAATTAGACGATGACTTGATATTGGTAGCTAGAAAACTTAGAAAGTTTTTCAAATGTCCAAATAGGAATATACAATGTTCTTCTTCTTTTTTTTCTCAATCTAAGAAAAATAACTCTAACAACAACAAATGGTATAATAAAGAGTTAAAGTGCTACGAATGTGGTAAAAAGGGACATATCTCATACGATTGCCCAACAAAGAAAAATAATGATAATAACAATAATAAATAAGCCAAGGACAAAGAGGCACAAGCGACTAAGGCAAAGGAGTCCAAGTCAAGGAAAGGCAAACGAGCAATGAAGGTGAGCACATGGAGCGACTCATCCGACTCAGAGTCCGAAACTAAGGAAGCTCAAATCTGTTTCGTATCCAACGAGGTAAGTTCTTCTTCTAATAGTGATTCTGATATTGACATGGCATTTGACGAAATCTATGAAGAGTTTTTAAGAATGCATGCTCACTGTAAGAGGCACTCTAAAGAAAAGAAGAAACTAATTGAAGAAAATGACAAGTTGAAGACGTCGAACTTGGAATTTTCCGATCAATTAGAATCTTTTAAACAATAGTCTACTATACTCTTGATTCTTTAAAGAATAAAATTGAATCACTTAGGAAAAATGAACAAAAGTTAAAAATGGAAAACAATATGTTACAGTCTAAGTTAGAAACTTGTGACAATGAGATAGTGCAACTCAAGCCTTCTAAACTTACCTTAGAAAAAATGTTAGAACAATTTAAATCTGGTGTAAATATGTTAGATACACTTATATCATCGCAAAAATATGAAAATGATAAATCTGATTAGAATATAAAGAAGAAGATGACAAAGTACGCAAAAAGACTAAGTTTGTATCTTCAACTACTAAACAACCTTATAAAGATATAAAAACAACTTTGCCTGCTAAATCTTCTTCTCTCCTTCTGTTTATTCTAAAGCAAAAATACAACCTGCACCCATAAAAGCACATACATATCAACGTACATCTAGGCAAAACTTTGCATCTAGACAACCTAGAAATTATGCCTATATATATACGAATACAACTAGAAAGAATAAAATGCATACAATTTATTATGAACCTAAGTATAGACAACTCTCATATAAGTCCTATAGAAATGCATATGAACATACATATAGAGCACCATATAAGAAAAAAAGTCACATGCCTTATATATACTATAAAATTCGGCCATCTAATAATAATTATTAACCATGGCACAACATGTATAACAATGCATCTTCACTTATGTGCAATGATCATGTGCATGCTAATCCTTCTTATTTTCCAAATTATAACAATGCTAAAAATGTGTCTAGAAGTTATGTTCAAGTATGGATACCTAAGGGATATCTAAACAAGAATGGTGCCCCTAACATTCAAGGACCCAAATGAAGGGTACCTAAAACTTTGTCTCTATTGTAGGAAAATCGCAAGGAATGCAAGGAGGCAAAGTCAAAGAATCTAAAAACTAAATGGATTTTAGATAGTGGATGCTCAAGGCATATGATGGGAAACCCCAAACTATTCACCGAGTTGGAACAAATCAAGAATGAGGGAAAGGTAACTTTTGGTGACAACAACAAAGGATAAGTTGTTGGAAAAGGAACAATTGGGGACTTTAACACATTTCAAATACAAAATGTGTTGTTAGTAAGTAATCTCTCTTATAATTTATTATTTCTCAACTTATAGATTGCGGATATAATGTCCTATTTCTTTCTAATTCTTGTGATATAATAAATGAAAAAGGAGAAATTGTTTTAAAAGGAAATAGGGATGTAACATTTATACTCTTACCTTAGATAACATGTTAGATGCTAAGGTCAATTGTTTAATATCACATGACTTAGATGTGAATTTATGGCATAGAAGATTAGGCCATATATGAATTGCAACCATTAAAAAATTATCTAAGAAGAATTTAATTAGAGGAATGCCTAAGTTAGACTTAGATAATTTTCAAATGTGTGAAACATGTATTAAAGGAAAACACATTAAAGAAACATTAAAACCGAAACATGAAGTGAGTACTAGTCATGTACTAGAATTGCTTCACTTAGACTTATTTGGTCCAAGTAGGACAAGAAGTCTAGGTGGACACTACTATGTGTGTGTCATAGTAGATGATTACTCACGCTACACATGGACATTGTTCTTAACACACAAAGACGATTCTCCATTGGCAATCGAAACTCTTATCAAGCAACTTGAAAATATCAAAAGAATTAAAAGTGATAGACGCGGAGAATTTAAAAACAAAGATGTAATCAAATTTTGTGAATTACATGGAATAAAACATGAATTCTCACCACCTAGAACACCACAACTCAATGGAGTTGTTGAATGTAAAAAATAGAACAATTCAAGAAGTTGCTAGAACTATGCTGTGTGAAAATAAATTACCTAAATATTTATGGGCTGAAACTGTTAAATGTGCATGCTATATTATAAATAGGCTTACTATTCCAAAGAAATTAAATAAAACACCTTATGAATTGTTAAACAGTAGACAACCTAAAATAAATTATCTTAGAGTATTTGGATGTAAGTATTTTGTATTGAACACTAAGGATAATCTAGACAAGTTTGAACAAAAGTCTATTGAATGCATATTTGTTGGTTATTCAACTAATTCAAGAGCATATAGGTGTTATAATCCTACATCTAGAAAAATATTTGAATCTATACATGTGAAATTCAGTGAAAATGCATGCTTTGAAGTTAGTGATAAAACTCAACATAAACATGAGAATAATGTTGAAAATATGTTTGATGATGATGTATTACTTGAGCCTGTACTTGATCATCTAGAATCAACTCCCCCTGAACAAGACATGCCTAAACCCTTAGATGAAATAAATGAAGAGATTTTGCAATTGGAAGATAATACAAGTAACTTACAAGATGATTCAATTGTATACGACAATGTTCACACTAATGAAACATTTGAACAAGATGAGGGTGAACCTAGTCAATCTAGGAATTGGTGGCATCCTAAAGAATTAATCATTGGGGATCCAAGTGTTGGGGTTAAGACACGTAGAAACATAAGTCAACTTGAAAGACATAGTTTAGTCTCACACATAGAACATAAGAATATTAAGGAAGCCTTAAGTGACATGTCATGGATAGATGCTATGCATGAGGAATTAAATCAATTCACCAGGAACAACGTGTGTGACTTAGTACCTAAACCTGAAGACAAGTCTATAATAGGAACCAAATGGGTCTTTAGAAATAAAATAGATGAACAAGAAAACATCACACGAAATAAGGCTAGGCTAGTCGCACAAGGTTGTAATCAACAAGAAGGAATAGATTATGAAGAAACCTTTGAACCCGTTGCACAACTAGAAGCAATTAGATTGTTACTTGCGATTTCAAGTCTAAGCAATATTAAGCTCTTCCAAATGGATGTCAAGAGTACATTCTTGAATGGATACATCCAAGAAGAGGTGTTTGTGAAACAACCCCCTGGATTCGAATATCCAAAGAATCATAACCATGTTTACAAGCTTAAGAAAGCTCTATATGGTTTGAAACAAGCTCCAAGAGCTTGGTATGATAGATTTGCAAACTTTTTTATTGCAAATAATTATCAAAGGGGGACCATAAACAACACATTATTTCTAAAAAGAAAAGATAATAGATTATTAATAGTTCAAATATACGTAGATGATATCATCTTTGGTTAAGACAACCCTACCTTAGTAAATGACTTCAAAGAGTGTATTAAGTCAGAATTTGAAATGTCAATGGTAGGAGAATTGAATTATTTCTTAGGACTCCAAATCAAACAAATCCCTCAAGGAATTCACATTAGCCAACTTAAGTATGTTAATGATATGATTAAGAAGTTTGGCTTTGAAGAGTTGAAACCAACACCTACACCCATGAGTATTAGCACCAAACTAGATAAGGATAAAAATGGTAAACCTTTTGATGACACGCTATATAGGTCTATGATTGGCTCACTGTTATACTTAACTGCATCAATACCTGATATCATGTTCAGTGTGTGTATGTGTGCTAGGTTTCAATCTTGTCCTAAGGTATCACATTACAATGCAGTGAAAAAGATCTTTAGATATCTTAAACACACATTTCACTTAGGACTTTGGTATGATAGAAACGGTAAGTTGGAATTACACGCATATAGTGATGCTGATTATGGTGGTTGCAAGTTAGATAGAAAATCCACTAGCGGTACATGTCCATTCATAGGAACCAACTTGATCTCTTGGCTTTCTAAAAAGCAAGCTAGTGTAGCTCTTTCTATCACTAAAGCCGAGTATATTGCATTAAGTTTATGCACTACCCAAATACTTTGGCTTAAATAACAACTTAGTGATTTTGGCATTAAAATAAATAAGATTCAAATTTTCTGCGATAGCACAAGTGCAATCAATATTTCACGGAATCCGTTACTTCATTCTAAGGCCAAACACATTGAGGTAAGATACCACTTCCTTTGAGATCATGTTCAAAATGAGGATATAGTTTAAACCACATAAGAAATGATCACCAAATAGCTGATATCTTCACCAAACCCCTTAATTAAGCCACTTTTGAAAACTTACGAGCCAAGTTGGGTATGATGACTTATGATACCATTGCATAGTTCTATCTTTTGCATGATTTACAAAATAAAAAGGGAGATAGAATAAGAACATGATTTTAGTTGGTAAGTCATACTTTGGTTGGTTGAATAATATGCTAATATGCTAAGTTTCAATTGGTATAAGTTGAGCATAGGTTAAGGGGGAGAGTATAATTTGAGGGGGAGCATATGGAAGCATGAGAGTTGAGAATTTTGAGAATTTAAAACCAATGTGAAAACAATTGGTAATTGGTTGGAGATTATTTTCTAAAACAATTCAAATTTGGTGAAACAATTGATAGATTTATGATAAACAATTGATTATAAGTTGTGACATTAAAATCATGTTAAGTTATTTTGAAAATCATCCAAAAGGGGGAGAATGTTGAGAAATATGTTTGGATAATTTTCAAAGTCATGATTTTAAGTGGTGAATGAATAAAAATGTCACACATGGTGTTAAAAGTTAAAAAAGTTGAAAAAGGTTACATCGATCTCTCAGGTTGTTGCACATCGATCGATCTATGTACATAGATCTCTCACATCGATCGATCCATGTAAGGCAGTGAAAGTTCAAAACCTTACAGTGAGACATCGATCTCTAAACCTGAGACGTATCGATCGATCGATGTACATCGAACCCTCACATTGATCGATCAATGTAGGTCAGAGACAAATTCTGAAACTTACGGTGAGACATCGATCTCTCAACCTGAGCCACTTCGATCGATCGATGTCTAGGGTTTTTAGAAATAATGTTCTAAAATATGATAAATTGTTTTTTTTTCATTTTTTATAATTTATACATGTTCATTATGTGAATATTATGTGTTTTTGTTGATTTTAAATGTATTGTGACTGATGTGCCTTGGAAGTTTCTACAACTTACCAAAAAGGACAAAATTGGTATTTTGAGTTTTGTAGGAACATGATATGGTGGATATATATCAAGGACTTGTTCTCATCTTATTTATCATGACAAAGATGATATTATGATTATTTTTGACCATCGGGGTCATTTCTGAAGTTTTCTCTCACCAAGGATATTTTGGTCGTTTCACCCCTGAGCGTATTTTTGGTATTTTCACTCAAGGAATCTCTTGAGCATATTATTTTCTTCATTCTGGAGTTTATTTATTATTTTGAAGATTATTTGGTGGTTCTTTATCTTATTCTCTCAAATGATGATATTATTGACTATAGCGGGATATGTAACGAGTTGTGATGTCGCATTCTATTTTTTGGTTGAAGACTCTCTTATATATGTTATTGGATAATATTTATCATCATTTTTTCAGAGAATGTAAAGGTTTTCAAGGTGTGTAAATGATCACAACATACAAGAAGAACTATTAGGAATTTTGGTGTTACACGTTGACATAATCTTGTCAACTATTATCTATTGATTTCTTCTTCAAAAATCTGAGTTGATATACATATATATGGGTTTGAAAACGTTCATATTCAGGTGGATATGATGGTGTACTCATTTTATGACTTGGTGACAAGTGGACAAATCAAAAAGAGACTAGTTGGCAAAAGTTGCCAACTTGGAAAAATTGAAAACATTTGAATTGTAGCCAACGGTCATGGCTGTTTTCAGCAGAAATTTTTGAATCAAAGGGAGCCTTCACATGTCCCATTCTTGTGCTTGGAGTTGAGGGTATTTTGGTGGTATTATCCTCTCTTATTATCTTCATTTTACAAATAATAATCTGGATAATTCAATTATGTAGCCAATGGCTAATACATTTGGAATGGAGCTGAATTTGAGTTTTCTTTATCCACGAAAAGTCAGCCTCACATGTCTTATGTTTATGCCAAGAAGTTGAGGGGATAGTGGAGTATTATCCCTTGCTATTATCTTCACATTTTCAAGAAAATTCCAAGTCATTTTTGGAGCTAATTTTTGGCCAACAAGGTGCATCCAATGATGTAAAGACACTTGGACTTGATGATGAAGATGGTGACACATGTGCATTCTTATCTCCAAGGCTCACTTCACACTATAAATAGGAGGCAATGGTGAAGAAGATGAAACACACTTGAAACTCACTTGAAAGCATTTGTTGAGTTGTCAAGCTATCATCTTCTTGTTGTTGTTCTTATTTCATTCTTTATAGCAAAGGTGTTCTTGTTGTATTTATTGAGCTACAAGCCTCTTGAGCTTCATTTGTAATATTTATTAGCCATTTCTATCAGGCTACATCAATAGGTGGTAGAGGTGTTGCAACTAAGTGTTGCATAGAATGTGTTCATCCAAGTATTGAATAGGGTTAGTGTATAACCCAAGGGTCAAACTTGGTTCTTGTTGTAAGGTGATTCATCTCATAGTGAAATCCAAGAAAAGGTGTTCCTTAGGACTGGAGTAGGTCACATTGACCGAACCAGAATAAATTCTCGGTGTTCTTGTCTTATTTCTTCATTTCTGCATTCTGCTTGTTTTTACTGCAGTTTGCTCACCATTTCTCACGTTTTAAAAAAATAGCTAAACACTTTCAAAATTTATGATTTTTGGTGGAGTTATACTTCAGACTGTTAGCTTTCATTTGCAACAAGAATCACTTGATTTGAGCAAGGGAAAGTTAGTCTTTCAGTCTTTGTAAGATAACTGCTCCAATCTAGCTGCAATCTGACCAGGTTTGAGAAAACTTAAATTCTGTATTAATCAAGAATTGTTTAAGGTCAGGGCCTTTTGGAAACATCAACTACACATCCTAAGGAGTGTTTTTATATAAAGATCAACTTTTTGGGTTGAGTATTCAAAGAGAAATACGTTTTTCAAAATCAGTAACATTCTATCCAATTCTGTCCAGATTGACCATCTGAATCTTTTTGTTTGTTTGAAAGGTCAAACGATCTTATTTTTGTCTGATTTTTGGACAGACTCTTGTTAACACAATGAAGTTCAGATATGGAAAGTTTCATAATTTTTGGAGTTGTGTACACTTATTTTTGAATTTTTTCAAAAAGGGGTTCTGAATCTGAGGTAGTCTCAGATTCTGTTTTCAAAGGGGTTTTTAATCAAGGGTATTAGTGTAATTTCCGCTAACCACTATTCACCCCTTTATCTAGTGGTGTTTATTGCAGGTGCATGGTCCAACAATTAGTAATCAAGCACATCTAGTGGAATCTTCAAAGGTGGATGAAGAAGTCATTGATGCGGTCGTCTTATCTGAGATAAACTTTGTCAGTGGTGCTATGGAATAGGTGGTAGACACAGGGCTACCAAGCACATTGCTACCAACAAGGATCTATTTTTTTATTATCAAGAAATAGATGATGGCGAACAAGTCTTCTTGGGAGATGCACATGGTATCCAAGTTCTTGGAAAAGGAAAGGTGCTTTTCAAGTTGACTTCAGGCAAAAGACTGGAACTAAGCAATGTGTTACATGTTCCTGCCATGCGTAGGAACTTGATTTCCGGATTTATACTGAACAAGGTTAATATCAAACTTGTTCTTGAATCTGATTAAACTTGTAAGAATTTGTTGGGAAGAGATTCTGCTCAGGAGGTTTACTTGTACTTGATGTTGTTTGTATTGTTAATAATAAGAATGCATCTAGTTCTGCTTATTTTGTTGATCTTGATATTTGGCATGCTAGACTAGGACACGTTAATAAGGATGCATTAAAGAGGTTAAAGGTTACAAACTTGATATCTTATACAATTAATGATGACCTTGATAAATGTGAATTTTGTGTAGAAGATAAGCACCATAAAAAGTCGTTTAGAGTTATAGATAAATTGGAACTCATTCATAGTGCCTTACGAGATTTTAAAGGTTATATAAGTAAAGGTGGCAAGAAGTATTATATTACTTTTATTGACGACTTCTCTAGATACACTAGAGTTTACTTGTTAGCTCATAAAGATGAATCTGAAAGCATGTTCTTCAGGTATAAAAATGAAGATGAAAATCAACTAGATAGAAAAATTAAAAGGCTAAGGACAGATAGAGGAGGTGAGTACAATGTATTATCTTCACAAAAGTTTTGTGAGGATAATGGTATTATACATGAGTTCACACCGCCTTACACCCCTCAATCTAACGGAGTTGCTGAAAGAAAAAATAAAACTCCTAAGGATATGATGAATGTCATGCTAATTAGTTCTGTTACCTATTGATATGTGGGGAGAAGCAATTCTATCAGCATGTCATATCTTAAATAGAATTCCACATAAGAAGACTAATAAAACTCCTTATGAACTTTGGAAAGGCTACGCACGTAACTTAAATTACTTCAAGGTATGGGCATGTTTAGCCAAGGTTGGAATTTGGATTTCAAAAGGAGTAAAATAGGTCCTAAAACTAATGATTGTGTTTTCATAGGATGCTCAAAATAGTGTTGCATATAGATTTTTGTCAATAAATAATGGTTCCATTATTGAATCTAAAAATGCTGAGTTTTTTTATCATATTTTACATATGAAGAAAGAGTCAATAGTAAGTTCGGGATATGGAAAAGATGAGTCTAGTAAAGTTACAAATGATGATAATAACTCACCTAGAAAAAGTAAAAGAAAAAGGGTATAAAAATCATTTGGAGATGATTTCATTACTGCCTTCATTATAGAAAATGATTCGTCGACGTATCAAGAAGCTATAAAGTCTGTAGACTCTAAGTTTTGGAAAGAAGCTATCAATAGTTAACTTGATTCTATACTTTGCAATAATACTTAAGTTTTGGAAAGAAGCTATCAATAGTGAACTTGATTATATACTTTGCAATAATACTTGGGACTCGTAGACTTGCCTAGAGGTTGTAAACCTATCAGTTGTAAATGGGTCTTTAGAAAAAAAATTAAAGGCAGACGAATCAATTGATAAGTTAAGCTAGGCTTGTTGCTAAGGGTTTCACCCAACAAGAAGGAATAGATTTCTCCGACACATATTCACCGATTTCTAGAATAACATCCATTAGGGTGTTAGGAGCATTAGCCTCCATTCATAAATTAGTTGTACAGCAAATGGATGTTAAAGCCGCATTTTTAAATGGAGATTTAGAAGAAAAAATTTATATAAAACAACCGGAAGGAATGATTGCTAAGGGTCAAGAACGTAAGGTTTGTAGGTTGAAGAAATCTTTGTATGGTTTAAAACAAACACCCAAGCAATGGCATGAAAAAATTTGACAATGTCATGTTAGCTAATGGATATGTTGTAAATGAAAGTGATAGATGCATTTATAGCAAATTCAAAAATCTTGATGGTGTGATTATTTGCTTATATGTGGATGATTTATTAATTTTTGGAACAAACATTGAAGGTGTAAATAGTACTAAATCGTTTTTGTCCTCTATTTCTGAAATGAAAGATATGGGAAAAAAGGATTTAATACTTGGTCTTATATTAGTAGAGAAATATTGGGGGTATATGCTTTCTCAATCTCATTATGTTGAGAAGATTTTGAGAAAATTCAATCACTTTGATGTTAAACCTGTTAGCACTCCACCATATAATGCATCTACGAGATTACAAAAGAATAAAAATGATGGTATATCTCAACGTGAATATGCTAAGATCATTGGTAGTCTCGTGTATCTAATGAATTGTACTAGGCCATGTTAGGAAATCGAATGAGATCACTGCCAAACGCGCAGCGGAAAAACAAGACTTGATCTCTGATTTCCTACCAAGGATCCATGTAGTTCGTTTAATTCGACAAAAAATCAAAAATTACCTCTGTAGATTCGAAATCTGCAGATGGAAGAGGTGCGAAATCACGAACACCCTCTGTCGGTATCCACACGAACGCTTCCGTCCGGAGTGCTAGCTCTTCAAACGGCGCGGCTGAAGAACTCGTTTTTCACAAAAACGATTCTAGGATCTTTCTGATTGCTTGGTGTACATGATACGCCAAGCTCCATACATATATATAGATATCAAACTCCAATTCCAGATCGGATTTGTCAACGTCTATCATAATCCGTACCAGATATGGATTCTGTTAGGATTAGATAAAACCAATCAAAATCCATATCAGATATGGATTCTCTGTTATTATCCGATGATATAAATATATACATAAAAACAAAA
>AP025042.1:21149737-21273249 GCA_036186865.1 Eustoma russellianum | reverse complement strand
ACAATATTAATATTATTAATATTATTAATCTCAGCCATACGCATTCTTGTGTGTGACCCGATAGGCCCATATTAATTGGAAACTGATTAAATCTCCATTAAACCAACAAGTCGTAATTGGTCTCTAGCAAGACATTACGACTACCCAATTAATACGAGTAAAGTCCAACTAGCCTAATAATAGTACATGCATTAATCCCTTTGTCACACGATATCTAGTTTAAACATAAGTCATGGTCAGCGTCATACTTATATTGTTCAAACATATGATTACTCGATCTCTAAGTAGACTGATAAAACAAATGATATTGATCACACTATCAATTTATTTGAGCACGGCCATGCATTTCACAGTCTCACTAATCGAGGGGCCCAAAGATATCTCTCTCAAAAGAGAGGGACAAATTCTATCTTGATTGTTCAATATCCTCTACATAATTTCTATCACATTCAATCATGACCTTTATTATTATCCAGTTACGGATAACGTTTGATCATGTCAAAATATAATAGTCCTTATGTTGGAAACTATGACAATCTCAAGTCAAATGATTAAAACATGACTATCATGAGATTTACTTATGACGCTAATCCATGTAGCAATCTCATGATGAGTCTATCAATACACTGTTCTCTAACAAGTATCTATGAGATTGATTCGTATCACCATACACATAATCATCTCATGATTATCAAATCAATACTCATACTGATTATAAATTATTTTATCTCTATAACAATAATGAATCAGGGACATATATCAAAATTGTGTAACATACTAACCAACAATAATGATAATAAAACCTCTTTTATTAATAATAAATGCATAACATAGATATCCAAATCATGTCCTAGGGCACATACACTAACAGGCCAGATATTGCATATTCTGTAAACTGGTTAGCTAGATATACTCATAATCCTAGTAAAGAACATTGGGATGCTTTAAAGCGGTTATTGAGATATCTAAGAGGTACTATGGATTTTTGGACTTATGTTTAGTGGTTGTCCAACAATGTTAGAAGGTTATTGTGATGCTAATTGAGTCACAGATAATGATGAAATAAACTCCACTAGTGGGTATGTATTTACTTTGGATGGCAGTGCTATTTCATGGAAATCTTCTAAACAAACACGTAAAGCTAAATTAACAATGGAACCAAAATTTGTTTCTTTAGAACTTGCACGTACAGAAGCGGAACGTTTAAGGAATCTACTTGCTGATATTCCTTTGTGAGCTAAGCCTATGCCTTCTGTGTTTATTCATTGTGATTCACAGGCAACGATCACTCGAGCAAAGAATAAGATATACAATGGGAAGAGCTGTCACATCCGTTTGAGGCTAACAATGTGCGTGATTTGATTAGTTTTGGGTTAGTTAACTTGGAGTACGTGAGGACCGAGTTGAACCTTGCAGACCCCTTAACTAAAGGACTGAACCGTAAGATGGTTCTAAAAACATCGAGAGGAATGGGACTTTTTCCATCAGATGTGAACTTTCTATGGCAGGAATCCAACTCTCTATTAGTAGAGATCCTACAAACGAAGTTCAATGTGGTAAAAATACGTCATAGAAGAGTTCTGTTAAGTACTATTATATTTGTCCCTCCCTGTGTTGATGTCTGAGGATAGTACTTACTGCATGTTTGAGGGTGAGATTCAATTCTCTTAATGGATAATTCATAGTCGCTATAAATGGAGGTGTGTTGCAGTACACACTTGATGAATATCAGCTATACAAGTGTGGAAGTGGAGCCGCTTCCTATGAGACTCTGAAAAATTCTCTAGATCACTTATGAATCCTGGGATTAGGTGCAGGGCCATTAATGCACCACACCGCAAACTTGTAAGAAGTTAGCTAAAGGCATGTCATTTGTGTGTTCAAATAAACAGTAGTGAAATGTGGTTCAAGACGGTTGTCACCCTATTTCCATTTATATAACTACAAATCGTACTACCGGACAGTTCAAGACGTTTATCACTGCTCTGTTATGTGTCTTATCTTCGTTTAATAGTGAAGAGGTCAGTTTATTACCGTTCTGAAACGTTTGTATATAAGTTTGGATCATGTGGTGGATTGTTGGAAAAGTACGTTAAAGTACTTTAAAAATGTGATCCAAACTTATATAAAACTTGATGTTGTTTGGGAGTTTGAAAGAATGTTATGAACACTTTGAACTTCAAAAGATCACTCGGATCGATCCATGTGTAAACTGGATCGAACCAAGTGAAAGTTGGAATAAAGTTGGCGTTCTGTTGGACATAGATCGATCACATCGATTGATCGATGTGGTGCAGATGTAATGCTGGAAACTTTCTGTCCAACATAAATCGATCACATCGATCGATCGATGTGACATCGATCAATACTTCGATCGATCTATGTGGACAGGATGCAAAGCTGAAAGTTTCTGTCCTACATCAAGTGACATCGACGATCGATCGATGTACCAACATTCAGAACTTTTCACTTTGAATTGCATTTTTGGTCCAAGGTTCATCTCCCTTCACTTTTGAACGGCTAGTAAGTGATTTGGAGGTGTAGAAAACTGCTGAAATGATCTTTGAATGTTGCCAAAAACACACACATGTCTATTTATAAGGCATTGGTCTCTTGAACAATACACTACAACTTTGCAAAAACTTAATAGATTTCAGCACTTTCTCCTCCAACTCTTCTTCTCTATCACTCTCTTCTACTAAGCAAGTTCAATCTTTCTCTCCTAGAGCAAAGGAAAGAAAGATAGTTGATATCCTAGGAAGCTTTTGCTTGAAGACTACCTTGTCGGTAGGAGCAAAATTGCTTTAAGAACAGAGACAATCAGTCATGTCTCGGCTTTATTGTTTTCTTGGTTGTTCCATATTCCTACACCATTTTTCTTACACACTAAACACGGTCGGCAGATTAATTAGTAATTTCACATGCTACAGGGTACTTGAAGGAGAAAATAGAGTTATGTAACCCAAAACAAGCTAATTATTGCTTTTCAAAATGTTTAAGCAGAAATAATCAGTCGCAATAGTTACATTGACGGAAATCAGGAATGCATCTTGAAAAATCAAGCTTTGATCATTGGAATTGGAAGTTCGAAATCGTGGTTGTTTATGTAGCATTCTTTGGTATTCTTGAACTGTTTCCTTCAAGCTTGCGCATTCTTTCTCGTTGATTTATAGTTGTCTTTTATATCCATACATCTGTTCTTCATCCAATTCTGCTTTAGTACTGAATATATTGAGTTCCACATTGCAGATACCTTGTTCCACCCTTTCCCGTCCAAGTTGGTTTTCTAAATCAAGAATTCTTTTTTCAAGCTCATGCGATTGGATGGCATATATATCCTGCGAAGGATGGTTTACAACGTTTTGTTTGTTTGTTTCCTTCTTCAACAGTATTGGCTAGCTCTTCCAGACTTCCCATCGTAACACAGTATATCACGATAAATTAAGGGAAAATTATCTTTTGCCTTATGTGTTTTGGCTAATTTGAGGTTTGATACCTTCATGTTTGAAATTACATACTTAACAGCCCTGTGTATTTGGATTGATAAGAAAAAGGTATTTACAAGTGAAAACCGCCGGAAATCAGTTAAAAATAAGGGTATTTTAGTCATTTCATATTTTTCATCTCCTACATCCAACCTCCACCTTCCAACCTCCATTTCCACCATCCTTACATACCTCTCTACAGCTCCTCCTCCCATCTACGCTGACTCTCCACCATCGTCTTGATCCTCTTATTCAATCTAATTCATTAATTTTGTTAATGCATTATTTAGTGCAAATTTGATATTGTTCTTTGACCTTATGATGCGTGGTTGTCACGCCTCGTACGGATCGTCTCCTCTAACACTTGGATCCTTAATGATTCTAGGCAAGAGTTGAACTCTCTCCTAGTCGTTGATCACCAAGATTTTGTTTGAGCCTTCCTCCTTCAAAAGTTACCCGTTTCCCAAGCAAGTTTCCACCCTCTTGGACGGTCACACCTCTGATGTTGGATATCTCCCACAAGGTTGCTCACATCTTGATTGGATTCTAACTTTGATCTTCAAAGAAACAAAGAAAGCACTCAAGTTGTTCTTAAAAAAATCAAAGCAAAACTCACAAGTGGTTGTGAAGAGAAAATATGCTATTTTTTGCATAAGAATTGTTTTGATCTATTCCCCCTTCTTAGGGTCGTTTGACATCCCTTTATATAGGGCAAAAAGTATTAAAAAATATAGTATACAATGTTAAAGAAAAAAACTAGTCAAAAAGCTAAAAAAAGCCTAAATTTGTGCAATCTGTCGGTAGCTTTTTGACCCTTCTAGAAGCTGATTTTGGTCTTACTATTCTCTTGAGAAATTTAGATCAGGATGTGAAGTTAAATTTGGGCTTTTGAATCACCTTATTTAGACTTGGGATGAGTTATATATGGCCCTTCAAAGTTTTGGGTGTCAAGAATGTTTTAGTATTGGCTCCTGAAAACTTGTCTGTATTGTGGCCTATTTTTAGATCCATTTGAGCTCGAATTAGGCCTTGACTCATCTTAGAGAATTGTAACTCATTGAATTTACAAAATAAACATATGAAGTTCTCTGAATTTGGCCCACTCATTGAAGAGATAAGTCCAAATTACTGAAAGCGGGTCACAGAATTCTGCAGAAACAATACTTCAAATTCAGTGATGTTTTTGGTCATCATGGCGACTTCTTCTGAAATGTGCAAAATAGAAACATTTTAGATCTTTGTTCTGTCTTTCCAATGAAACTTGAATCACCGAATTTTCCCTTGGCATTCGATAGATACGGCCGTTTATGAAAGCTGGTCCTGTTAGAAATCACATTCCGAAATATGCTTGTTTCTCTTCAACTCCTTTGGTCTTCAAGCAACTCCAACATCCTCATAAGACCTTAAAATAACTCTAATAAATGTGGACACATGCTAAACAACTCTAAAGGCTTAAAAAGCCAAAAGGCTCAAGGTTTGGTCATGCAAGACTAAAACAACAACCTTTACAAACAAGAAACTTTAAACAAGCGACTCAAGTAATGAAATAAATAATACAAATGACTCGTATATATTACAACACATAAAAACTTAAAGATTGGGTTCAAGTAGGTGAACCCAACGGCCCTCTTTGTTCATAGACTAGTTTAACACATGTCTGAACAAGAATGCATCAACTTATTGGTTCAAACTCTTTGTCATGCTTCTTGTGACATTAACTTGTCTCACCTTTGTTGACTCCTAGCACCTGTACTTCATCACCTTAACGCAACTTTCATTGACCTGCCCCACGCATGGTAATTATCACAACTTAACGGAGGATGCGCAAGAACTAAAGAGGGATTCTCATTTCGATACAGATCAAGATTAGGATTAGGATAGTTGAATGTGACATTTGTATATTCAGGGCACTAAAGGATGGAGTCCAGAGTTGCAGTGAACACAAAGAATCAAACCTGACTTCTACATCCAAGAATTAAAAAAAGGAAAAGAGAGAGTATCCACAGCCAAATCTTTACTTCGAATGAACATATTTCAATTCCGAACTAACAAAAACTGGAGAAGGAAATTTATGGCTCATGTTGCTAACTGAATGAGCAGCTTATGAAATTATCTTTTTCAGCATATTCATATATTTTGAATCTATATTTACTACTCAATCGCCAGAAGAGAGAACCTTCATACCTCCTATGGAAACATCTAAAGGACTTTACACCAAGTATCACTCCATTTCTGAATTGGGTCGTGAGGTGAATTCTCTTACCTTTTCAACAAGGTAGTCTACAAAACAAGGAGAATTAGTGTTCTAGTCGCTGAGCTGGACGCGAAGTTAGAGCTGCTAGGCTAGAGGTGGAAGATCTAAAGGCAGAACTTAAAGAATCTAACCTGGCTGTCAGCAATGTGAAAAAGAGCTGTTCGAAAGAAAGAGAAGAACTAGATAGTGGACTATAAGATGTTGGATTTAATTAAATAAATCTATGAATAGGACCGTTTAATCGAATCAACAGACAAAGTAAAAAATACGGAAAATATACCTTGCTCCATTGCTGTTGTTAATCTGAACACGTACGCTGCAACTGCTCCGGCTGATGATGAATCTGGCGTGATCCAATGATTCACGACCTCCCGCCAATTGCTGATACACCCTTGAACGGAATCAACAATTCACTGCTTACCGATAGAGAGGCTAAGCAGTGTGGGCTTTATAGAACAAGGTTGGCACACCTCCCCTTATCTCTCTCTATGGCCGAATTTCTGATTGATGTTGTATGAGGAGGTGAAGGCATCCTCCTTTATATAGAGGGGAAACAGGGAATCCTTATGGGCATATTCTTTTATGGATAGAGATTTTTATCCCCAGATACCTGGAATATACTTGATACTATTATCAAGTTATCTTTATCAATTATCAAATATTATCCAATAGGAATCCTGGTGGGCATATTCCTTTATGGATAGAGATTTCTTTATCTCAGATACCTGGAATAAACTTGATGCTAACATCAAGTTTATCTTTATCCATTATCAAATATTATCTAATATTTAATAAAATATTATTAAATATTATAATAATTAATATTGTACCAACAATTGTCTACTAGCTACACGTGGGTTGTCGCCCCTCGGGGACCAGATGTCGTACACTTTATGGTCGTAACACTTTGAGCTCATCCATCGCGGTCTCTAACCAACTGTCTACATATTCGGGGTTTCCATTTTAGACCACACTATACATCCACGAGTATACTCGATGATCACTTAACATGTGGATGTTTTACGTAATAATTAATATTATTACGTGACATATGTGACATATAATATCATCATACAAACGTCCATCTTATGATAATTCGTATGAACTTTATCAATGTGATGCACATCACACGTATCTCGAATTAATCCCAACAATCTCCCACTTGGACTATATATGTATCTTAAAGATTATATATCACCCTTTTGAGCTCATATACCGTATGTTCTTTAGTGTATCTTTTCTTTTCCGGTCCATCAGCAAATGTTAGCAAAAGAATTAAGCCGCACGCCACCACATTGAATTAGTGATTGTCCCTCTTAAATCATGATGCTAACATTCTACTGAATGACATGGATACTGAAATGGATATGTAGTGTGGAATTAATATGCTAGGTGATCGTACATATTAATTCCAACTTGGCCCAACTTTACCGAGATCAATAGAATTCATAATGTATGCCGTAACTGCTTAATGTACATTACTTCTGCAAAAAACTTTAATATAACATGAATGTACATTATACTGTTTGTCTGAAATAAACAACTTTATTGAACACAAGAAAAAACATCACAGACTCCCACTAGGATAAAACATCCTCAACTTGACTAAGACTCATATAGCTAACATGCTTGTGGAAGACAACCGGTTCCACGGCCTTAGTCAAAAGGTCGGCCACCATGGAGTCTTTACTGATATGCTCAATACTGATCAGACCACTCTGAATTCTTTCTTTAACAGCCAGATACTTCATCTCTATATATTTCGCTTTAGATGAACTGCGGTTGTTATTTGAATATAGCACCGCAATATTATTGTCACAGTAAATCCTCATTGGAGACGTGATAGTCTCCAATACCTGCAGTCCTGTGACAAAATTGTGAAGCCATATTGCCTAATTGGATGTGTGGAAGTAAGCTAAAATTCCGCATCCATAGTGGAGAACGCCAATAAGGTCTGTTTCGTGCTTTTCCATGAGATCTCACCTCTAACTAGGGTAAACACATAGCCTGAGGTCGATTTCATGTTATCATAGCATCCAGCAAAATCGGAATCTGTATATCTAGTGATCTCTAACTTATCAGATCTCCGATACGTCAGTACGTGTTGTTTCATTTCTTGTAAATATTTCAGCACCCTCTTTGCTGTGTGGTGCAGTGATCCTTACTCGGATCAGAGAGATATCTGCCTAACATTCCCGTAATGAATGCTAAGTCTGGTTGTGACATACTTGGGCATACATTATACTCCATACTACCAAAACATAGGGAGTTTCCTCATCTCTGAACGTTCAAACTCTGTTTGGGGACATTGTTTCAATCTGAACTTGTCTCCTTTGCCACAGGGGTATTAAGTGGTTTATACTTATCCATGCTATACCGCTTAACACCTTTTCGATGTATTCTTATTGTGAGAGACCTAAGATACCTTGGGTACGATTCCTCCGTATCTCAAGTCCCAACACATATGAGGCTTCACCAAAGTCTTTCATCTCAAAATGTTTTCTCAGAAAGGCTTTGGTGTTGCTCAACATGTTTACATGTTTGTTGCAAGTAGTATATCATCTACGTACAAGATCATAAATATGAACTTGCTCCCACTGAACTTTGATACACGCATTCGTCAATTTGGTTTGCCTCAAAACCGAAGGAGACAACCACTTTGGCGAATTTGAGTACCGCTGTCGAGACGCTTGCTTGAGCCCATTGATGGATTTTTTAGTCGACAAATCATGCCTTTTGGATCTCCCACCTCGAATTGAGACGATTGAACCATGTAAATGGTTTCGTCGAGTTCTCCATTTAAAAACGCGGTCTTAACATCCATCTGATGTAGCTCAAGATCTAAGTGTGCCACTAAAGCCATGATTATCCGGAAGGAATCCTTCGTGGATACTGGAGAGAAGGTTTTGTATAGTCTATGCCCTCCTTTTGGGTAAACCCTTTAGCAACAAGTTGAGCCTTATATCGTTCTATGTTGCCTTTTGAATCCTGTTTGGTTTTAAATATCCATTTGCAACCAACAGGTTTCGAACCTTTAGGCAACGAGATGATATCCCATACCTTGTTGTCGTGCATAGACTTTATTTCTTTTTCCATGGCATTTACCCACTTTTCTGAATTTCGACATTGTAATGCTTGTTGGACGTTTTCGGGGTCATCGTCCAACATGCCAACGTCGAATTGTGTTCTTGGAGACATACCACATAGTCGCTGGTATGGGTTTCTCCATTCACGAGTGGATCTCCTTAGGGGCACTTGTTCTTCGGATACTGTAGGTTCCTGAACTACATCAGCCGGCAATTCATCGGGTTCTTCAGTAACTTCCTCAGGAACATGAACTTGTTCCTGTGGAGCGTCACTACTGGGATGAGGTACCTCAGGTGCGGGTATCGCTGATGCTATCTCCCAAAAGATGGTTGATTTGCATTTCTGTCGCATCTGAGTGTGCCTCATCTAACTCGATGATCTGCTGATGCAAATCATTCCCGGAACCAAAGTATCCTCAAAGAACTTTACCGAATTGTCTCGAAAAACACTTTACTTGTGGGATCGTAGAATTTATACCCTCGTGACCTTTGAGTAACCAACGAAATAAAACTAACTGTTTGGTGTCCAGCTTTCTTTCATTTGGTCTGTAAGGCTTCGCCTCTGCTGGACAGCCCCAAACCCTTATGTGGTTAAGGCTAGGCTTACGCTTAGTCCATAACTCATAAGGGGTCCTTTTCGTTGTTAGTTGGTACTCGGTTGAGGATGTAAGCTGCGGCTTTAAGCGCTCCCCAGAGGAATAATGGTAGCGTAGTTTGACTCATCATACTACGCACCATGTCCATAAGTGTACTTTCGTCTTTCAGCTACACCATTCGCTTGGTGACCCAGGCATGGTGTACTGAGGGACGATTTGTTTTCCTCTAGGTATTTAGCAAATGGTCCTGGACACTGTTCTCCTGATCCATCATATCGACCGTAGTATTCCCCCCACGGTCCGATCTGACGGCTTTAATCCTTTTGTTGAGTTGTAACTCAACTTCAGCTTTAAAGGATTTGAACATGTCTATTGCTTGCGCTTTTCTTTAATCAAGAATATGTAGCCATATCGAATAGTCGTCAATAAAGGTGATAAAATAAGAGTGGCCATTTCGAGTAACCGGATGAAATGGGCCACTAATATCGGTATGAATCAACTCTAATGGACTATTTGCACGATTTGCTTCATATCTTCGGACTTTAGTTTGTTTTCCTTTAGCACAAAATACACACGACTCTAAGTCGGTTAAGTCTAAAGGATTGAGAATTTCTGTTTTGACAAGACGTTCTATTCTTTTTGGACACGTGTCCTAAACGTCGATGCCAAAGTGATCCTGAATTCTCATGAGTTAATTTTGCTTTAACGTTTCGCGTTACAACATGCAAGGTTTCCTGATTTGAAGCAACATTTATTGAATAAAGTTTATCAATTTCGGACATTATACCGTGACCAATCAATCTAGAAGCATGATAAAGTTGGAAATTTCCATTTCCAAAATAACCGTAATATCCACTTTTATCCAATCGATAAAACGAAATAAATTTCGTTTAAACGATGGTACTACAAAAGTGTCATGCAAATCTAGATAGAAACCGGATGTCACAGCAATCTGAAATGCCCGATGGCTTCAACCTTTATGCCGCTGCCATTTCCCAATAGACGTATCTTTCATCGTCTCTTGTTTTCTATGGCTTAGGCAACCTTGCATAGTCACAGATAGGTAGTAGTGGCTCCCGTATCGACCCACCAAGTGGCTATATCCGAAACAAAATTAACTTCAGAACAAACTAAGAGCGTACCCTTTTTCTTGAGCTAAAATATAACCGGTACAGTTCTTCTTAAATGTCCTTCCTTGTTGCAAAAGAAACAAGTCATGTTGTTGGGTGCGTCAGCAATAGGCGCCCCTTTTTCCTTTTGACTTGCCTTTTGCACAATAACTTTTTCCGCAGCTTTACGTTTCTTTCCACCAAACTTGGTCCCGATAGCATTCACAACCTCATGCCCCTCATTCTTTAACCTTTCCTCCTCTTGCACGCAATGCGCGATAAGTTCATCCACTGTTCATTTTTCCTTTTGACAGTTATAACTGACTACGAAGTGTTAGAACTTTAGGGGCAAGGAGTTGAGAATCATGACAACTAGCATGTCATCAGAGACATCCGGTTTCATGTTCTCAATTGAGAAGCGATATGAGTCATCTCTAGGATGTACTCCCTTATGCTGCCATTTCCACGAATTTGTTTAGAGCAAAGTTTCTTTAAGAGATTTCCTGCCTCGGCTTTCTCATTCTTTACATATCTTTGCTCGAGATCGGCTAAAAATTCTTTAGCCGTCGTGGATTCAGTAACCTGTCCCCTGAAGCATTTAGGGATAGTCTTTTGCATGATCATAAGACACAAGCGATTTGATCGTAGCCAGCGTGCCATGTGAGATTTTTCTTCACTGGTACTTTCGGCTGTTAGCACAGCTGGATGATCTATCTGCAACGCAGTGTCTACATCAGCAATCCCCTGAAAGATCTCGAGTTGATCTTTCCATTGCTTATAGTTTGAACCGTTCAATGTATGAATATCCTTAATGTTAGATATTATTGCTAAAAAAGCAAACAAGAAACGGACTTAAATACACACACGTGTAATCTTTAAACTGCATAAAATCCAAATATTAAAATAGAACCTTAATTCCATCTACCAATTGTCTTTCAGCATTAGGGCTCTTTGGAGTCATCCCAATACCTTCCAACAATTGGGTGTAGTGGTCAATGTGACGGCTCTCCAAGCATGACTTAACCACCTTCCTTTGGGCCGATGAGTTAACCTATGCATTTAAAGCTTCGCAGCCGGGCCCATTTGGGCCAACTACCATGCTCATATGTGTTTTCGACAACCACACCTTCCTTTGGCCCGGTCAATGATTGCCTCCAACACATACGTGTCCTTCACGATCATAACAAATATAGTGGCGATGATATGATTGCCGCACTTTAAGAGGATCATATTAAAGCCCTACATTTGCTAAGTCGCGTAACTTTATGGTTCTAAATGATCCACAGTTTCCTGACTGACCCTTTTTGCACGTATTGTGCATACTTAACACCAACATCCATTTTGGTTTGCTTAAACCAATTCGAACCATTTTGAACCTCCAGATTGTCCTGGAGGTGGGGTTAAGAAGATTTCTGCCCCTCGTCGTTTTCGCTCAGCCTTTCAACAGGTGGAAAGTGACCTTCTCCCCAACAATCTCCACCTTTGGTGATCGGTTTCAATTGGGAATGAGCCTAAATCCTCTCACTTAGGTGCAGGATGTATCCTGACTAAACGATGATCATTGACAAGCTTAGAAACCAACGGCTAACAAAGACAAGTAATTCTAAATCGACCAGTAATATTCAACGTTGCTGGGTTCCGCCACTTGTGCGGGCCGTTCATCTACACCTGTTCGGCTCAGAGAGCAAATCATCTCGGCAGACCCCGTCAGCTCAGCTCGGCTGGCAGGTAAGTCGCCAGCTCAGTCCACCTCAGTTCAGCTTGGAAGGCGATCAAGGGCAGTGCCCTTCAGCTCATCTCGACAAAGCGCCGCTGATTAGTTCAAACAATGCTACCCTCACTTGGTCTCTTTGGTTGTTCTGTCTAGAGAGCACCTTAGCTCAGCCGTATGTGCTTAAGCATACATTTGTCAGCCATCTATCTTAGCCATGCACCACGACATGTGGCGCCAAGTGACCACCATGTAGACGAAAGTTGCCAGCAGGGCAGCCAGGTGCAATCACCTCAGACTTCTTTCCGTGCATCGCTCACTTATGCCGATATAAAGAGGCCATTCCACAGTAGGGAAAAGGCCAGACGAAGCTAAGCTACTCTAAGCCAATTCTAGCTAAAACAGCCACCTTTATCGCGACAAAAACCTAACCAGATTGCTCATCTCTACTTCATACATATATTAACACAAATATGATTACAACTGACTTGAGTGTCGGAGGGATTTTTTCTGGGCCAGTAGCCTCAGGGCCTCTAACGTCGTCCTTCCCTCGCAGGTTTCAGGGAAAGATTACCTCGGCGTTCTAACAAGACGTTAACGGTGTTATCCTATGGGTCACCTCTGATCCTTTGGTGAAGATCCGATTTCGTCAATCATGAAGATAAAGCTTACAGAAAACATATGACAGCAGATACTGAGCTTAACCATTACTCAGATTCAGAGATGCACGCATTGATATGGTCTAGATCAAAAATTTTAACTACGGATGAAGAACTGCTAAATAAACTCATGGCTAGAAGAAACCGCCTTCCATCCCCATATCTATGGTTTCCAGACGTTCTCTTCAAAAGGTTTCATTAGCTTCCTCTGCTCAACGTTTCCAATGAAATTATGCCATGGAATGTTAGAAGAATCTCTAATTCACACGATAGACTAAAATATTTAATCTCTCAATACCATATTTGCTTACTTATGATTTTTGAGCCAAAGTTTACTGAAAGCAAATTGTATTCCTTTAAACTTCAGTTGTGCTTCTCTAAGGCTGTATATGTCTGTCAAGGGAAATGGCTATCTGGAATGAGGCTTTTGTTACTTATAGACCTTAGTTCAGGTGCGCAGGCATCACATCTATTGCTTTCAATACCTACTTGGGAGTTGGGACTTGCATTTTTTGGTTTTCTGTAGTCTATGAGAAATACTCTATATGTGACAGATGAACTCTTTGGGAAAAATTAAAAATTGTTAAAGATTCTAGTAGTTTTCCATGGCTGGTTGGAGGTGAAAATATTACTTTCCTATCCTTTGATGATCACAAAGGCACTTCTACACCGTCCCTATCTTCTCTGAAAGATTTTGCTGACTGTGTGGTTTATTGCAATCTGCTGGACTTGCCATTTCATGGTTCCAGGTACACTTGGTCAGGTGGTAGGGGCTTAGGTCAGGTTTGGCGAAGGCTTGATAGTTTCTATGTTATGCAGCTTCCTTTGATAAGTTTGTAAATGTTTTAATAGATCATCTCAGTAGGGCAATATATGATCATGCTCCACTCTTATTAAAATGTAAAGATCAATCAATACAAGGGCCTAAATCTTTTCTTTTTCTCAATGCATGGATCTTGCATTCAGATTTCTTGCATTTCATGAGCTCTTCCTGAAAATCTTATCCAACTACAGGGGAATGAGTGGTTGTGTAAAAAGCTTAAATTGTTAAAGAAGGATATGAAAGAATGGAATAAGGTCATCTTTGGTATTATATTCCAGGCAGTGGAGGTAGCTGAAAAAAAAGGTTCTAATAACTAAACAGAAAATGAGGAGGCTAGACAGCATATCATCTAGCTAAAGCTAAACTTGCTCAAGCTTCCAAGAAAGAGAGTCTTTTGACAATAGAAGACTCATGTAAAATGGTTGAAATAAGGAGATACTTCCTTCTACCATAATTTTGTGAAGGGTAGACGAAGAAGAACGGACATCCAGAGTATTAAGAACAATACATGGGACATTTGTAGTATGAAGATGGGAAGAGCTAACAGTTGGCATGAATAACATACTCATTGAGGCGTGAAAATATTTGGGAGAGGAAGGGATTCAATGGCTAACTACTATGTTCAACCTTATTTTCAAAATAGGAAAAATGTCAGATGAGTGGAAAAAGAGTGTCGTGGCCCCCTTTATAAGAACAAAGGAGACGCATAGTGTTGTGGGAATTACAGGGAGATTAAGTTGCTAAGTCATACTATGAAGTTATGGGAGAGATTAATCGACACTAGAATTAGAGGAAAATCTCAGGTTACGGTGAACCAATTTGGTTTTATGCCATGACGGTCAAATACAGAACCAATACACATCATAAGGAGATTGATGGAGAAGTATAGGAAGAAGAAGCGCGATTCACATATGGTTTTCATTGATCTTGAAAAGCATATGATAGTATGCCACGTAACCTGATTTGGGATAGTCTAGATGCAAGAGAGGTTCCTATGAAGTATATAGATATAATTAGAGATACGTATGCTAGGACAAAGACAACCGTTCTTACGCCTGTGGGGATTACAGACTTCTTCCCGGTGGAGGTAGGCATCCATCAAGGGTCTGCATTAAGCCCATTTCTTTTCGTAGTTGTCCTTGACGAGTTGTCAAAGCCGATCCAAGAGTCAGTTCTTTGGTGTATGTTTTTTGATGACGATATTGTATTAGTCGCAGAGAGTATACATATACTGAGTATGGAATTAGAGCAATGGAGAGGTGTTTTAGAGAGAAAAGGCTTAAAGATTAGCCGTTCTAAGACCGAGTATATGCACTGCAACTTCAGCGGCACAACTGATGGTGAGAATAGTCAGCTCACCATCGAGGGTCAAGTGGTAACACAAGTATGTTCAAATACCTAGAATCATTTGTAAACATGATGGAGATATAGATAGTGATATAGCACACCGAGTTCAGGCAGACTAGTGTAGATGGAGGGCGACCTCAGGGGTGCAGTGTGAAGAATTTTCCGATTAAATTAAAGGAAAAATTTTGTAGGGTCGCAGTGAGGCCAGCAATGTTACATGGAATAGACTGCTGGGCCATCAAGAGGCCACAGTCGCAGAAGATGGAAGTGGCAGAGATGAGGATGGTGAGGTGGATGTGTGGACATACAAGGCTAAACGAGATCGGAAATGAGGTGTTTTGAAAAAGGTTATGGGTGGCTAGTATAGCAGATAACATAAGGGAGGGGAGGCTAAGATGGTTTGGGCATGTCAAGAGGAGAGAGACAACGGCGCCTGTTAGAGCAGTTGAAAGCCTCATTGTAGAGGGAAGAGGAGTAAAGACGGGCTCAAACTCATTTAGGATGAGCGGATTAGGCATGACCTACTAGATTTGCACCTCTCTGAGGACACGGTCCATGATAGGAGTTCATAGAGGCAGAGGATTAAGGTTAACGAGGTTTAGACAGGATATAAGGGCACCTTAGAGTATATTTAGGAGCTTAGATACTGCCTACGTTTTTTGGTTGACTTTATATTTTTTGTTTTTTTGTCTTTGTCTTGCATTATATGTTGCATATACACGTTTAAACTATTTTAATATCGAAGCTTTCTATGTGTGTTTGCTGAATTCCTTCACTAACACACTAGCATATCATATCCCTATTATTGTGTCATTTATGCAGGTACATATAGAGCCGAGGGTCTCACTGGAAGCAAACTCTCCATCCATTGGGATAGAGGTATTGTTTGGCTGTCGCTCACCCTCTCCAGACCCTAACGATAGTTTTTACTGCCGTTGGGATATACTGGATATGATTAATTGATTGACTTTTTACAAAATGCAGCAGTATCCTTATATGAGCAACTTTTTACCAAAGAAGCTACTGGTGGTCATAACTATATTATTCAATTCATTCCAAAACTTTTAGAAGAGGAAGATAATCTATGCCCATTAGAATGTCTACGGTGGATGAAGTTAAAAAGACTATTTGGCATTTAGACCACACAATGTTGCTGAACCTGATGGTTTAAATGACATTTTTTAGACACTCTTAAGACATTATACAGGTTGATGTTTATAAGGCAGCTCAAGAAGCTACTGGTGGTCATAACTATATTATTCAATTCATTCTAAAACTTTTAGAAGAGGAAGATAATCTATGCCCATTAGAATGTCTACGGTGGATGAAGTTAAAAAGACTATTTGGCATTTAGACCACACAATGTTGCTGAACCTGACGGTTTAAATGACATTTTTTAGACACTCTTAAAACATTATACAGGTTGATGTTTATAAGGCAGCTCAAGAATTTTTTCTAGGATTCCCTATTCCTATTGCTACGGCTGATTACAATTATTCCTAAATGTAAAAATCCTTCAACATTTGAGGATTTTAGACCTATTTGTCTTTCAAGATTTATGAGCAAGGCTAACACTACAATATTGCCTTCAATAAAGTTCTGCCCGAACTAATATGCCTAGAACAAGCTGACTTCATAAAAAAGAGGGATATCACTGACCAATTTCTACTGGCCAATAAAATGGTTCATTTGATTGATCATAAAAAAGAGGGATATCACTGACCAAATTCTACTAGCCAATAAAATGGTTCATTTGATTGATAAAGATAGCTGGAGATCAAACGTCATTCTAAATCTTGATATGACTAAAGCTTTTGATAGGGTCACATGGCAGTATTTAAGAACTACCCTAACCAAATTTGACTTCACTTCTGCTTTCTTAAGGCCCATACTTAACCATGTAGAAAGTGCACATATTTTTGTTGTAGTGAATGGTAATTCAAGTGGCTTCTTTAATCTTGGATGAGGAGTTAAACAATGGATACATTGTCTTTCGACTCTTTATCTCAGTTTTTGAGGGATTTAGCAGAGGTTTGAAATCCCTGGTTGATTCTGGAACAATTCAGAGATTTTCTATGGGTGGAACATGACTTCTATTTCTCATTTGACCTTTGCATGTGACCTTATCATTTTTGAATGGATCTACTAGAAATCTGCTAAAGTTTAGACAGTTTTTTCTCCAATATCAGGAAGCTTCAGAACAGCTTATCAACTTCGGAAAAAGTCAATTTGTTAATGCTACTAAGGTACCTTCAAATCAACTTAAAGCATTGAAAAAGCTTTATGTATGACCTATACTAAACTACCCATGAAATACCTTGGTTCACGGTTTTTGAAGGAGTGAACAGAGCTCAATAATGTACCCAACTCCTACAGTTTTGATGCTAAGCTTAATGGATGGTACAAAAAACTTCTCTATTCAGGCAGGTAGACTCATCAAGCATGTTTTCTCTACAATTTCAGTACATCTTCTGGCAGCCTCTAAGCTACCTAAAAGTGTTCTAAACTCTTCGAACGAGAAGATATCCAGATTCTTTTGGGGATCATCTCCACTTGTTTCTAAACGCCAGGTATCTTGGACTAAGCTGTACAGTCCACCAGAGGAAGGGGATTAGGTATTACGAATTTTGAAAGCCTTCAGCAAGCTTACTCTTGTAAGGTATGGTGAAATTATCATACAAAAATCAAACCTTTGGAGCAACTATTTGCATCATAAATATAGTGGTAGAGGTGACCACATATGTCATACCCCATATTTTCCCTGAGTCTAGCGTTACATAATTAAAGCGGATTGAAAATATAATTTTGATAATTATACATGCTTATGAGGCTTAATTAAATGTATTTTAAGCGGAAAAATAATTAAAAAGCTGAAATTAGAAAAATTAGGCCCAAAATACCAAAATCGCCCCTCCCCAATTAAATATTCAGGGAGTTACGCCAAGGAGCATAACCCCTTACACCGTCGGTTACAAAGGGGAAAGGGAGGGAAGAAATCGGCTAAGAGAGAGGAAGAAGGGAGAAAAGAAAGAGAGAAAAGAAGAAGAGAAAGGAAGAAAGGAGAAGAAGCCGCGACCAATCTTAGGTACAATTTGTCCAGGAATTCAATCCAATCATCGTAAGATTCTTTAGTTTCAAAGGCAAATGAAATTTCTATACGCTTTATGCAATTTTGATTCAATAGGCCCTATTTTCCTAGAAAGAGAAAATTGGATCACACGTTGGTATTTTCGTTCCGTTTACGTCAATTGCTTTACTATGTGTTTCCATGCTTGTTGATTGAATAAAGTTGTAATCGTTTGAGCCGATTTCTGAGAATAATTGCGATTTACTTGATTTGTGATGAATATGCTCTAAAGATATCACTTTTCCTGTGATGAACTTCTTGGTGATTAGTTAATATGCTTGTTACTTGAGCCGTAGATGGAATGGCTGGTTTGAAGAAGGTTGGAAGAGGGTAAAGTGGGTGGCGGCTGATTTAGGGTTAGATTAGAAGTTTTACGGACTTGTCCGAAGGAGTGAATTGTGGGAAGACTAGAATCCAAGTCATTGGATGTAGTTAAGGTTAACACGGTGTCATGAGTGTATACGTAGGTTGGATTCATGTTTTAGGATTGAATTTAGGTGTTCCTTATGCTTGGAATGAAGGAGGAGGATGGTTGGGCCGAAATCACGGCAAAAAGGGGTGAAAAGTTGCAGAAACAGGGACTTGGATCGATCCTGGAAGGACATTGATTGATCCAAATGGTCCTGGTAGAGTTTCCAAACTTTCTGGAGGACATCAGTCGATCAACTGGGGAACATCGATCGATTGATGTCCAAGAAACTGAACATCGATCGATCGAAGTCTTGGGGATACAAAACTGAAACTTTCTGGATGACATCGATCGCTCAGAAATAAGGACATCGATCGATCGAAGTACAAGGGTTGGACATCGATCGATTGATGTGCCAGTTCTGCAGAACTTAAGCTGAATTTTATAGAAATGATAGGGAATGAATGACAAGTTGTACGAGGGACTTTTGTGTGACAATTAGGACTAGTGTATAAGTCTAAGGAGTATTGTGGAAGTATGCTTGACGTATGATGAGATGGGTAACCGTAAGTGTAAAAGAGTAAGGCGAAGTGTGAACTTGAAAGGAATTTGTAGGCTGAGGTACTTGGTACGTAAAGTGTGTATGCATGTTTAGCAGCTTGATTTGATGTGACAAGATCATTTTGCACCACGACATGAACACTTGCATCCGTCATGAGTTTTGCCTTGCGAAAAGACACGTGTGTAAAGAAAGACCAAAGTTCTTAAACGACAAGTTTGGACTGCTGGTTGATGCAGGGTATAAAAGTCACGCCTGCAATGGCAGGGTATAAAAGCGTGACCTGTAATCAACAGTAGGGTATAAAGTTCCGTTATAAGGTCGTGGACCCTTCAGCATGGGGTATAAATTTCCGTTTTGCTGTGGATTGATCACCCACATGGTATAAAGTCTCTGCTACGTAAAGAATATGATAAGAAGAAATAAGAAAAGTTTGTTAAACGACATGCATGACATGTTTGTGAAAGAGGGCATATGCATGGGTCTTCGTTCAGTTCAGTGTATGTTTTGAAGAAATGCATGCATTATGTGTCATGAAGCATAAGTTATGACATGAATGAAACGATGTGTGTATATGACCTATTTCGTAATGTGTCCTTCTCGATGCGTGTTTGATCCTTATCTATGTTTCGCTTATGTGACTTATCTGTTTCTGATGTTTATTTATGACGATGATATTTGCTAACTCGAGCACCTTATTTTGAGCATTGTTTTATGTATCGGTGACTCGTCGTGTGTGATTCCGTAAGGTGTATAGACGGGTTACTTGCTAGCGATGTTTGTTTGCTAAGAATAAATACTCCTTTTCTTTTCAAGTGAACCCGAGTATGAGCTGATTTGTAGAAAAAGACGGGGAGTGGGCCTATTGGGATGATAGACATTGAGGAGAAAATGCCATGTTAAACTCTTTAGTCGATAGATCTTCCGTTACTGTTGGTGTCCGAGGATATATTAGACATTTCCAAATGCACTTCATTTCTGTTGTATTTCATTTGGTGACATCATTTTATTGAAGTTTTAGTATGATTGTGCCGTTTATGCAGGTACATATAGAGCCAGAGGTCTCACTGGAAGCAAACTCTTTATCCCTTGAGATAGAGGTATTATTTGTCTGCCATTTACCCTCCCCATACCCTAACGGTAGCTTTTGCTGTCGTTGGAAAATACTTGGTTCGATTGATTGATTGATTTTATTGAAATTTTAAATTTTACGACGTTTCTGCTGATTTATCTTACCTCATGGATGACTTGTGTTTGATCTGATTTGACGCTTCGTAGTTCTCCTAGTAGACTACAGCGGATGCACTAGTACCGATATGTGTATCGGGCCGGGCGCTACAACATATCTAGACTTCATAAAAAGAATATGTTACATCTGTGATTTCTGCATGGCAGTGTGTAAATTTGAACCTGATGTCCCTAAATGGACTCCTTTTGAAGATGGTAATTTCACTCTCAAACAAGTCTATGAAGACGGCTGCAATCAAAATCCTCACTACTCTAATAAATTTATCTGGCAAGGTACCCAACAACCTTCTGTCAAACTGTTCTATGGAAACTCTATCACAGTGCCCTCCCTATTTTGGATAATTTGATCAAATTCATGTGTATTCTACTCTTCAGATGACTTTTTGTCTAACTCAGAAAGCAGTCTAGATCACATCTTCCTACTAGTGCCCAGAAATCAAACTTAATTGACATAAATACTCAAGTAATCTGAATCGACAGCATCCAACATCGACAACCTTAAAGTTATACATCATGCAGTGGTTGTTGAATGCTAACAAACAGACAATGGAGGGCCTCTTTCGCATAATCGCTCCTCGCATTATTTGTTGATGCATTTGGAAAGCATGTAACAAACTAATCTATGGTCAATATGTCTAGAATCGTAGACACACAATCGAACATGTGCGAACACCAATTTACACTTGGTGCATGTCTCTAGATGGGTCCAAAATTGCCGACAATATCACAAGCTACATCGAGCATATCCCCAATTCTAAAACAACCCCCCCCCCCCCCCAAATACTGAAATAGAAATTACCTCCCTCTGAAAACCCAAAGTTAACACAGATGCAGCTTCGGAAAGATCCACAGCCGTGGAAAAGTCCATTCTACGTGATTCTCTTTGGCATTTACTTGAAGCAATCACTTCCTCTTCCGGTTGCAACTCCCCTATAAGTAGAGCTACCGGCGGCGATGATTGGCCTCGTTTCTTCTACCTTTGCTACTCTCGCATACAAATGGGACGGACTGCCATCAGATGATACTCTCTCTGAAGGATGACACCACAGATGAAGCTCCACCCGTTGGTAGTTGGAAGGATGTGAAGAGACTGAAGCTACTTATTTCAAGTAGGGCATTAGTTTTATATTTTTCACGGAAAACAAAATTATGTAGTTTATTTTCTAGCTCAATATGGAATATTTTTTAAAGTTTTTGACACTTATAAGAATCTTACTTTATTAGAGGTTGTGTCACTACAAATGTAACAATATCTCTTATTCCATACTAATAAAAGTAGGGTCTGTTATAAATTCAAGCAACATAATACAAAAAATATGGAAGACAAGAAGAAGTAGACGCGAAGAAGATTTTATTCACTATTCAAAGTTATCATCCATACAATGAGGGGTGTCCTATATATATATAGGACTTAGGGGATAAGAGATATTAAATAGGGTGATGCCTTTTGTGGTTCCCAATGTATAAGGTATTACAAAGGTTACATTGGACATCCGCCTTTACATTTTTCATAACACCCCCCCCCCTTGGATGTCCAATTTTATAGAATATGCCTCGTTAAAACCTTGACAAGGAAAATCCAGTGGGATAAAAACTGGAATGAAGGAAAAAGAGTACATTTCCATAATAATTGGTAAGTGTGATACACTGCTCGTTAAAACCTTGCTAAGAAAAACCCAGTGGGATAAAAACTTAGACGAAGGAAAAAGAGTACAGTGTGTATGTAGTAATCTCACTCCCCCTCATGCTGGCAAGAGATCTATGAGTCAACGCATTCCAATGTTGTAGATCATCTCTCTTTAAATATGGTCGTTGGTAGTGCTTTAGTGAACGAGTCACCTTCTGACTTGATTGTAACTATTGTATATCAATGTCGACATTCTTCTCAAAATCATATGTGTAGATAAATTTTGGTGATATATGTTTCATTCTTCTTTGATGTAGCCATTTTCAACTTGAACAATACATCTACCATTATCCGCAAACAATGTTGTCGGCATCTTTGATATGCTAAATCATCGACCTCAACCAAAGGGATTCACAGCTTGCTTCATGCAACGCCAAAATCTTATAATGATGAAGAGATGATTATTACTGTCTGTTTCACTCATCTCCATAATATGACCACACCAAAAACATATTCATTTTGTGGTCTTTCCTTATACGAGTCAGAATAGATAGTCATCATCAGCATAACCAACTAATAGTGGTTCTACCTTCCTTGAGTAGTATAAACACTCTTATGGTGTTTCAAGAAGATAAAAATGTGTTTGACATCATTTCAATGTCTTCGTGTTGGTGTTGAGCTATACTTTGTCAATAAATTCACTGAAAATGCTATATATGATATCAAAATTCACAAGATACTCAACAACACTAAGATATGGTACTTCAGGACCTAATGATTCTTCGTTATCTTCTGGTGGTCGAAATGAGTCTTTCTTTATATCTAATGATCGAACCACGTTATGACTACTCAGAGGCTCGATCTGTAGGCCGAGAGGAAATTTGATCTTCTCAAAGTTTTTTATCTCAAGCTCTTTCATAAGATAATTAATGATTTTAGTGAGCTCTCCAGGAGTTCCAACAAGATTTAAATCATCAACAATTATAAAGAATCCACTATCAGATCTCTTGATAAATACACAAGGACAAATGGATTATTTATATATCCTTTTTTAACCAGGTACTCACTAAGGCAATTATACCACATTCTGCCAGATTGTTTCAATCCATACAAGGGTCTTTGCATTTTGATTGAGTATAACCCATGCGTCCTTTGATTATATGCTTCGGGCAATTTAAATCCTTCTGGGATTTTCATCTAAATATCATTATCTAATGATCTATATAAGTATGAGGTAACCACGTCCATTAACCGCATATCAAGATTTTAGTTACTGCTAGGCTGATTAGATATCGTAATGTTAATAATCGGGGAATATGTTTCATCATAATCAAGCAAAAGATCTTTGGGAAAAACCTTGCGCAGCAAGATATGCTTTGTATCGCACAACCTCATTTTTTCTCGTTGCATTTTCGTACAAAAACCCATTTGTATCTAATATGTTTGATCCCTTCAGGAGTTTTACTGCACGTCAAATAATTTGCGAATGCGAATTTCCCTTCAAGGGTTTGGACTACGGGTCCAAATGCTTTACGACTTTCTAATCATCGTAGTTCTGCTTAGATTGCATCTTTCTAATTTGACCAATGATTTATGTGTCGACACTTTTCAGATAACATTGGTTCAAGATCCTGATTCATAATTTCACATGCAATCCTTAATCAAAACATGATCAATAATGATCATTTGTCTATCCTAATTTTCTCTTTTGAAGAGATCTTTTTAAAATTTTGTTCACATGCTTCTTCTGGAGCAACTTTTTCATCAATTTTAGACTGATCAGTCTCAATTTCTATAGCGCTTTCAAGTTGTGAACATCTAATCTCTTGTTGAGTATTCTCTTCTGGAGTATTATTTGTATCATTCTCTTTCGAGGGCTTTTATCTTTCACACCAACTGGGCATCCACGTTTTAGACTTGTTTTGATATACCATTATCATGTCCTTCAGGGACATCAAATCAAATCAATGTATTCATCACAGAAACGTGGGATTTTGTTATTTACTTCTTGCCGCATTGATTTGTTTGTTGATCAAGGTGAGATAGTGAAGGAACGTTCTATGTAATTTTACGCCGTTCTTCAGGAACCGGCACTTCTCTCCCTCTAACAGCGGAAAAACTAGCTCACCAAATCAATGCTGATGAATGTATAATAGTATGTCCCCAAGCTCATGTGGGTAAATTGGACCTTAAAATCAAACGTCTATCAATCAGTTGAAAACGTTTAATAAATAACACTGCTGGGACATGTTAAGTGTGCACACTTGCAACTGAATGCTAAACGCCAATCTCAAGACATACAATAATGAGTAAAAGTATTTGAGAATGCATGCTCCAAAGTATAAAATGAGCAAGAAGCTAGGCAAAAGCTATTATTCTCTGCTGGAGAAAACTCACATGAGCGACACACATAATCACAAGATAATATGATTTTTGTTCATGAAAGAGTGTCTAGAATCTTATGGGTCTTTAAATAGTTACTAGAATCTTCTAGTTCTGTAAAGAGTACACATGTGAGTGTTGTACAATGGTACGTATCATTATTATATCTGGGTGACCAAGTCAATTATGTCATAAATAACTTTGGATTAGCGAACTTCTGGTTCATCACAATATTACATTCAACTGGATGTATAGTCGCATAATACAATCCAGATGAGAAAATTGGGAGTTTTTCTTGAACAAGCTTCTGGCTTGAATCATTGTTTATAAAAATTTCATATTCTCCTCATTCGTGGTTTAATACGAACGCCATTAACACTTATATCTTGGAAACTCAATATTTTCCTTTCGACTTGGTGGGAAATGATGCCATATTAACCAATATGTGTATCACTCATTAATAAATGGTTGCTATTCATGAGCCTTTGAACAATGTTGTAGTACTCGAACTGGTACTAACATTTGCTTTTCACAATTTTTTCCCGTTGCTTTCATTCAATTTCATGTGCGTCATTCCACTGTCAACTAGACATATGTCCATATCATTCACATTGGATGATATGTTAATATCAACATTAATTTTGGAACATCAACTCAGAAATAGTCAATGGTGCTTCTTCAGGAAATATATTCATATATGAATCAATGTAATGTTATCAACCTAGGCAAAATGCACTAGTTGTCTCTTACATTCATCCTTCTGGGATGTCTTGATAGAGATCAAGAAAATTCTTTGGTGGCAAGTACGGACCATTGGCATTGGGCTCAACATTAATAACAAGTCCGTTTAATCGGTGCGCTATTTTTCATAGCCTTGGCATTGTCTTGAGGCTTGTCAATGTTTTACCACTTAGGTGGTATGATACAAAATTTCTATAACGTCCACGACCATGACCATGCAGATTATTATAATTACTTCCATTCGCTTCAGGGAATAGTGGTAATCTGGTCTGGTGATAATAGTGGTTTTTCAGCGAAAGTTCATATATGAAAATACATTTCAAACTTTCTTTCCTGATATTGCTACTGCAGGAGCATATTGGATACGTGGAAAGTGGAAAACGTATGTATTTATTTTATATACATGTAAAATTTCAAGATATTCACTCAAAACGACAGGTTTGAGTTAAATGTTACATGCTTTAGGCATAAGATGCTTCGGGCATTAAATACAATATCATAATACAATCATACTAATAAAATTTAATAAAAAGAAACTGTATATATGACAAAATTGAATATATGCAAGAACATAACAATTGACAAACTTGATATTCGTTTCCTAACTATAAGTATATAACATGTCATTGAGAAATAACTTGCAACAAGCAAATTGGAACTGTTGCTATGCGAAGTAAATTAATTGCACATCAATGTTGCAATGCACACCTGCTAAATATAGGTGTTAGATATTATATGCTACTGTGTAACCGTGTAAAGACTAACAAATTATATAAGATGATAAAACCCCTTATATAAGATTCAGTAATACCCAAAAAGATCACAATCATTTTCCTAGACATTATTACCATTCCACATAAAATACCAGACAGACGATGGGGTCACAGATGGTCCCGCTTAAGTACAGACTTTTTAGACAGAAATTACATGTTCGGTGTATTCATCAACCTTCATATATCAATAATTCACATTTTGCATTGCCATAAATTTTCTCAATAGAACAATCGGTAGTTGAGTTAAGGATAGTCGAGGTTAAAGGTACACATACTTTTGGGCGTTTCGATTATGCATGGCTTCGGGCATGTCCACTACTATGATTCAAGCCTTGACAACAATTTGTGCTTCAGGACATATCCGCTATTCATGCTTCAGGCAATTTCGACTACTACTAATGATTCCGGCATGTCGAATACTCGTTGCTTCTGGCCATGTCGACTACTCGTGCTTCCGGTATATCGACTACTCATGCTTCCGGCACGTGAAACTATTTGCTTTTAGATTTTGAACTATTCGTGTTTCTGATGTGTGAATTTACACATGCTTCTGGATGTGCATTACACATGCTTATGGTATTTCGCCTATTAACACTGCGGGTATATCCAATTATTCATGTTTCTGGCATATTCATACTACAGGCTTTCATCTATTCATGCTTTTGAGCATGAAAATTATTTATGTTTCGGGCATAACAATGATTCATGCTTTGGTCATGCTAACAATTCATGCTTCGGGTAGATAGGTAATTCATGCTTCGGATATGTTAACGATTCATGCTTCGGGCATGATAACAATTAATCATATGGCTGCAAACCATATATTATTCTTCTACCTTCAAAATAAATCCATACTTCAGGCTAGATTAGTGCTTTTGTAAATATTTCGAATATAAAATAGAAATATGTAACGCAACAAATGAACAACTCATAATTCCTGAAAACATTTCGTCAGAAAAATCAGTCTCGGAAATTACCATTTCAGCCAGACCTAGGAGTATCTAAAATACATCTCCACCGTTCAAAACATACCTATATGTGTTAGGAGTCATCTGTCAAAATTTGGTGATGATCCAACGGCGGATGTCTCAAAAAATGCATTTTGTTCTGGACCTGCACAAGGCTGGCAGCACATGCGAAATTTTAAGGATGTCTCCCTCTTTCCCTTCTTTCGCTAATACTTTCTTGACTACTTATTTTTGTTTCTTTGGAGCAATTTGTGCTGATAACGAGTTATAAATTCAAGCAACATAATATCAAAAAAATATGGAAGGCAAGAAGAAGTAGACGCGAAAGGGAGAGATTTTCATTACTACTCAAAGTTATCATCCATAACAATGGGGGGTGTCCTTATATATAGGACTTAGGGGATAAGAGATATTAAATAGGGTAATGCCTTTTGTGGTTCTCAATGTATAGGGTATTATAAAGGTTACATTGGACATCCACCTTTACATTTTTCATAACACGGGGTCTCTTACAGAAATAATAATAACAACAACAACAACAACAACAAGAATAATAATAATAATAATAATAATAATAATAATATAATAATAATAATAATAATAATACATAATAATAATAATAATAATAAAAAAAATCAAGCGTACTGGCGAGATGAAACGCAAACATATTTTTACGATCTTCATATCCTAATATCTGAAAGGATTATTATGTCCTCAGGGAAGGCAATTGACGTGGCCAATCCATTGATTTTCATTTGATGTCGAAATATCAGTGTGAAGCAGATTCCAAATGGGAAACAAAATCTTGCGGTTCATGTGGATTGAATGATTGGAATCTGACGTGTCAATTTGACAATTCTTCTCTCTCTCATTGACTGTTGCCATAATTTTTCACCTTTTAACGGCACTTTTACTATTTCTTAATGCAAAAGTCGAAATCTCTCGTCTTGGGATTCTACACCGTTTTAGTTTTAAGAAGCTTGTGGAGTATACAAATCAAGAACTAAAAGGCCTCTCAACTCAAAAGACTTATCATCCAGGGAAAGTACTCCCAATGACGTAGTTGAAAATCTTTAGCGATGTTTTTTGTTCTACATTTTATGCGACTGACTGCTTGTTTTCACTAATAGTTGTGGCGCAACGGCCGTCACAATGTTTTTTAATTGTCTTCCTATATCAGAAAAAAGAAACATATGTTATACAATTTTAATCTACAAACTGAAAACAAATTAACAAATTCAAAGTACTTACTGCTATCAAGATAGAGAGGATAAGCTTGAGCCTAATATTTAGCAAGAGTCTATGTTAAGCAGGGCAGAACTGATCTTGTTGAGTTGACCTAGAGTTGAGCTCGCCCTACTGTACTGTGCTGAGCTGATCTGCTTCCTGCTGACATCTGATTTGCTTCTGGTCGAGCTGACCTGGCGAGTTAACCAGACCAAGTCCAGCTCGACAATTGGATAGAGATCGCGGGTTTCAAGAGCATATCTGTTTTATCTGACTGGCGATCTGATTGATTCTCCATTAATTTATATCTGTAATTGATTTGATTTGTATTAATTGATAATGATTAGATTATCTTAGAAATCTTCCGATTGTAACTCTACAAATTGAGGTTTTGGAATAGAGAGAAGGCAGATTTGAAGTGCCAATTCATCCTTTACATAGTATCAGAGCGAGACTCGACTCCCTCTGTTTGAACGGCCCGGCACTTCTTCTCACTATGACTGTTGAATCATCTCGGCCCCTCCTTCCTTCCACTTCTCAAACTAAGAAAACTGTGTCCCCGTATGATCTCCATTCTGGGGATCACCTGAGTTTGCTTATTATTCCAGTCATGTTGACTGGTCTGAACTATGAAGAATGGGTATGGGCAATCCGTGGCTCTCTACTCGCCCGAATGAAGTTCAGCTTCCTCGATGGCACTATCCGACGACCTGCAGAAGGCTCCCCTGACTTGGATGATTGGGAGCCGGTCAACTATATGATTCTGGCCTTGATACTGAACACAATAAAACCAGGCATTCGTTCTACCATCTCCTATGCCAAATATGCAAAGGAGTTTTGGGATGATATAAAGCAGCGCTTTGCTGTAATGAATGCACCAAGGGTCCAACAGTTGAAGAGGGCCCTCACAAATTGCAAACAGAATGGCGATTCCGTGATGGTTTATTACGGAAAATTAAAGAAAATATAGGACGAACTGAAGAACTATGACGTCCTTCTGATTTGTTCATGTGTCTCCTGCACATGCAATCTCCGAAAGACTCTTGCTCAATGCAAGGAGGTGGATAAGATTCACTAATTTCTTATGGGCTTGGAGGATTCAACATGTCGAATGGTACTTTTCTCCATACTAAATCAACATCCTCTTCCTCCTTTGAATCACGTCTACCACATGGTAGTGTAGGAAGAGAGTCTTGGTTCAATGGTGCGCACGGAAGAGACCCCCCCGTTCTAGCTGGTTTTACAGTGACCGTTGCTGCACAACAAGGAAATGATCGTACGTCAGCTAAAGATGACGTGATTTTCTCTTATTGCCGTAGAAAGGACCATGAAGTCCATGTTTATTTTCAGCTGGTGGGCTATCCAGACTGGTGGGGGATCGCCCCAAGACAACGTCACGCAGTAGACAAAGCACAGGTAGCACCTCTGCTCGGCAAAAACAAACATCGGCCCTAGCCTTAGTCCACTCAGCATCCGCGGGTAAGTCCACTGCGACCCAGACCCTCTTTCAAGATTAACTGATGAGGACTTGAACAATGTCCTTCAGGCGCTCAGTGTTCGTAAGCAAATGTCCTCTAAACGGCTAAGTGAATCCACTTTGATAATTGACTCAGGCGCCTCTCATCATATGACTGGTAATATCTCTCTTTTACATAATTGTTCGTCAAATATTTCACGCACTGTGTGGCTGCCTAGTAGAACTCAAACATAAGCAGTCTGCGAAGGGCGATGCGCATCAATCCTCACCTTGTGTTAGACAAAGTGTTATTTGTGCCTCGCTTGACATGTAACTTGTTATCTGTATCTCAATTGTTGAATAATAGTGATTACGTTTTTGAGTTTACTAAAAATAGTTGTGCAATACAGGACCGACTTGCACGGACGAGGATTGGAGTGGGGGAGCTGACTGATGGCCTATACTTGCTGAGAGATCCTTCTGCCGAGCTGAACAGCATTTTGGTTGCTCCTCTTACAGAGCAAACATGCTCCTTACGCACAGAGGTTGACCAGACTTTATGGCATAATCGACTATGACATCCGTCTAGTAGCGTTTTGCAATTGCTTTGTAACATTGATTTCTCTTATAATAAAACTGTAGAAATATGAGGGTTTGAGTGATTTTAAAATAAGAAATTTGAATATGTATATATATATATATATAAACGTTGAGTATATATATATATATACACAAGTGTACATGTATGCATGATAACTTGCCTTATTTACCTCATATATTATGTTGCCGTACTAACGAGCCATGAAGCTTTAAAGCTTACATCATATGGCGAACATTTGTTGAGTTTATACTATTTTCAGGTGCCACAATTAATGAACTAAAATAGTTCATTAAGTGAAGTACTTAGTTTAATAAACTAAGTAGTTCATTAAAGGAAGATGCATTTGGAAAAGGCTTAAAGGCAACATGGCTATGAAAGGAAAGTCTTCTCCTCCTCCACACATCAATGTCACACGTTTTTAATACATATATATATACTATATTTTCAGATTTTTAAAAAGGCACATACACATTTATTCCAACGTACTATTGACACGTTATATATCTTACGAACGTACGTTTACGTCACACCACTATACTTAACTCATATTTATGAGTATATTCAGATCTTATATCATATGATATAAGATATGGTGATGACATATTAAATACGACACGACAAAAGGTTCTAAACCGAAATTTGTCGTATCGGGCGATACCGAAACTTCGCCAACGTGTCACGTACTTGCCATAAATAAATGGCCAGCCCATATACATCAAAATTCATTAAAAATTTCGTGCCATACACTGTTTATTGAGACAAAAATACTTTCCATGTTGGCACACACAAATCACCCCACATTTAGGCCAAAATGTGAAGATTCCAATTTTATTTTTGTCACATGTTTATGGTACCACTTTAAATCAGCCAAGTGCTGAAAATTAAAGTATATATTATATATATTATGTATAACATAATATATATAGCATGTGCAAAAGTTGGAATTTAAATTAGAGAAAAATCGGGTAATCGATAAATATCGAAAATTCGGTTTTCTACGCACTTGACATGGAACGTTTTTCTTGAACATGATGTGGCACGTATCTAGACACTTTTTTACATATAATATACATCTTAAAGTGTTCTAGAAAATTAAATTAAGGGCTGATTGGAATATTACATGTGTATAATATTAAATGTGCACTATTTTACAAAGTTAGCAAAAATAAATTTCAGCACATGCATATACACACCAAAACGTCACCCTAGCTGAAATGGAGCACATGTGGAGCCTAGTTGGCATGTTGATTGGTCAAGAATCAATCATACAATGTTGATGAATCAAAGAGAGAAGCTACAAAAGGTAAGTTTTCAACATATACCTAACCTCTCTTATGTCACATGCTGAAAATTTCAGCATGTCACACTAGTGTTGGACGATTTTCTTCATCATTAAGGAGTATATTTTGTTAATTTTGCATTAAGGAATAAATCAAATGAGTTATGGAAATGATTTGAAATGTATTTAGTGTGATATTCTTTATATCACACATGCTGAAATTTTTCAGCATGTGTGAAGATGGTGTGGGCGAATCTTGCCCTATATTGGTGTCCAAATTCATTCTTAATCTTGTAGCAAGACTTGCCTTAAATAATGGATGAATTTTTATGGAAGAAATTCAAAGAAAAATGGAAGAAATTCAGATTTAATTGCATATGGTAAATGCTGAAAATTTCAGCATTAACACTATGATATGGCCGATTTTTTCAAGGGTTGAAGGGAGGATTTTTGTGTCTCAAACTTTATGACATATTGTGACTATTTTGGCATGATTTGATAATTGATTATTTGGCATATATTTAGTGTTTTTTTTCAGAATATCCATGTCATCAAATGATGACAACAATGAGCCAATCAAAAGGTGCCAAGTAAGCAATGACTAAATGATGGTCCAATGGAGTGATGCCAAGTAAGCAAAATGTTGTCACCATGATGTCTCACACTCTCTCAAGCAATTAAAAGGAAAGTTTCAAGAGGGGAGAAGAGGTATAGGGGACGGCCTGGACTTGATTAAAAAGAGAAGAGAAGAACAAACAAAAGCAAGACCAAGAATCATATTCAAAAGTGATAAAAGTGCAAAAGCTTTCTTCTCCTACACCTTCTTTCTTTCTTCTCCTTGTAAAAAGCCTATTGTATTTCATATCTTTCATCTTTGAATAGGCTTCATAGAAACCACCATTCATACATCTTTGTACAAGATTGATCAAGGTGTGATCAATCTTCATTCTTACGAGGTGGTGGTGTTCGTGCAAATTGTATTCACAATACAAGGTTTGTAAAGGGTTGGAGTTAAGGTGTAACTCTATCAACCCTGCGGTAAGGTGTACTGCGTGTGTGAAATTAGTGTGAACCAAGGAAGGTGTTCCTTGAAGACTGGAGTAGGTTGTTTATAACCGAACCAGTATAAAATTCTTGGTGCAATTTACTTTCTGCATTTACGTTTCAGTTTCTGCGCTGTTTACTTATATTGTTGACGTTCGCAAAAATAGTAAACGTTTTCTAAAAATTATAAAATTTTCCAGAAACATACATAAACGTTCTAGGGTTAATTTGGCACAAGTTTCAACCCTTTTGGACAAGTATAAGTCATCCAAACATCAAAAGTTCTGAGACTAGTGCAGTCTGATTTTCAGACTTGCAAAGGTTGAGACTTTGGGTGTATTTGACCTACTTCCCAAAAGAATTTTCAAAAACTGTTTCAGCCCATTTAAATATAGTGTGTGAAGAGTTATTGGTCAAATTTTCAGATCATTTGGACATTCACACAAATAGGAATTAATTTTTCAAAACCATCTACCGTTTCTGGCAGAATTGCACAATCTGAGTGCCAACGGTTTTTGAAGGGGTTAAAGGTTGAATTTTGATTTGAAATTTTTAGGGGACCCTCACAACATCTGAGGCTAAGTTCTCTCAAAATTTCATAATTTTTGGAGACCTCTAACCTAGTTTTTAAATCGTTTTAAAACTGGTACTGAAAACAGAATCTGTTTTCAGAACTTGAATTGGTTAGGGTTAAAGAAATTTTAAAAACCATATTTTCCGCACCACCTATTCAACCCCCCCTTCTAGTGGTGCCTTGCAGATCCTACAAAAACTACGGATATTCCATGTGAAATTTGTTGTCGGGCAAAACAAATAAAAAGGCCTTTTGAGCAGAGTAAAACCTTAGCTGAGTAGTTCCTTGATTTGATTCATTCTGATTTGTGGGGACCTTATCGTGAAAAGACGTTGTGTGGAGCGTCTTATTTTCTGACTTTTGTCGATGATCGATCGCGCGCGGTCTGGATGTATCTTCTCCCAACCAAAGATTGTGTTGCCTCAGTTGTTCGCCAGTTCTTTGCCATGATCAAAACACAGTTTGAACGGCAAGTTAAGATTTTCCGCAGTGATTATGGCACTGAATTTTCCTCTCTTCACTCATCCTTCGTTGAACATGGTGTTCTCCATCAGACATCTATTTGCTACATTCCACAACAAAATGGTCGAGTTGAACACAAACATCGCCATATTCTGAATGTTGCTCGAGCATTGTGCCTCCAAGACAATCTTTCAATCTTCTTCTGGGGTGAATGTGTGCTTACTGCATCTTATCTTATCAAATGGACACCAACTGTTATGCTCGGCGAGAAGACTCCTTATGAGGTACTGTTTAGCAAGCCCATGAGATATGCACGCCTCAGAGTGTTTAGAAGCTTGTGCCAAGTCCATAATGATCAATGGCAAGGTGATAAATTTTAGAACAGAAGCCGCAAGTGCGTCTTCATCGGATATCTGGCTGGTCAGAAAGGCTTGCATGTGTATGATCTAGCCACCCAAGACATATTTGTCACTCGCAATGCCATTTTTGTTGAGACAGTGTTCCCTTTTGTCGAGACCACCTCGGCCGATCTTCCCACCACCTCGACAGCATTGTTTTTCACCTCGGAGTCTGCACCGCTGGTCACTGATGACTTTTCTCATACACAGGCTCTGCTAGCTTCCGAGAGCAGCTTGCCACCAAGATCCTTATTGGCCCCTGTACTCTCTGCTTAGCCACCTTCAATAGAGGTAGTTCAGCCTGAACTTACCGAGGTGACACATTGGCTCTCGACCCAATACTTGGCTGAGGTCATCGAGTGAAGAAACCTCCAGTTCGACTTGCCAATTATGAACTGAACTCTGTCAAGTATAGCCCCTCGGACGCTTGCTCGCATCATCCCCTCAGTCAGCTACTTCGTACTCTATTCATAACTTTCTTAGTACTCACCGCTTTTCGCCCACCCATAGGGTTTTTCTTGCTGGAATCACACTTTCTGGAAAGCCCCAAACATATTATCAAGCGGTTCATCACCCGGAATGGCGTACAGCCATGCAGGTCGAGATACAAACCTTGGAAGACAACCACACTTGGACTCTTGAACCATTACCACCGAGCAAGCGAGCTATTGGCTGTAAATGGATCTATAAGATCAAACAATGTAGAGAAAAGGGGGTTTGAGTGATTTCAAAATAAGTGATCTAAATGCATGACATATACAAAACGTGTGCATGATAGACATGTATGTATGATACATTGTTCATTACTTACCTTGTTTAGCTTGTATATAATGTTGTCGTACTAACGAGCCATGAAGCGTTAAAGCTTACATCATATGGCAAACATTTGTTGTGTTTATACTATTTTCAGGTGCCACCATTAATGAACTAAACTAGTTCATTAAGTGAAGTACTTAGTTAATGAAACTAAGTAGTTCATTAAAGGAAGCCACATTTGGAAAAGGCACCAAGGCAACAAGGCTAAGGAAGGAAAGTCTTCTCCTCCTCCCCTCATTAATATATACACGCCACATACATATATAATACATATATTTTCAGATTTTTTGAAAAAGGCACACGCACATGTATTCCAACGTACTACCGACACGTTATATATTTTATGTACGTACGTTAACGTCACACCACTATACTTAACTCATATTTATGAGTATATTCAGGTCTTATATCAAATTACATAATTCATGGTGATGACAAATTAAATACGACACATTAAAAGATTCTAAACCAAAAATTGTCGTATCGGGCGAATACCGAAACTTCACCAACGTGTCACGTACTTGCCATAAATAGATGGCCAGACCCTACACCTCAAAAATCATCAAAAATTTCGTGCTAATGGTGATATTTTCAGCCAAAAATACTTTCCATGTTGGCACACACAAAACACCCCACATTAAGGCCAAAATGTGAAGATTCCAATTTTAATTTTGACACATGATAAATGGCGCCACTTTAGACCAGCCAAGTGATGAGATTTAAAGTATATATTATATATATATATTATGTGTAACATAATATATATAACATGTGCAAAAGTTGGAATTTAATTAGAAAAAAATCGGGTAATCGATAAATATCGAAAATTCGGTTTTCTACGCACACAACACATGGAACGTTTTTGGTACATCATATGACACATATCTAGACACTTTTTACATATGTTATACATCTTAAAGTGTTCTAGAAAATTAAATTAAGGGCTGATTGGAATATAACATGTGTGTAGTATTAAATGTGCACTATTTTACAAAGTTAGCAAAAATAAATTTCAGCACATGCACATACACTATGCAACGCCCCTACAGCTGAGGTGGAGCTTATTTGGAGCCTTTTTGGCATATTGATTGGTCAAGAATCAATTATACAATGTTGGTGAATTAAAGAGAGAAGCTACAAATGGTAAGATTTCAAACTTTGTCTCACTTATAACACATGCTGAAAATTTCAGCATGTGTAAGCTTGAGTGGCCGAAATTTTCACTTCAATGTGACATATTTTATCATCTTGAATTATGTGATTGAGTGGAAGAAGAAATGGAAGTAATTTGAATATTTTTTTAATTCATAAAGCTTGATATTTTATATCACACATGCTGAAAATTTTTCAGCATGTGTAGTATGTATAATGGCCGAAATTGAGGCCATGTGGGAGACCAAATTTCATTTCCAAATTGATCAAGATAATTGCTATGAATTGGTGATCCATTTTAATTAGAAAAATCAAAGAAAAATAGAATTATTTTGAATTGTACAACCATGTAATGCATGCTGAAAATTCAGCATGGTAAAACCTCTTAATGGCCGATTTTTTGCTTAGTAAGGGAGGAATTTTGTCTTGCAACATTTATGTGACAATCTTGAGATTTATGGAAATTATTTTTTGATTGATATTGGCACATGTTTTAAGTGTTATTCTCAGATTTTCCAAGTCATCAATGATGACAACATTCAACCTATCATGAAGTGCCAAGTAAGCAAAGCTTAAATGATCATCCAATGAGAAGGTGACAAGTAAGCAAGACCATGTCACAATGATGTCTTACATTCTCCTAAGGACTTAGAAGATACTTTTCAAGAGGGGGAGGCACCAAGGGTGGACGGCTGCAACAAGGTTAAAAGGAAAGAAGTTGAGCAAAAACAAGACAAGCACAAGCATAGCAAAATCAAAGTGAAAAACGCCTAGCTCTTCTTCTTCTACATTCTCTTTCTTTCTTTCTTCTTGAAAGCCTATTGTATTCATATCTTTCAATCTTGAATAGGCTTGATATAGACCACCACATATTTCATATCTTTGTAAAAGATTGATCAAGGTGTGATCAATCTTCATTCTTGCGAGGTGGTGGTGTTCGTGCATATTGTATTCAACGTACAAGGTTTGTAAAGGGTTGGAGTTGGTGTGTAACTCCATCAACCCTGTGGTAAGGTGTATTGCGTGTGTGTGACTAGTTTGAACCAAGGAAGGTGTTCCTTGAAGAATGGAGTAGGTTGTTTATAACCGAACCAGTATAAAATTCTTGGTGCCATTTACTTTCAGCATTTATTTTCTGTTACTGCATAGTTTACTCTTTTTGTTGGCGTTTGTAAAAATAGTAAACGACATTCAAAAATCACGAAAATTTCCAGAAACATAGCCACACGTTCTAGGGTTAATTTGGAATAAGTTTCAACCCTTTTGGATAAGTATAAGTCGATCAAACATCAAAAGTTCTGAGACTAGTGCAGTCTGATTTTCAGACTTGCAAAGGTTGAGACTTTGATTGTAATTGACCTACTTTCCAAAAACATTTTGCAAAACTGTTTCAACCAAATTAAATATAGTGTATAAGGAGTTAGTGGTTAAAGTTTCAGAGCATTTGGGCTTACACACAAATAGGAATAAATGTTTCAAAACCGTCTACCGTTTTTGCAGATTCGCAAAATCTGATCATCAACGGTTTTTGAAGGGGTTAAAGGTTGAATTTTAATTTGAAATTTTTAGGGGACCCTCATAACATCTGAGGCTAAGTTCTCTCAAAATTTTAGAATTTTTGGAGACCTATAACCTGGTTTTAAAAATGTTTTAAAACTGGTCCTGAAAACAGAATCTGTTTTCAGAAGTTGAGTTGTTTAGTTTTAAACAAATTTTAAAAACCACACTTTCCACACCACCTATTCAACCCTCCCTCTTCTAGTGGTGCCTTGCAGATCCTACAAATACAACTCAGATGGCATTGTCGAATGATCTAAAGCACACCTTGTTATCCACGGCAATCATCAAATTGATGGCATTGATTACACTGAAACGTTTGCTCCCACGGCCAAAATGGTCACGGTTCGCGTCCTTCTCGCGCATGCCGCTGCCCGCCAATTTGTCACATGCCAAATGGATGTTCGGAATGCTTTTCTCCATGTGAACTTCATGAGGAAGTCTACATGAAGCCACCTCTTGGCTTTGCTCCATCTAACCCCACTAAAGTGTACCGACTTTCCAAATCTTTGTACAGGCTTAAACAAGCTCCTCGGTGTCGGTTTGCTAAGTTTCTGATGCTCTCTGGACGTATGCCTTTGTTCAATCGTATTCAGATTATTCTTTGTTCCGCTACATTCGTGGTTCTGTTCAACTCTATCTTCTCGTCTATGTTGATGATCTTCTCATTGTTGGTAACTCTCAGCCTGCTCTGGATATTCTTAAGGACTATCTTAGTCGCTGCTTCCACATGAAGGATCTCGGCCCTCTTAAGTACTTTCTTGGTCTCAAAGTTGCACATAGTCGAGCTGGGATCTTTGTCTCCCAGTGTAAATACACGCTTGATATTATTAGTGATTGTGGCTTAATGGCTTCCAAGCCTTCGGCCATACCACTTGAACAACAGCATAAGCTCTCTCAATCCACCAGCTTGGTCCTAGATCAAGTGTCTTATCGATGTCTTGTTAGGCGACTGGTGTATTTGTCTATCACCCGTCCTGAGCTTTCCTACACCGTGCATACATTAGCCCAGTTTATGAAGACTCTACGTATTGATCATTGGCATGCTGCTCTTAAATTTGTTCGCTATTTGAAGGGTCATCCATGTCAGGGGATTCTCTTTTCCTCCACCAACACTCTACAACTGATTGCTTATTGTGACTCTAATTGAGCTAGTTGTCCTCTAACTTGCAACTCTCTCACTGCTTACTTTATTCAGCTTGGCACAACACCCATTTCTTAGAAGACTAAGAAACAAACTCTAGTCTATCGGTCTTCAGCCGAGGTGGGATATCCTGCAATGGCATATACCACATGTGAACTTAAATGGATTCAAGGTCTTCATTGTTTATTCTGTTCTCTGCATCAGGGTCCAATCACACTCTTCATGGACATCCAGTCAGTGTTACATTTGACACACAATCCAGTCTCTCATGAGCGCACCAAACACATTGAAGTTGACTGCCATTTTCTACACGACGCAGTCTTGGACGGCCTCATTCGTCCCCAGCATGTTTCAACATCACTTTAGCTGGCTGACATTATGACCAAGTCCTTTGGCACTCGGGAGGTTTTCTTTCTTTTGTCCAAGTTGCGCGTTTCGAATCTTCACGCACCAACTTGAGGGGGGATGCTAACAGGAGCTGAGCTGATCTTACTGAGCTGACCTAGAGTTGAGCTCGGCCTACTGTGCTGAGCTGAGCTGATATGCTTCCTGCTGACATCTGATTTGCTTCTGGCCGAGCTGACCTGACGAGTTTGACCAGACCAAGTCCAGCTCGGCAATAGGAAAGAGATTTCGGGCTTTGCGGACGTATATGTGTTTATCTGATTAGGGATCTGATTGATTCTCCATTAACGTATATCTGTAATTAATTTGATTTGTATTAATTGATAATGATTAGACTAACTTAGATTTATCTTCCGATTGTAACTCTATAAATTGAGGTTTTGGAATAAAGAGAAGGCAGATTTGAAGTGCCAATTCATTCTTTACAGTCTCAGTCAAAGACATAACTGCTGATCACATATTGACACCAAATTGAACAAACGTTCATTTGACACATAAAATGTTGGAATAGTATTCTTCTTGTACAATTTGTCCAATTTCTTGTGTTCATCTTCTCTGCAGTTCATATCTTCTAGCTCAATAAATCTGTTTTTTAGCTTCGCAAGACCAAGGACGGCCAAAATCGGGAGTAATACCCCCAACCATAAGGAAATTTTTTTTTTCAGTTTATAGGGTTTGAGATTCCCCCACTGATGATCCAAACGAAGGCTAGAAAACGTTGCCAAGGACTTTGTCTCCTATTCCAAACTGATTTGAACACAAGCTATGTCAAAGAACATTTCCAAGATACCCCTTGAACTTTAACCATTGTTCTTGGCTCAATTTATGCCAACACCTCTTCCTCTTTGGCACTCCAACACATCTAAAACCTCAATGAGACCCTAAGATGGTGTAAACCAAATGATGAAGCAAATACTAACAAGTTCTAGGTTAGGAACTTGCAAGAAAACCGTTTAGTGGTTTCAAACTTCAACTAAGAATTAGTTGTGAACTCCTTGAAGGAAATTTGATTGAAATGTATTGATAATGGTTGTTAAATTGTTATGTTTACAATCTGATTCCTATGCTATTTATGCAAAACGAAATTTACAAAAAGTACAAGTTTTAATGTACAAAGTACAAGACTTAAAATGACATGCTTGCTTGGAACTTGTTTGAACAACTTTTGTTCCAAGAATTCTGGTTGCTTTTGCCGTGTACTTCATGCTATTTTCAGCCTTCTTTCTTGATCAATTTTGATTGGATTAGGCATGGAGCAGCTTGCTTTGGAATGGCCTTTGATTGGATGCAAGTTGGTGTTTGAATTTTCAACAAATATTCCTAGACAACCGTTGGTTTCCTTGCTTGAATTCAGCCAAAATTCTGATTGGTTCTTGTAGTGAGCAGCTTGCTTTGGATTGCATTTGATTGGTAGAAACTTTGGTGTTGAATTTTCAAACCTATTTGCCATGAACCAGCCGTTTCTTCCATGGTTGTGATTGGATCATTTAAGGTGCAGCTTGCTAGTTGTTTCCTAGCTTGTTTGTGATTGGTTTAAGCATTTGCAAGACTTCTTTCTATTGGTTCATGAAATGAGCAGCTTGTCTCTCCATTCTTACGTGAAGAACAACTTGAATTTGACATGGTTGCTTGTCACCACCTTGCTTGTCACCACCTTGCTTATCGCCTCCTTGCTTGGACAAAAATTCAGGTTCTAATTGCATCTTCAAGCTTTGTTTGAATAATGATATTATCCGATCAAATGGAACATGGATCGATAGGTGTTCATGCTTCTTCAATGTAAAGCTCTCTTTGACCTATCTTCAAAGACACCAAGCAACAAACACAATATGCACAACATATATGACATGTCCTAAGGGTTAGTTAGGCAATAAGACATAAGAACTAGCACTAGTGTGTGCGGAGTGAACAGTGAAATGTCATGTCTTACAGAACTAACATATGACAATAAATGATACATGCAAATATGTTGTGTTGACCCCATCGTGGGCTCATCATTCCCTCCCTCTTGAAAATGATTCGTCCTCGAATCTCAACATGGATAGAATAAGGGATAGGGGTTTAGGATGTACACGTATGCTCAACTACACCATAACCAAATAGGAACATGATAATACAAATGGTGAAGGTGAAATACCTTGGTGCATCCTTATCTTTGAAGAAAGAATAAGGTGTGTACACGCTTTCTAAAATGTTTAGGATGTATCAACAATATGATAACAACAATTTTAGAACACATACATCCTAACAGATAAAACAACATCCAAAAAGCATATTGCAACGTGTTAACACTAAATGTACAAATCTTACAGGCATGTGCAATATTTAGACAAGATGTATCAATTGAGATGACAACAGGCAGACATTCAACAAGATGAGATGAAATAGATATTTCAGAAATATAATCTTCATTTATACTAAATATGTCATTCAATTCATTAACTAGTTCATCCAAGGATTTATGTTCATTTGTAGCTGAATCTATTTCAATAATGACATCATGATCAAGCTCTACGTCAAGCAGACAATCTAGTTCAGCAAACATCAAATCATAAGAATCTAGTTTATCAATGTCATTCTCAATAGAATTACTTACATCAATGTCATCAATGAAATGTACAGGATGTAATTCAGATTGTAACCCAGAAACAAGCATCTCAGCAGAATGCAGATCATGCACAGGGATTTCATTTATATGCATGTCACAATGTAAATCATTTTCAGACAAAGTGTTATCACCATTAACATCATCTATAAGCAAACGACTAACACTTTGGAAATCACCAACAGATTCAATTGAAGGGTCTTCTTCAGACAGTATACAAGGTTGAACATGCAATTCAGATAAAGGAGTTCCAGTTTCAGGCATGTTGGGGCTAATTTCATACAAACCATCATTCACAGAAATGTCAGATTGCAAGTCTTTGTTCTTTTCAGATTCTATCAATACTTGCACCATGTCTCTAAGTTGAAGCAATGCATTTTCAATATTATCCATAGGCTGACTCAAATTGCTTAACTTAACTGGATTTGGTTTGTCATTTTCAGAATCACAAGAGTTCAGTTCATACCCAGAGTTTTGATTAACTTGCCATGGGATTAGGTTTGATTGAACAATCTTTGCCTTTTTATACATGTCATAAAGTGATGAGAATTTTTTAGACAACATGCAATCAGCGATCTCTTTATCTAATCCAGCAAAGAACCTAATCATGCTTAATTCCTCATGTTCTTCAACATAAGCATAGTACAAATCATCAAGCATTTCATTGTAATATGCACTAACGTCTTTATTGCACTGAGAAAGAGTTTGATATCTAGGAGTTTTACATTCCCAATATCCAACCCATAAACCATTCATACGACCAAAGGAGTTCATACGTTTTTCTAGTTCATCATAGTCTCTCCTATGGCATTCAACTCCCCAAATGTTTTTTAGAATCATGTTTAATCAAAACAATCTCAAAAGCCAATTAAAATATTGATAAGATGCAAATACTCTACTTTATGTTGACAATTGTTTAAAACAGCAACTTGGACTATTTCTCCTAAGGATTCAAGTAAATCACAGAAGTCAAATTGTTGTTCGGGCTGAAAGAAATCTACGGGGTTGTTTTAAGACAATCCCTCAATTTACTTTACAGCATATGCAACAATCAATTGTAGTAAAGTGAAAGTAAAGACACACAAACAAAGTGCTAGTAAGGGTTTGCTTTAGAAACTTTCAATATTTCAAAACTACAACACTTTGGGGTTTGGTTTGGGCACTTTCTTTCTTTTGAGCTTTGCACGGGATTTTCCCTTTATGCAACGTTTATCTTTGGGCTTTTTCCTCACTTGGCTTTCTTGTGCAATTCTCTCTTGTCTTGCCTCTTACTTGTTGACAAATATTGGTTTTTCTCTCGCGTATTTCTCAATCAAGCTTAATTTTCTTTCTTTGGATGGTTTGCTTGATTGTTGTGAGACTACTCCTCACGGCCTACATGAGACATTGCCCACGGCCTTTAATTGCACAAGGTTTGTTGTATTTGGAATTTGAAAGTTCCTCGTACACAACACGGCTAAACACTATGTAGTGGGAATTCAATTCACAATTACAACAAGATCAAATTGTATAAAGTGCAATGTAAGTTCAGAAATTGATCTAAAACAACAATTGGATAGCTCTTTAACAATGTGGGGCTTAAACAATTCCTAACTTTCAGAATATATCTAAGTCCAACAAGTTGTTTGAAACAATTGAAATCAACAAAAAGATAAAGCTATTATCATACACCAAGATTTCAAATGAGCTTTAAAAGTTGTTTTAATCCACACGGTTTTGGCACTTATCTTTTTTTTTCTTTTTCTGTTTTTGATGCAAATGATCTAACTAGTCTTAAGATGGCTAAATGCAACTTATTTGTTTCTAAATGCAATCTATAAGGCTGATTACTATATCAACTAATGGAAAATCAGTTTTGATGCAACTAAGCTAACTTGTTTTGTTTGGTTTTTAAGTGATCTATCCTACTTTGTTTTCGTTTGGTTTTTGTTTGTATGATGCAATCAGATTCTAAACTAAATGATACTAGATGCAGCTCTTTGTGTTTTACCTAACAAACGTACATGAACTAGAGACTAGGCAGCACACTTTATTTAGCTAAACTACTTGTTTTGATTCTTTGGTTTTCGGATTTATGGTGCTAAACTAATCAACCAACTAAAACACTTAACTATGTTGTAAACTAGTCTAACCAAGCTAAATAAGGCAGCACTAAAACGTTTTGAACAGTTTGCACACAAGTTACTAAAACAGAATTTTAACAACTTGATTACAAGTAACTACCAACTAATCTATTTTGTGTTCAAGTTTTTTTTAAGGACTCAACTAAAATAACACTTAAAACTTCTAGATTAGGGTCTAATGAGGATTAACTAAGCTAGTTTGAACAAGTACAAGCTGGTTACACACGGTTTTTGTCCCAAGCTACACAAACATCTCCTAACAACACTAAGTCTAGTCTAAGTTGTTTTGTGTGGTGTTTTCGGTTTTGCCTACTTAACTAAATTACCAAACTATAGTATACTATCTAACAAGCACTTTAAAACATAAACTAACTACTTAAACAAACAAGCTATAAACGGACATAAAAAAACAGTTCACTACAAAATTTGGGCAGCATCATTCATATGCAAATTTAAACAATGTAAACATGAATAGAAGACTAACCAACGCTCTGATACCAATTGATGAGCCAAACGAAGGCAAGAAAACGTTGCCAAGGACTTTTTCTCCTATTCCAAACTGATTTGAACACAAGCTATGTCAAAGAACATTTCCAAGATACCCCTTGAACTTTAACCATTGTTCTTGGCTCAATTTATGCCAACACCTCTCCCTCTTTGGCACTCCAACACATCTAAAACCTCAATAAGACCCTAAGATGGTGTAAACCAAATGATGAATCAAATACTAACAAGTTATAGGTTAGGAACTTGCAAGAAAACCGTTTAGTGGTTTCAAACTTCAACTAAGAATTAGTTGTGAACTCCTTGAAGGAAATTTGATTGAAATGTATTGATAATGGTTGTTAAATTGTTATGTTTACAATCTGATTCCTATGCTATTTATGCAAAACGAAATTTACAAAAAGTACAAGTTTTAATGTACAAAGTACAAGACTTAAAATGACATGCTTGCTTGGAACTTGTTTGTACAACTTTTGTTCCAAGAATTCTGGTTGCTTTTGCCGTGTACTTCATGCTATTTTCAGCCTTCTTTCTTGATCAATTTTGATTGGATTAGGCATGGAGCAGCTTGCTTTGGAATGGCCTTTGATTGGATGCAAGTTGGTGTTTGAATTTTCAACAAATATTCCTAGACAACCGTTGGTTTCCTTGCTTGAATTCAGCTAAAATTCTGATTGGTTCTTGTAGTGAGCAGCTTGCTTTGGATTGCATTTGATTGGTAGAAACTTTGGTGTTGAATTTTCAAACCTATTTGCCATGAACCAGCCGTTTCTTCCATGGTTGTGATTGGATCATTTAAGGTGCAGCTTGCTAGTTGTTTCCTAGCTTGTTTGTGATTGGTTTAAGCATTTGCAAGACTTCTTTCTATTGGTTCATGAAATGAGCAGCTTGTCTCTCCATTCTTACGTGAAGAACAACTTGAATTTGACATGGTTGCTTGTCACCACCTTGCTTGTCACCACCTTGCTTATCGCCTCCTTGCTTGGACAAAAATTCAGGTTCTAATTGCATCTTCAAGCTTTGTTTGAATAATGATATTATCCGATCAAATGGAACATGGATCGATAGGTGTTCATGCTTCTTCAATGTAAAGCTCTCTTTGACCTATCTTCAAAGACACCAAGCAACAAACACAATATGCACAACATATATGACATGTCCTAAGGGTTAGTTAGGCAATAAGACATAAGAACTAGCACTAGTGTGTGCGGAGTGAACAGTGAAATGTCATGTCTTACAGAACTAACATATGACACCTTGATCAATCTTTTACAAAAGATGTATGAATGGTGGTTTCTATGAAGCCTATTCAAGAATGAAAGAAATAAAATACAATAGGCTTTTTACAAGAGAAGAAAGAAAGAAAGTGAAGGAGAATAAGGCTTTTGCACTTTGATCACTTTTGAATGTAATTCTTGGTCTTGTTTTTGTTTGTTCTTCTCTTCTCCTTATAGAATGTCCAGGCCGTCCCCCTAGGGTAGTCTCCCCATCTTGAAAATTTCCTTTTAAGTGCTTGAGAGGGTGTGAGACATCATGATGACAAAGTTTTGCTTGCTTGGCATCATTCCATTGGACCATCATTTAGTCATTGCTTACTTGGCACCTTTTGATTGGCTCAATGTTGTCATCATTTTGATGACATGGATATTCTGAAAAAAAACACTAAATATTAAATCAATTATTAAATCATGCCATAATAGTTACAATTTGTCATAAAGTGTGAGACACAAAAATCCTTCCTTCCTTCTCAAAAAAATCGGCCACATCAAGGTGTTTCAATGCTGAAATTTTCAGCATTAACCACATGAAATAAATCTGGATTTCTTCCATTTTTCTTTGAATTTCTTCCATAAAAATTCATCCATTATTTAAGGTAAGTCTTGCTACAAGATTGAGAATGAATTTGGACACCGAAAGGAGGTTACATTCGGCCACAACACCTTCACACATGCTGAAAAATTTCAGCATGTGTGATATGAAGAATATCACACTTAATACAATTCAAATCATTTCCATAACTCCTTTGATTTATTCCTTAATAAAAAATTGACAATTTATCTTCCTTAACAATGAAGAAAACGGCCACAAGGTGTGTGACATGCTGAAATTTTCAGCATGTGACATAAGAGAGGTGTATGTTGAAAACTTACCTTTTGTAGCTTCTCTCTTTGATTCATCAACATTGTATGATTGATTCTTGACCAATCAACATGCCAACAAGGCTCCACATGTGCTCCATCTCAGCTGGAATGACGTTTTGAGAGTGTATATACATGTGCTGAAATTTATTTTTGCTAACTTTGAAAAATAGTGCACATTTAATATTACACACATATAATATTCCAATCAGCCCTTAATTTAATTTTCTAGAACACTTTAAGATGTATATTATATGTACAAAGTGTCTAGATACGTGCCACATCATGTTCAAGAAAAACATTCCATGTCAAGTGCGTAGAAAACCGAATTTTCGATATTTATCGATTACCCGATTTTTCTCTAATTTAAATTCCAACTTTTGCACATGCTATATATATTATGTTATACATAATATATATAATATATACTTTAATTTTCAGCACTTGGCTGATTTAAAGTGGTACCATGAACATGTGACAAAAATAAAATTGGAATCTTCACAATTTGGCCTAAATGTGGGATGATTTGTGTGTGCCAACATGGAAAGTATTTTTGTCTCAATATACAGTGTATGGCACGAAATTTTTAATAAAGTTTGATGTATATGGGCTGGCCATTTATTTATGGCAAGTACGTGACACGTTGGCGAAGTTTCGGTATCGCCCGATACGACAAATTTCGGTTTAGAACCTTTTATCGTGTCGTATTTAATTTGTCATCACCATATCTTATATCATATGATATAAGATCTGAATATACTCATAAATATGAGTTAAGTATAGTGGTGTGACGTAAACGTACGTTCGTAAGATATATAACGTGTCGATAGTACGTTGGAATACATGTGTATGTGCCTTTTATAAAAATCTGAAAATATATATATATTATGTATATGTGGCGTGTGAAATTGATGTGGGGAGGAGGAGAGAACTTTCCTTCCATAGCCATGTTGCCTTCATGTCTTTTCCAAATGCATCTTCCTTTAATGAACTACTTAGTTTATTAAACTAAGTACTTCACTTAATGAACTACATTAGTTCATTAATTGTGGCAGCTGAAAATAGTATAAACTCAACAAATGTTCGCCATATGATGTAAGCTTTAAAGCTTCATGGCTCGTTAGTTCGGCAACATAATATATAAGCTAAATAAGGCAAGTTATCATGCATACATGTACACTTGTGTGTGTATATATATATATATATATATATATATATATATATATATCCAACGTTTATATATATATATATATATATATATAAACGTTGGATATATATATATATATATATATATAAACGTTGGATATATATATATATATATATATATATCCAACGTTTATATATATATATATATATATATATATATATATCCAATATATATATATATATATATATATATATAAACGTTGGATATATATATATATATATATATATATTCAAATTTCTTTATTTTGAAATCACTCAAACCCTCATATTTCTACAATCTCCCCCATTTGATGATTTTCAAAATAACTAGTGTACATGATTTAAGTGTTGTCTCTCCCCCTTGAATTATGCACAGATTTGAAATTTGAATTTCGAATTTCAAATCCGGCTCCCCCTTGATTTATGCAATTAGGATCAATCAGTGATCTCTCTCTCTCCCTTAAATCTATCTCTCTCTCCCCCTTAAATCATGCTTCTCTCTCCCCCTTTATTTTGGAAAGTTAATCAAAAGATTCCTGTTAAAAAGGAAAGGAAATCAAATGATATCGCATTAAATCACATCAACAGGAAGCATGCCTAATTTAGAACGGAGAGATTCAAATGTGGCTTGATTTAAGGCCTTTGTAAATATATCCGCTACTTGCGATTCTGTGCGTAAGCGATCTATGACAATATTACCATTGTTAACGTGATCACGAAGAAAATGATAGCGAACTTCTATATGCTTAGCCTTAGAGTGTAATATGGGGTTCTTAGACAAATTTATTGCACTCATACTATCACAATATATAGGAATTTTATCTACGGTAATTCCAAAGTCCGAAAGTTGATGTTTTATCCACAACAACTGTGTGCAACAAAGGCTAAGAGCCAAATACTCAGCCTCAGTAGTGGACAAAGCAACACTTGCTTGCTTTTTGGAAAACCACGAAATAAGGGAATTTCCTATAAATTGGCAAGTTCCGCTCGTGCTTTTTCTATCTATTTTGCAGCCACCATAATCTGCATCAGTATAAGCATGTAAGTCGAATGTAGAATCCTTATCGTACCAAATACCTAAGGTGGGCGTGTGCTTAATATAGCGGAATATTCTTTTCACCGCATTTAAGTGTGACACCTTAGGTTGACTTTGAAAACGAGCACACATGCATACGCTAAACATGATGTCAGGCCTACTAGCAGTTAAATATAGTAAAGAACCTATCATAGATCTATATAATCCATTATCAACATCTTTACCATGTTCATCTTTGTCTAATTTAGTAGTGACACTCATAGGCGTGGGTGATGGTTTCAAATTTTCAAAATTGAATTTCTTGATCATGTCGTTTACGTACTTAGCTTGGCTTATATGAATTCCTTTACTCGTTTGCTTAATCTGCAAGCCAAGAAAATAATTAAGTTCACCAACCATAGACATTTCAAATTCAGCTTTCATACAATTTTCAAAATCCTTAACGAGTCTATGTGAGGTAGAACCAAAAATAATGTCATCTACGTAAATTTGAATAATAAGTAAATCTGATTTTTCTTGTTTCAAAAATAGTGTACTATCTATAGTACCACGTTTAAAATTATTTTCTAAAAGAAAAGTAGCAAAACGATCATACCATGCTCTAGGCGCTTGCTTTAGTCCATATAGTGCCTTCTTTAGTTTGTACACGTGATCAGGATGTTTCAAATCTTCAAAACCGGGTGGTTGCTTCACGTATACTTCTTCTTGTATAAACCCATTTAGAAAAGCACTTTTGACGTCCATTTGATACAATTTAAAATCTTTCATGCAAGCAATAGCAAGTAAGAGTCGTATGGCTTCTAAACGTGCTACGGGTGCAAATGTTTCATCGTAGTCCATTCCTTCTTCTTGATTATAGCCTTGAGCTACGAGTCTTGCTTTATTTCTAACGACCTTTCCTTCTTCATTCATTTTGTTCCTAAATACCCACTTTGTGCCTATTATTGTCTTGTCTTGTGGTCGTGGCACTAAATCCCATACATCATTTCTAACGAATTGATTAAGTTCGTCATGCATAGCATCAATCCAAGATGAATCACTCAAAGCATCATGCACATTTTTAGGCTCAATTTCAGAAATCATAGCATGAAATTCATTTATTTCATCAGAAGTGATTCTTCTACGTGGTCGTACACCGTGAGTGATGTCGCCTATGATGAGATCATGTGGGTGATCTCTATGCCATCTTGGTTGATTGTTTTCTAAGTTATCATGCATTTCTATATGATCATGCATTTCTAGTGTCTCATTCATCTCATGCATATCAAAAGATTCATTTTCTTCATCCAAAACGGGTTTCAATTCAAAATCATCATCATATTCCTTTTCTTTATCAATCTCACCAAATTCATTGAATTTAACATGAATAGATTCTATGATTTGTCTAGTGAGAGGATCATAACATCTATATGCTTTTGAATTTATGGAATACCCAATAAAAATGCACTCAATCGATTTTGATTCAAATTTATCTAAGTTATCTTTTGTATTCAAGACAAAACATTTGCATCCAAACACACGAAAATAATCTATCTTAGGCATGCGATCATTCAAAATTTCGTAAGGCGTCTTGTTTATTTTCTTTCTTATAGATAGGCGATTTACAATATAGCATGCACAATTTACGGCTTCCGCCCACACAAATCTAGGCAATTTATTTTCGCAAAGCATGGTTCTAGCGATTTCTTGTAGTGTTCGATTCTTTCTTTCTACTACTCCATTTAATTGTGGAGTTCTAGGTGGCGAAAACTCATGTTTAATTCCTTTTTCTTCACAGAATGAAATCATCTCTTTATTTTTAAACTCACCGCCTCTATCACTTCTTATTCTTTTCACATTTACGCCGTATTGATTTTCAAGTTGTTTAATTAATTTAGCGATTTCTACGGCGCTATCATCCTTATGTGCAAGAAATAAAGTCCAAGTATAACGAGAAAAGTCATCAACAATTACACATGCATAGTGACGCCCACCAAGGCTTGTAGTACGACTAGGACCAAACAAATCGATATGCAATAGTTCTAGTATTCTGGTCGTGCTTATCTCATTTTTAGGCTTAAGTGACTCACGTGTTTGTTTGCCTTTTATGCAAGATTCACACAACTGAAAGTTGTCTAAATCAAGCTTAGGCAATCCCCGTACTAGGCTCTTTCGTTGCAATTTTTCTAGTGTAGAAATACCTATGTGTCCTAAACGTCTATGCCACAAATTCACATTGGGTTCATTTGACATAAAACATTTAACTTTGGCATCATCCATAGATAGTGTGAATATATTTCCTTCACGTTTTCCTTTTAAAACAGTTTCTCTATTTTTATTTATTATATTACAGTAAGGGTGAGTAAAACACACATTGAAACCATTGTCAACAAATTGCGAAATACTAAGAAGATTGTAAGATAAGTTGCTTACCAAAAACACGTTGGAGATTTGAAGTGTATCCGGATTTCCAATCGTACCTTTACCAATGCTCTTGCCTTCATTGTTGTCTCCAAAGGTCACGGATCTGCCTTTTGTGATCTTCTTTAATTTGGAGAATAGGCTCGGGTCACCTGTCATGTGCCTCGAGCAACCACTGTCAAGGAGCCACTTTATTGATGTGTCTTTTGATGAGTGGTCTCCCTGCAATGTAAAAAGGTGATTTAGGTACCCTTTTAATTTTGGGTCCTTTCGAGTTAGTTAATCACCTTTTAGTAAAGGTACCTTTCGGTACCCATACTTGGGTGATCCTTCTCGGTCTATCAAATGGCAAGAAAGTAGATGAAGGTGCGATATAGTATACATGTGGTGCATGTACTTTGGGTCTTTGCCCAAGGACTCCCCTATACTCATTGTATGAAGGACGTTTGTGATATGTCCTTTTGTGTGTGTGCGTAGTACGTGGATGATATGTATTTCGTGTATGCATTGATCTCTTCTTCTCATATCTATATGGTACAACATTATATTTCACATGATATGAGGGAGTGGGGCGTGTGGAAGGGGGCGCTTTTTGCGTCATCTTAGACGCCACTTGATGCTTAGGGGTGTCTACCTTTTTAGACACAACAAACTTGGTTGGTTTGGTTGATACTTCGTTAGTATCAACGTACCCCAATCCAGTTTTGTTACTGTCATGCTTTTGTGATAATATGATGCGATGCAGCATGTTTGACCCTGTATCGAATTGTTTCATCATTTTCTCTAAATCTGTATTCCTTGATTTCAAATTTGAAATCTCGGATTTCATTTCATTATTTTGAGAAGTTAATGATGAGATATCGGTTTTTAATGCAGTGATGGCACATGAAGACTCTTTCTTTGAATCGCTTAATTGAGCGACAAGATTCTCGTTAGAAGATTCTAACAGTTTCTTGTCTTCAATTAAACGTTTCTTTTCTTTTGCGAGAGTCTTAGTAAATTTATGTAACTCAAGATATTGACTAAATAGATCATCGTAAGAAGGTTCAGAGTCAGAGTCAGATGATACCTCATTAGACGTCTTTGAAGCGAAGCAAACTTAAGCGGTCTCCTCTTCGGTCTCAGATTCAGAGTCTGATGAGTCACTCCATGTGGAGGCCTTTAGTGCACGTTTCCTTTGTTTAGGATCTGAGACGGGTCTATTTTTGTTCCGCTCCTTGTCAGGGTACTTATTAGTTTGCTTTTCTTTGTTTGGGCAGTCATATGATAAGTGTCCGAGTTTGCCGCATTCATAACATTTAATGTCCTTATCATTTGACTTGTTTTTATTTCTCTTAGATGTAGTGCCCTTGTTTTTATTTCTAAATGATTTTCTCATGAATCTTCTTAGTCCTTTAGCCAATAGAATTAAGTCATCATTATCCGATTCGGAATCACTATCTTCTACGTGATCGGAGGGAGGGGAGACGTATTCATTTGATTTGAAAGCAATTGTCTTACCTTGTTTGGTTGATTCCGATTTCCGAATAATGAGTTTGTTTTCATACACTTTTAGTGAACCAATGAGTTCTTCCATTTTTATTGACTTAGTCTCCTTGCTTTCTTCTATGGCAGTCACTTTAGGATCCCATTCCGAAGGGAGGCTCCGTAGGACTTTCTGTACTTTTCCCTGCGTTGTGAAAGCCTTACCAAGAGACTCAAGAGAGTTATAGATGTTAGTCAAACGAAGATCCATATCAACAATTGACTCATTAGGCAACAACTTGAAAGACTCAAGAGTAGACATAAGCATATTGATTTTAGACTCTTTCACTTGACTCGTGCCTTCGTGTTTCATTTCTAAGATTCTCCACATTTCTTGTGCACTCGAACAATTGGATACATAACTAGACTCACTCTTACTTAAGCCATTAAAGAGTAATTGCATGGCCTTAGCATTCATACTCAGTTTCTTTTTGTCTTCACTAGTATAGTCTTGTCTCGTTTTAATCACTTCTAGTGTGACTCCATCTACAATGGACAATTTAGACGGGACATATGGACCATCTTCAATTATTGACCAAAGATCTATGTCTATAGCCATAAGAAATAGTTTCATCCTAAGTTTCCATTGAATAAAAGACTCACCGTCAAAAAGTGGAGGCCTTTGGCTCGACATACCTTCTTGTTCGGTTTTGAGATTTGTGGATGCCATCTCACTGAATCGTTGGATTCCTTGTTGTGAGTATTCCTGCGCTCTAATACCACTTGTAGGATCTTCAAGGCAACACTAGAAGGGGGGGGTTGAATAGGTGGTGCGGAAAATATGGTTTTTAAAATTTCTTTAAACCTAACCAATTCAAGTTCTGAAAACAGATTATGTTTTCAGTACCAGTTTTAAAACGTTTTAAAAACTAGGTTAGAGGTCTCCAAAAATTATGAAATTTTGAGAGAACTTAGCCTCAGATGTTGTGAGGGTCCCCTAAAAATTTCAAATCAAAATTCAACCTTTAACCCCTTCAAAAACCGTTGGCACTCAGATTGTGCAAATCTGCCAGAACCGGTAGATGGTTTTGAAAAATTAATTCCTATTTGTGTGAATGTCCAAATGATCTGAAAATTTGACCAATAACTCTTCACACACTGTATTTAAATGGGTTGAAACAGTTTTTGAAAATTCTTTTGGGAAGTAAGTCAAATACACCCAAAGTCTCAACCTTTGCAAGTCTGAAAATCAGACTGCACTAGTCTCAGAACTTTTGATGTTTGAATGACTTATACTTGTCCAAAAGGGTTGAAACTTGTGCCAAATTAACCCTAGAACGTTTATGTATGTTTCTGGAAAATTTTATAATTTTTAGAAAACGTTTACTATTTTTTCGAACGTCAACAATATAAGTAAACAACGCAGAAACTGAAACGTAAATGCAGAAAGTAAATTGCACCAAGAATTTTATACTGGTTCGGTTATAAACAACATACTCCAGTCTTCAAGGAACACCTTCCTTGGTTCACACTAATTTCACACACGCAGTACACCTTACCGCAGGGTTGATAGAGTTACACCTTAACTCCAACCCTTTACAAACCTTGTATTGTGAGTACAATTTGCACGAACACCACCACCTCGCTAGAATGAAGATTGATCACACCTTGATCAATCTTTTACAAAGATGTATGAATGGTGGTTTCTATGAAGCCTATTCAAGAATGAAAGAAATAAAATACAATAGGCTTTTTACAAGAGAAGAAAGAAAGAAAGTGAAGGAGAATAAGGCTTTTGCACTTTGATCACTTTTGAATGTAATTCTTGGTCTTGTTTTTGTTTGTTCTTCTCTTCTCCTTATAGAATGTCCAGGCCGTCCCCCTAGGGTAGTCTCCCCATCTTGAAAATTTCCTTTTAAGTGCTTGAGAGGGTGTGAGACATCATGATGACAAAGTTTTGCTTGCTTGGCATCATTCCATTGGACCATCATTTAGTCATTGCTTACTTGGCACCTTTTGATTGGCTCAATGTTGTCATCATTTTGATGACATGGATATTCTGAAAAAAACACTAAATATATGCCAAATAATCAATTATTAAATCATGCCATAATAGTTACAATTTGTCATAAAGTGTGAGACACAAAAATCCTTCATTTCTTCTCAAAAAAATCGGCCACATCAAGGTGTTTCAATGCTGAAATTTTCAGCATTAACCACATGAAATAAATCTGGATTTCTTCCATTTTTCTTTGAATTTCTTCCATAAAAATTCATCCATTATTTAAGGTAAGTCTTGCTACAAGATTGAGAATGAATTTGGACACCAAAAGGAGGTTACATTCAGCCACAACACCTTCACACATGCTGAAAAATTTCAGCATGTGTGATATGAAGAATATCACAGTTAATACAATTCAAATCATTTCCATAACTCCTTTGATTTATTCCTTAATAAAAAATTGACAATTTATCTTCCTTAACAATGAAGAAAACGGCCACAAGGTGTGTGACATGCTGAAATTTTCAGCATGTGACATAAGAGAGGTGTATGTTGAAAACTTACCTTTTGTAGCTTCTCTCTTTGATTCATCAACATTGTATGATTGATTCTTGACCAATCAACATGCCAACAAGGCTCCACATGTGCTCCATCTCAGCTGGAATGACGTTTTGAGAGTGTATATACATGTGCTGAAATTTATTTTTGCTAACTTTGAAAAATAGTGCACATTTAATATTACACACATATAATATTCCAATCAGCCCTTAATTTAATTTTCTAGAACACTTCAAGATGTATATTATATGTACAAAGTGTCTAGATACGTGCCACATCATGTTCAAGAAAAACGTTCCATGTCAAGTGCGTAGAAAACCGAATTTTCGATATTTATCGATTACCCGATTTTTCTCTAATTTAAATTCCAACTTTTGCACATGCTATATATATTATGTTATACATAATATATATAATATATACTTTAATTTTCAGCACTTGGCTGATTTAAAGTGGTACCATGAACATGTGACAAAAATAAAATTGGAATCTTCACAATTTGGCCTAAATGTGGGATGATTTGTGTGTGCCAACATGGAAAGTATTTTTGTCTCAATATACAGTGTATGGCACGAAATTTTTAATAAAGTTTGATGTATATGGGCTGGCCATTTATTTATGGCAAGTACGTGACACGTTGGCGAAGTTTTGGTATCGCCCGATACGACAAATTTCGGTTTAGAACCTTTTATCGTGTCGTATTTAATTTGTCATCACCATATCTTATATCATATGATATAAGATCTGAATATACTCATAAATATGAGTTAAGTATGGTGGCGTGACGTAAACGTACGTTCGTAAGATATATAACGTGTCGATAGTACGTTGGAATACATGTGTATGTGCCTTTTATAAAAATCTGAAAATATATATATATTATGTATATGTGGCGTGTGAAATTGATGTGGGGAGGAGGAGAGAACTTTCCTTCCATAGCCATGTTGCCTTCATGTCTTTTCCAAATGCATCTTCCTTTAATGAACTACTTAGTTTATTAAACTAAGTACTTCACTTAATGAACTACTTTAGTTCATTAATTGTGGCACCTGAAAATAGTATAAACTCAACAAATATTCGCCATATGATGTAAGCTTTAAAGCTTCATGGCTCGTTAGTTCGGCAACATAATATATAAGCTAAATAAGGCAAGTTATCATGCATACATGTACACTTGTGTGTGTGTGTGTGTGTGTGTGTGTGTATATATATATATATATATATATATCCAACGTTTATATATATGAAACAGGATACGTTCTGACTCTAGAGGAATTTTTTATTCCTATTTTCATCACCAGAGGCTCAGCCTCAATCCACTTAGTGAAGTAGTCGATAGCAACAATAAGATATTTGATTGACTCCATAGCATGTGGAAGGGGTCCAACCAGATCAACTCTCGATTGAACAAATGGTCATGGACTGATGATGGGAATTATCTTTTGGTTAAGAACATGGGTTAATAGGGAATGTGAGCTCCACTATAATTTCCTTGCCCAATATTGTTGGAGTTGAAGAAGCTAAATGAGATAATGTGTTGGCTCCATTATTTTTTGAGAAAGAAATATGTTTGATTTCAATTTTTTTGAACATAGCCCTAAGTTGTTCGATCTTTAACAATTATCGTTTTGGGTTTTTCCGAGCTTCTTTCTTTGATTTAGCTCAGCCTATTAATTTGTAAGCCTACTCGGCTTCTTACTTTAAACAATATGCCACTTCACCTCATGCAAATTGTTTAGCTCTCTCCAAAAATACCTATAGAGATTTAGGATTTTCTTCAGTACGTTGCCAGAACAGACGACCTAGTTTCAACCCATTTATGAATGCGGCGACCATCACCCAATCGTTGTAGTCTCTAACCTCCAGGGACTCACCGGTAAACCATTGCATATAGTGGAGCACCGACTCCTTAGGTCCTTGCTTCAAGGACATCAAATGAAAGGAAAATTTGACAAAGGCTTTTGAGACACGAATTGCATCTTGAACCTTTGAGCCAGTTGTCTGAATCAATCAATTGATCGATATGAAAACTCTTGGATTTATCTAAGAGCTTTTCCTCTCAAGCACACTGGAAAAGTTTTACATCTCAACATATCCTCACGTTCTTTAGGTTCATAGCCGTTTGAAACTGAAAGAGGTGGTCCATTGAATCTAAAGTGCAATCGTAGGTGGAAATCTTTGGCACTTTAAAGTTATCGGCAACAATAAACTCAACAATGTTTATAGTGAATAGACATTCTTACACAACCAGCGTGTAGCCTTGACATCGTAGAGAGGACTCATCTTCGGAACTCTCACAGCGGTGTAGGGGCTACAAAGTCTGCTGTACATGTTTAAATTGGTGTATACTAATTCCTAATGGCTTTTTCCTGGAAGGAGGAACATTCTTTTTAGTCTTTTCGTCTTTGCCTCTTGTATCTGCCAAGGATTCATTCCTTATTCTGGAGGAATGTTATTCAAATTTTTGATCTTCCTGCCGATCATAAGAAACATCTTCGACGTCATGTGTCACTTTAGGATCTTTCCCATTGATTTTTTCCATTATGGCCTATAACACACCCATGTTTTGAATAACATACTGGATAGCTTGGAATTGTTCTTTCTGAGCAACTCCTGGATTTGGATTCCAGTCTATCCGTTAAAGTCCTGCTCTAACAGATGATTGATGCCCTTATTTTTGTTGCGGTGAGAAGATCCTGTAGACAAAAAAGAGGGTTTGAGTGATTTCAAAATATATGATTTAAATGTGCATAAAAAACGAGCATTAGATAAATGTGCATGATATATTGCGTATTACTTGCCTTATATATTTCATATATAATGTTGCCGTACTAACGAGTCATGAAGCTTTAAAGCTTACATCAAATGGCAAACATTTGTTGTGTTTATACTATTTTCAGGTGCCACCATAAATGAATTAAACTAGTTCATTAAGTGAAGTACTTAGTTAATTAAACTAAGTAGTTCATTAAAGGAAGGTACATTTAAACAAGACACAAAGGCAACGAGGCTAAGAAAGGAAAGTCTCATCCTCCTCCTCTCACCTTATGGCACGCCTACACACACACACACACACACACACACACACACACACAGATATATATATATATATATATATATATATATATATATATATTCTGATTTTTTGAAAAAAGGCACATACACATGTATTCCAACGTACTACCGACATGTTATATATTTAACGTACGTACGTTAACATCACACCACTATAATTAACTCATATTTATGAGTATATTCAGGTCTTATATCATATGATATAAGTCATGGTGATGATAAATTAAATACGACACGTTAAAAGGTTCTAAAACAAAAATTGTCGTATCGGGCAAATACCGAAACTTTGCCAACGTGTCACGTACTTGCCATAATTATATGGCCAGCCCCCACACTTCAAAAATATCTAAAATTTTCGTGCATATGATGATATTTCTAGCCACAAAATCATTCCATGTTGGCACACACAAATCACCCCACATTAAGGCCAAATTGTGGAGATTCCAATTTCAATTTTGTCACATATTAATGACACCACTTTAGACCAGCCAAGTGCTGAGAATTAAAGTTTATATTATATATATATTATGTGTAACATAATATATATAACATGTGCAAAAAGTTGGAATTCAATTAGAGAAAAATCGGGTAATCGATAAACAACGAAAATTCGGTTTTCTACGTACACAACTCATGGAACATTTTTGGCACATCATACGACACGTATCTAGACACTTTTTACATATGTCATACATCTTAAAGTGTTCTAGAAAATTAAAATTAAGGGCTGATTGGAATATAACATGTGTGTATTATTAAATGTGCACTATTTTACAAAGTTAGCAAAAATGAAATTCAGCACATGCATATACATGTATACACGCCCCTACAGCTGAGATGGAGCATATGTAGAGCCTTGTTGGCATATTGGCTGGTCAAGAATCAATCATACAATGTTGGTGATTTAAAGAAAGAAGCTACAAAAGGTAATGTTTTAAACTTTATCTCATTTGTAACACATGATGAAAATTTCAGCATGTGCACTATATGGTGGCCGAATTTCCTCTTCAAATTAGACAAGTTTTGTGTCTTGAATTATGTGATTGATTGAAGGAGAATTGGAAGTAATTTGAATAAGATACAAAACCAACATTCAACCAATCATGAAGTGCCAAGTAAGCAAAGGTTAAATGATCATCCAATAAGAAGGTGCCAAGTAAGCAAGAACATGTCACAAAGATGCCACACATTCTCCCAAGGACTTAGAAGATAATTTTCAAGAGGGGAAGGCACCAATAAGGGGATGGTCATGTTGCTTAAAAGGAAAGGAGATGAGCAAAAACAAAAGACAAGAACAAGCATTACACTCTTGAGATAAAAAAACGCCAAGCACCTCTCTTCTTCTACACTTTCTTTCTTTCTTCTTCTTGAAAGCCTATTGTACTTATATTCTTATTCTTGAATAGGCTTGTAATATACCACCACATACTCTATATCTTTGTAAAAGATTGATCAAGGTGTGATCAATCTTCAATCTTGCTAGGTGGTGGTGTTCGTGCGAATCGTATTCATCGTACAAGGTTTGTAAAGGGTTGGAGTTGGTGTGTAACTCCATCAACCCTGTGGTAAGGTGTACTTGCATGTGTGACTAGTGTGAACCGAGGAAGGTGTTCCTCAAAGACTGGAGTAGGTTGTTTATAACCGAACCAGTATAAAATTCTCGGTGTCATTTACTTTCAGCACTTATATTCTGTTTCTGCATTGTTTACTCTTTTTGTTTATGTTCGTAAAAATAGTAAACGATTTTTAAAAATTACGAACATTTCCAGAAACATAGCCACACGTCTTAGGGTTAATTTGGCACAAGTTTCAACCCTTTTGGATAAATATAAGTCACTCAAACATCCAAAGTTCTGAGACTAGTGCAGTCTGATTTTCAGGCTTGCAAAGGTTGATACTTTGAGTGTATTTGACTAAATTCTCGAAAGAATTTTTCAAAACTCTTTCAACACATTTAAATAAAACATATAAGGGGTTAGTGGTTAAAATTTCAAAGCAATTGGAGTTAAGAAAAAATAGGAATAAATTTTTCAAGACAGTCTACCATTTCTGGCAGATTCGTGCAATCTGACCACCAACGATTTTTGAAGGGGTTAAAGGTTGAATTTAAGTCTGAAATTTTTATGAGATACACATAACATCTGAGGCTAAGTTTGCTCAAAATTTCAGAATTTTTGAAGACCTACAATCTAGTTTTAAAAACGTTTTAAAACTGGTCCTAAAAACAGAATCTGTTTTCAGAAGTTGAGTTGTTTGGTTTTAAACAAATTTTAAAAACCACACTTTCCGCACCAACTATTCAACCCCCCTTCTAGTGGTGTCTTGCAGATCTTACAGATCCTTCACCTTTACATTGGTTTGTCTTAACTTTTAATGTGGATGGTAGGAAAAATGAAAGAGTAAATGTTAGGTTAGACCCTCTTTCTAGCGCCAAAATACCGAAGCTGGGTTTGCCATCCAGATCAAAAGAGTGATGTGGATCAAAAACCGAAATATTCGCTATTGAAACCTACTAGAATCAGCAATGTTAGAGGTCTCATAGTTAATTCTCTAGGAAAATCCTCCAACATTCAAGTGAGTTGTGGATTATTCCATTGTGGAGATTTTCTTTATGCTCGAATTTAAAGAACATGTCCCTTAGTGGGTATTTTGTAAATATTTAGGAGAATGTTTTTTGCATCTCTCTCTATACATTCAAACATCTAGATCTATCATCTGTCTAGACAGACAAATTGTCTTTTGTAGTTGTTGATTGAACATGTGCATGTTTGAGGATGCCTGATGTTTCCAAGTGTCATACTCCCCGCTTGTGCATGCAAGCCAGGTTTCAATGAGCAAGCCGGGTGCTGTGATGTCATGGCAAAATGATACACGTGTCCATTGTAGCTTTGGTCGAGCTCTTTCCAGTGAAGTAGAGCCAAGCTGATGTGGCTTGATGCCTAGAACCTCATGCTTGAAGCCTTGCTCGGCAGTGACATGGTTTAAATTCTCGTGCATGAATTAGTGCAGCCGACCTACTACAAGTTTGTTCATGTCTAACCTCAAATGATGTTTGCGTCCCAAATGATCTGCGTTCTTATGAGGTCGGTCGATATATGCTATGGAAATACTGACCTAATTATACTTGACGATTCCAGGTCTGTGTTGATTTTAATTATCTAACTCATTTAATCCAATGTTGTAATTTACCAATATAGATGTTGTAATTTACCAATATGATACATTATCATTCTTATATTGTGAAGTAACAGTTGATCGACACGCAATTTTCATTATTGGTCATCGAAAAAAAACCTCTGTGTGTTATTATCACATGAGTATGGTTGCGTACATCCGACCTCCCATACCCCGCCATAGGCGGGAGCCTTTAACACAATGGGGTAATGTTGTTGTTGTATCATTCTAATGTGCTCTTTAATATCATTTTGTAGGTCATTGGTTAAGTAGCAGTTTTCATAGACCAAAAACTTAAGATCGAGTCTTTTTTATGTCAAAGATAAAAATCCAAAAAAACAAGAAAACATAAGAAAAGATTGATACAAAGGAATTGGTTTTTTAAAATCCTAGTTATTTTCAGGATAAAAAAACATGTACATAAAAGTTAGATTAGACTATTATTGTATAACTAACAAACCAAACGCAATGGCGAGGGGTGAGGGAAAAATGGGCGGGAGTTGTGTGAGAGGGAAGAGAAGGTGAACCTATCAGAATGATGATTAGAAGGGAAGATTATTTAAATTTCATATGTATATGTATATACATAACATACTTCTTATCTTTAGTCCTAAGGAACTCTAAGTATTTCGTTTACTCGAACGAGCAGAAAATAAAGGTATATGCATATATACACACACACCCCTCTATTAGAATGATGATAGAAGGGGAGGGAAGATTATTTTACTTTCTTCACACACACACACATATATATATACACCTATTAAAATGATGATAGTGTTATGTATAGGTGTGAATGATTTTAAAAGCATGATTTTATTGAGTGATAAAATGTTGATAAAAAGATGTTAAAAAGCTACTTTATATTATGAAAATAACAAAAGATTTAAACATATGAGGAATTAACATCGATATTTTAAATTGGATCACATAGATGAATTGATGTTACATCATACCCTATATGGATCGATCGAAGTACACATTATTACCTTGCATAGATCGATGTAATAGAGATTAAAACTGAAACAATACTTTGAGACATCGATCTCTCAAACAGAGCATCGATGCATACATCAGTCTCTAAATTTGAGACATCGATCTGTATTATTTGAAATAATTTCTTTAATATGAGATAAGTATGTAAGCATTTTTGTTACACATATAATTTCCTTTATATATGATAAAGTTTCTATAATATCTCATCTATGCTCATAATGATTCTATGTGTAAACTTGATATAGTGTTGTGTCACTAATTTGCCATGAAAGGTTTTACAACTTACCACAAGGACAAAAGAGCAGTTTGTTGGACCATGCACCTGCAATAAACACCACTAGAGGAGGGTGAATAGTGGTTAGCGGAAATTACTCTACAACCCTTTGTAAAAATCCCCTTTGAAAACAGAATCTGAAACCACCTCAAATTCAGAACCTGTTTTTGAAAAATTCAAAAATAAATGTACACAACTCCAAAAATTATGAAACTTTTCAGAATTTAACTTCAATGTGTTAACAAGACTCTGTCCAAAAATTAGACAAAAATAAGATCGTTTGTCCCTTTAAACAAATAAAAAGATTCAGATGGTCAATCTGGACAGAATTGGACAGAATGTTGCTTATTTTGAAAAACATGTTTTTCTTTAAATACTCAACCAAAAAGGTTGATCTTTATATCAAAACACTCCTTAAGATGTGTAGATGATCTTTCCAAAATGCTTTGACCTTAAACAATTCTTGATTAATACAGAATTCAAGTTTTTTAAAAATTGGTCAGATTGCAGCCAGATTAGAGCAGTTATCTTGCAAAGGCTGAAAGACTAACTTTCTCTTGCTCAAATCAAGTGATTCTTATTGCAAATGAAAGCTAACAGTATGAAGTATAACTCCACCAAAAATCACGAATTTTGAAAGTGTTTAGCTATTTTTTCAAATTGTGAGAAGTTGTGTGAAAACTATAGTAAAAACGGGCAGAAAACATAAATGAAGAAACAAAACAAGAACACCGAGGATTTATCCTGGTTCGGTCAATGTGACCTACTCCAGTCCCAAGGAACACCTTTTCTTGGATTTCACTATGAAATGAATCACCTTACAACAAGAACCAAGCTTGACCCTTGGGTTATACACCAACCCTATTCAAGACTTGGATGAACACCTTCTAAGCAACACTTAGTTGCTACACCTCTATCACCTATTGATGTAGCCTTATAGAAATGGCTAATCAATATTACAAATGAAGCTCAAGAGGCTTGTAGCTCAACAAAAACAACACGAACACCTTTGCTACAAAGAATGGAACAAGAACAACAACAACAACAAAAAGATGATAGCTAGACAATTCAACAAATGCTTGTGAGCTTCAAGTGTGTTTCATCTTCTTCACCATTGACTCCTATTTATAGTGTGAAGTTGAGCTTGGAGATAAGAATGCACATGTGTCACCATCTTCATCATCAATTCCAAGTGTCTTTACATCATTAGTTGGCTTTGTACACTTTGCAAAATAAGAAAACATAATAGGTCCGCCTTGGCAACACATTGTTGGCGAAATTTCCACCATGAATAGTCTCATTTATCCTTTGCAAAATGTAGATAATATGGAGAAGATAATACCTCAACTTCTTGGCATAAACATAGGCATGTGAGGCTTTGAACATTTCAAATGAAAAATTATCTCCAAAAAACTCATAGTAGCCGTTGGCTACTTTCAATTTTCCAAGAAAAAAACTTTTGATTATCTTTTTTAAAATGAAGAAAATAAGAAAGGATAATACCACCAAAATATCCTCAACTCCAAGCACAAGAATAGGGCATGTGAGAGCTTCATTTTGACTAAAAAATCTGCCACAAAAAGCCATATAGTCGTTGGCTATATTTAAAAATATCCTAGTAGGCAATTCTTGCCAACTAGCTCGTTTTTGATTGGTCCACTTGTCTCCAAGCTATAAAATGAATAATATATCACCTTCACCTGCTCATACACGTTTTTGACCATATATATATGTGTAGCAACTCAGATTTTAGAAGAAAAAATTAATAGATAATAGTTGAGAAGATTATGTCAACGTGTAACACCGAAATTCCCAATATTTCTTCTTATATATCGTGATCATTTCCACACCTTTACCACCTTGAAAACCTCTGAAAAATGATGAATAATAACCTCCAATAACATATAAAATAGAGTCTTCAAGATAGAAATAGAATGTGACATCTCAAATCGTCACATATCCAGCTATAGTCATTAATACCATCAAATGAGAGAAATGATATAAGATCACCATATAATCTTCAAAATAATAATAGCTCAACTTTAGAATGAATATAATAATATGCTCAAGAGATTCTTTGATCAAAAATACCAAAAATACCCTTGGGGGTAAAATGACCAAAATACCCCTGGTATGTGAAAACTCCAGAAATGACCCGGATGATTAGAAATAATCATAATATCACCTTTGTCATGATAAATAGTATAAGAATACATCCTTGAAATATTTCCACCATGTGATGTTCCTACAAAACTCAAAATTCCAATTTTGCAGTTTTTGGTAAGTTGTAGAAACTTCCAATGCACATTAGTTCACAATACATTTAAAATCATCAAAAACACATAATAATCACATAATGAACGTGTATAAATCATATACAAATGAAAACAACCAATTTATCACATTTTAGAAAAATATTTCTAAAAACACTAGACATCGATCGATCAAAGTGGCTCAGGTTGAGAGATCGATATCTCACCGAAAGTTTCAGATTTTGCCTCTGACCTACATCGATCGATCGAAGTGAGGGTTCGATGTATACATCGATCGATCAATGTGTCTCAGGTTTAGAGGTCGATGTCTCACCGTAAGGTCTTGAACTTTCACTGCCTTACATGGATCGATCGATGTGAGAGATCTATGTACATAGATCGATCGATGTGAAACAACCTGAGAGATCGATGTCAACTTTTTCAACTTTTTTCAACATTTAAACACATATAACATCATGTATGACATTTTTATGTATTTACCACTTAAAATCATGACTTTAAAAATTATCCAAACATATTTCTCAACACAGTTTTGAGTTTTGTAAGGGTATATCTCTTGAAGGATATACATGGATAAAAGGACACAAAGATATAGTATCATTACAAGTTTGTTTGACATAATCAGTTTTCAATAGATGTGAGGTGTTTGCTTGATTGTTGCTGTTAAGGGATGAGGTTAAGTCTTGATTGGGCTTGGTGTATAATCAATAACAACAACAACATTACCCCATTGCCTTAGAGGTTCCCGCCTATGGCGGGGTATGGGGGATCAGATATACGCAACCATACACATATATTAGAAACACACAGATGTTGTTTTCTAAGGATCCATAATGAAAATTGCGTCAGACTGTGTCGATCAACTACTACTTCATAATATAAGAAGAGCAGCTAATTTAGTGAGTCATTTTGCTTTATTTCATCATATTCCAAATTTAAGAAAGAGTGTGTCTTTGACTACATTGGAAATGGAGAACGTTGGTGTATAATCCGATAATCAAATACATTGCAAGGTGTAAGATGATCATTTGATAGTGAAAATCCAAGCAAATGTGTTTCTTGGGACTGGAGTAGGTCGCATTGACAGAACCATTATAAATTCTTTTATTCTTGTCTTCTATACGTTTCATCCTGTTTTCACAGTTTCAATACTCAAATTTATATGACAGTTTAAAATAATAAACCGTCTTTAAAATCCTTGATTTTTTTTATGAAATAAGCTTTAGACTGTTAGCTTTCATTTGCAATAAGAATCATTGAATTTGAGCAAATGAAAGTTAGTCATTCAGTCTTTGAAAGATTATTGCTCTATTCTGCAAACAAATTGACCATACTTCAATAAACTTGTATTTCTAATCTTATTAAACGTGGTTTCTAATCAAAGTCTTTTGAAAACATAAACTAGATATCCTAAGGCTTAGTTTGACACAAAATTAGTCCTTTTGACTGAGGTCACAAAAACTTAGAGATTTTCAACATTTACTCACTTTTGGTCAAATTCTATTCAGTTTGAGCACTTGAAATTTTATACTTGTTTCAAGGGTCAAACATTTCTAATTGTACTCATTTTTGGACAGGCTATATTTAACACTTTGAAGTTCATTTCTGGAAAATTTTGTTATTTTTGAATTTGTGTATTGAGAGTCGTAAATTTTTCAAAAACAGGTATTGATTATGATATTTTTAGATACAGATTAAAGGGTTTTTACAAATGGTCTAAAAATAATGTAATTTCTGCTAACAACTATTTACCCCTTTGTACTGGTATTTGTGTAGGTGTTACAGTTCAAGAGGTAGAAGGGGAGGGAAGATTATTTTACTTTCAATATCTATCTATCTATCTATACACACACACATACATACACACATACATACATATATGTGTATATATATATATATATGAATATATATATATATATATATATGTATATATGAATATGTATATATATACATATATATATATATATGTATATGAATATGTATTGACAATATAGAATTTAGCGATTTCTGGAAATAGGCTTATTGAAGAAATCTATTTGGAGGAAAACAATGTTATGGGAATACTATGATAAGAATTATTTTTGAGACAGAATTCAATTTTGACGGTTCAGTAGAAATAAATCAAAATACAAAAGAGCAATAGAATAAACGTGCTAACTATATAATAATGGATAGTATATTATTATGGACAAAAGGAGGGATCCAATAACGGATAGTGCATTATCATGGAAAAAAGAGGGATTCTAAAGAGTATGAGAGCGAAACAAAAATTCATTGTATTATAATACAAAAGAGAAGTTTTGATTCGACGATCAATACATAAACATGATAACTTTATTTAGTAAAAATGTTTCAGTTGTGCATGATTAATATATAGAGAAGCATCTGTCACTGTTGAGAAATCGGGGTTTGAGTGATTTGAAAATGCATGATTTTAAAGTTACGTGTTCACGAAATGCATAAAATAAGTGTTACTTGATATATGCACGTGATAAAAATACTTTACATATTTATATATAATGTTGTTATACTAACGTGCTATGAAGCGTTAAATCTTACATCATATGACAAACATTTGTTGTCTTGATACTATTTTCAGGTGCCATGATTAATGAACTAAACTAGTTCATTAAGTGAAATACTTAAGTTAATCTAACTAGTTCATTAAATGAAGACATATTTGGAGAGAGCTATATGTCAACAAACTTGAAATGGAAAGTCTTCTCATCTCCAACTCACACGCCACATACTTATATATATTTCATATACAAATTTTTTATGAAGACACACTATACTTATGTCCCGACGTACCACTGACACGTCATACGTATCATAACCGTAAGTCGATGTTACACCACTATATATACCTCATATTTATGAGTGTATACATGTCTCATATTATATTACAAGGCATAGTGTCATCAAAATTATAACGACATGTCACAAGGTCATAAACCAAAAATTATCATATCGGGTGACTGCCGAAACTTCACCGACATGTCATGTACTTACCATATAAAGATGGTCAGCCTATATACAGCAAAAATATTCAGAAATTTCGTTGCTCCACATGTCATAATCAACTCCAAAGTCATACCATGTTTACACACCCAAATCTCCCACAATTCAGCCTAAATTTGTGGATAATTCAAAGTCAATCTTATTTTGTCATATGGGGCTTTTTTATCAGCCATTAGAGTTGAATATACACATTATTTTATGTATATTATGTGTGACATAATATATATTACATCTCTAAGAAGTTTGATTTTAAATGGAGAAAAATCGTGTAACAAACGAAAGTCAGAAATTCGGTTTTCTACACTTCTACATGCTTGGACGTTTTTGGTGTGGATGTCACATGTGTGTAGACACTTTTTATACATTTAAGACATGTTAGAGTGTTCTAGAAAATTCAATTTAGGTTGCAATTGACCATGTGTGTAAAGATTATGCATCATTATGTAACAAAGTTTACCAAAAGAGAATTCAGCGCATGTGCAGGAATGTGACACTCGTAATTCAGCTTTGTTGGAGCCTAGGTGGAGCTTATTTGATACTTTAATTGTTGAAGGATATGCCACACATGATTGGTGACATTGAAGAGGGTAACACAAGGAAACAATCCAAATAAAACACATGCAGAAATTTCATCACATGCTTTGAGAGCTGGCCAATTTTTGAATCTTTGTGTCTTCAATTTTATTCCAAAATTTAAGGGAGATTATATAATGATTATTTGTAAGTTAATCACCTTGATTTTAAGCACATGTTTCAGATTTTTGAGAAGAAATTCCAGCTCATTTAAGGAGTGCCAAGGTGGATTAAAGATGGCCTATCAAGAAGTGATAATTAGGCGAAGACAAGTCATTCGTCCAATCGTGTTCCGCCAAGTAAGCAAGGTTGTGTCATCATCTGTACAAAGCAATCTTCCAAGGGTATTCAAGACAATTCTCAAAGAAGAAAACAAACCCCAGGGGGCAGCCAACACATCATAAAAAGGGGCAAGATGGTGCAAGACAAGGCTAAGCAAAAGTCCGTATTCTTACAAGCTTAAAGTAAGACTACTCTCTTATTCTTCCATTCTTTTCTCTTGCTCTTAGCCTTAAGCCTATCATACATATTCTCCATATACTATATAGGCTTTGTGTAAACCACCCACAAACGTTCATCTCGTGTAAAAAGTTGATCAAGGTGTTATCAAGCCTTCATTCAATCGGTGGTGGTGTTTGTGTTGTTGTATTTGTTTATTTGATTGTAAAAGGGTGGAGTTGGTGTTTAACTCCAGTAACCATTGTTTCAAGGTGTTATTTGTGATTAGTGAATACCTAAGAAAGTGTCCTCGAAGACTGGAGTAGGTTGTTTTAACCGAACCGGTATAAAAATCTCGGTGTTATTTACTTTCAGCACTTTTATTTTCAGTTTTCAGTTTTCTGCACCATTTCATACTCACTGGAAAAATAGCAAACATTTTCCAAAAATCACAAAATTTTTCAAAAACATAGCCACACATCCTAGCTTTCACTTGGCACAAGTTGCATCACATTTGGATAAGTATAAGTCAGTCAAACATTAACAATTCTAAGACTAGGGCAATGTGATTCTCAGATTTGCAAAGGTTGAGAACATCAACCTGGTTGGCATACTTACCAAGGGAATTTTGAAAAACTGTTTTAACCTATTAAAGTACATATCTTGAGGGTCATACCATAAAATTTTCAGGTCATTTAGAGTTGCCAATTAACAAGAATAAATTTTTCATTTCAGAGTACAATTTCTGGCAGATTGACACAATCTGTACAAAAATGTGTTTTCAAGGGGTTAGGCTTTGAGTTTTAATCTGAAATTTTTGTGAGATACTCATAACATCTAAGAACACATCTTCATTAAATTTTATAATTTTTGGAGGTGTAAAACTAGGTCATCTAGATAAATCAAATTAGAATCTGAAAACAGAAACTGTTTTCAGAAATGAGTTATTTGGTCCAAAAAGTTTTAAAAATCGAATTTTTCGCACTCACTATTCTACCCCCTTCTAATGGTGCTATACAGGTCATACAGTCACAACAACTAACATATAACTAAATAATCATACAATAATATATTAAATGATGGTAATCCTTAGTCCTAAAAATATTGTTATAGTTTTACTTAAAAATAATTTTAAAAAATCAAACTATTTTGGTTACTTTTCTTTTTTATACCTTTAATTGTTCAAAGTAAATTAGAGATATTATGTACATGTTAATTAAACGAATAATAAAAACTATGACTACTGAATATTACTACTGTGTTAATTAAAATAATAATAAAAACATTACTAATTTTAGAGGGTGAATATAGATTTGGATAAACCAAAATATAAATTATTATAATATTTTTGGGACGGAAGAATATTTGATAAAAAATTGTATAGTACTCTTTATATCTCGAATATTAAATATTATTTTATTTTTATTTTTATTTGTTCTAAAAATATTTTTTTAAAAATAGTAAATATCATTAGTAGATAGTAATTTTATGTTTAATTTAAATTAAAACAATATCTTAAAAAATATCATTAGTATATAGTAATTTTATGTTTAATTTAAATTAAAACAATATTTTAAAAAAATTGAGTATTACGTAAGGAGCAATCGGCTTGATTTAAAAAAATTGAAATTGCATGATGTATGACAGGATGAGAAAAAACACGCAGTTTTAAGTCAAACGATGGGTCCACAGCAGTGTCAGTGGTAAGCAGTACAAGCTGTCGCTTTTTTGTTGTTTCCCACACTTTACCTTCCTTTTCTCAGGCGTTGCTGTTTTTCTGAGAGTTTCCATACGCTATAGGAGCATTTGGTGTGACTTCATTACAACATTTGTCTGCTACTCTGAGAAAAACCCTTGAGCATATCCCAAGGATTGAGAATTAATGTTGGTCAAGCTTCGTTGAGCAACTTCTCAGTTACTAGAGCATCAGATCTGTTCTGCATTATTGGTAATTTACCACCCTACACTTTACGCCGTTGAATTTCTTGTCCCATTAAAAATGTAGGTGACATGTTTGTCTGAGTCTAATAAGGTACTACATTTCTTCATGTTGATCCAATTCGTTTTATTTTCTAAATTCTAAGCTGTAATTTCAAAGCAACTCTAATTCTGTTGTATTTCCTTTCGCTTGTATTGTCCAACTTTGCTACCCAGGCTTTGCGCAACTCCACAGGAATTCCCTGTTTCGAGTGTTTGCTTTTCTGCATTTCAGGAAACAATACTGTTTTCCTGTGGGTTTTTTTTTTTTTTTTTACTTTGTTAAATATTCTGAGGTGGTGAGTGGGTTTCTAGGAACTAAATCCATTATTTGCGTGCCGGTTTTTCCCCCCTTGCATTATATGATTGTACTGATTGAGTGTAGTTTACTGAATTCTGTACCAGTTGTTTAGGTATGGACGACCCATTACCCGAGCCTACTGAAATTTCAGTTAGCATGTCCCAAAATTTTCAAGGGCCTGAACTTTTGTCAAGTGAAGTTGCGATGAAGAAATTGCAAAAACCTGTACCAGTAACTACATCGGCTGAAAATGCAAAAACAACTCTGACACCAAATGGTTCTGTAACATCAAAAGACAGAAACGCTAGTACAATTGGAAAGAAGAAGATCGAAGCGGCAATAGGTGGTTCCGTTCCTAACCCTGCAGGGGAGAGATCAACACTGATGAAATCAACTGTAACTAGTGCCTTACGGAGTACAGGTGTAGTTCCTGCTATTAGACGGAATAGCACTGGTGGCGTTACAGAAAAGAAGAAAATTCTGCCTGTAAAACCACACGAAAACGTTGCAAGTGCCAAAGCAGATAAAGCAACTAGCTCGACATCCTCTGAGTCTGTAAGAAGGTCTCTCCATGAGAACCGAAGGAGTTCACTGCCATCTGTTAATCGTAAATCCACAGCAAGGACCAACATTGCTGAACGCAGAAATGCAATGCCAGGGTTCTCAGATGCTAAAACTCCAAGACCTACTTCATCTTCGGAGGTGACTAAGCAAGATTCCTTGAAAAGACCTTCAGCTAAGCCATCTCTTGCTTCTGTTTCGTCCAGTCGTAAGGTTGCTACTACATCTCTGGATAGTACCAGCAACAGTTCTTCTATCAGGAGATCAATGACAAAGGTCTCCTCTCCCTCTTCTCAGTCACCTTCTGTTTCTAGTGGACAGAAAGGTGGGTCTTTGTCAGGCTCAGTGGACAGGAGCTCAGTTTTGTCTGGTCGGAAAAAAGTAGGGGCTCCTGAAACCCGAGATTCACACCTTATTATGCTTCCCCATGTAGAGATCAAGGCAGGTGATAATGTGGTAAGCTTACAGCTTAATCTTCTATATGCTTCATCCATTTGCGGGTTGGAACTCTAACAGATTATAATTCATAGAAATATACACCTTAAAAGGAATTTGAAGTTGCCAAATAACATGTTCTAAAACTTGCTTCTCGGGGAGCGAGGGAGTTTTTTTGAAGCTGTCAGCCTCATGACCCTTTATTTTTTTTAATTTATGATTTTCCTAGCTAGGAATGGAGTTGCAAGGCATATCAATAACATTATCTTGAACTCTCTCGGTTCATTGACTTATTTATCGACACCCAGATCAGGGGTTAAAGTTCTACATCAATTACAGTTTCTGACGTCAAAATTCTGAGTGACTATCTTGTTCATTCCTGACTTTTTGCAAGTACCTCAATCACTTGCAGTTCAATTGTTGTCTTTTTTGTCCCTTGCAAAAGAGCTTGTTCATTAAAAAAGTGCAGAAGCTTAGCCGGTTAGGTGGAGGGGTGTAGAGTGTGATGGATGAACTTCATCAATGGCACAGATACGATATTCATTGGCCCTATACTTGTGTGGTGTGTTGGTCCCTCAATGGTTTTATCTTTGAGCATGCTCAGTTTATGTCACTGTGTCAAAGTATAGGTGAAGAATTTTCGACTTGATATTATTCATGAAATCAACAACTCTGCCTTGTTGATTTTTCGACTCGCCGGTTTCAAACCCAGGTAAAAGAGCAAGGTTGTTTAGGTTGACATCCAGTGTAAAACTTTGTTACTAAACGTGATTGTGGATCAAACAACAAATGCGCTAATGATGGGGTGTTTGCTATATTGAACGCACTGCATGATCTGAATGTGGTGTCTCAGCAAGGACTGCTATATCTGGAGGATTGGATGTAGTGTTAACCAAGCAAGGTTCCCCGTTGTATGGTCCGAATGCAGGGACAACTAAGCTAAACAATGATATGGGTCCTAATTTTGATCGAAGATCAAAATCACAAGAAAAACCTTGCAAAACAGCCTTGTGCCAAAATTCTCAAATATATTATTCAACTTTAAATGAATTATGCAGGATACAATGACTTAAATAGAAGAAAACCTAAACAAAAACCTAAACTAACTAGGAAATCTAAATCCTACTTAAACTACGACTCTACAATTTACACCGGCTTTATGATACATTTTTGACCCTTTTAGAAGCTTATCATAATGACGAATCCTTCTTGACATTTTTAGCCACGAATGTTAGCTTTGTAACCCGATTTGAATCATGTCAATTTGAGGTCTGTAGCTCGAGATATGGTCCAATAACCGTCAGCTGGTCAAACTATACATAGGACTCATACTCAAACTAGGATTCTTGGATCTGCGTGACTTTCCACGTGGCATCTTGGCCTTCTAAAAGCCGATTTGACTTTTAACTTCTTCTTGATAGTGTAGGTAAATATGTGAACTATCCATAGCAATTAGAATCACTCGATACGACGTTTGACGTGTGAGGTATGACCAAGAAACTGAGTTGGGGTCATCCTGTGAATTCTCTAAAGTTTAGGCGCGTTCCACAATTGGAAAGCGTGTTCCACAATTGGAAAATCTACTTTTCAATCCTAATGTACTGTTTTAAGTACCTAAAGCGTTCTAGAAACAACCAAAGAAGACTTCAAAACAGAATGAATAACTTTTACAAGCCAATTGGCCAAAAATAAGGTCTTGCGAAACAACACAAACACGTTTACTCTCTCTCCATCCTGTTGCACCTCCTCTTCATGCAAGTTAACTCTATTAACCTCATCATCTCCCTTCTATCTTTCTCCTCACGGTAAATCAAAGTTCACAGATGTGAGGATTTGGGGACTTTGGGCATCATTTACTGAACGCTCTGTAGAGTGATTCATTCTTGATGCCTGAAAATACTGCCTTCTTACCACCGCGTTGCTTAACTGTACTTATACATCGGGATTCTTTTTTTTATGTCGGAGAATGGGAGAATGCTTGTTGTTGGCTAGTCTTTGTTTGTATTTTGGGTTCGTTTTGGGGTTGTTAGTAGTGATGTTGTTTCTCTAAGGCGACCTTTTGTAAAGGCTGACACTAGATATTGAATAGGTCATGGTAAGCTATCTATCTTTTGAGCAAGCTAGCGTTGCCGATGCTTTCTTATTAGTACCACTTTTTGTAAATCCGCCTTATTTGTTTCATATATGAAAATTTTAATTTACAAAAAAGAAGGGGGTGGGGAGGAGGTCACCGTTTTTTTCTTTAGAGAGAAGGGAGATGATTTTTTTCAGAGAGAGAACATATCCGTTTTCATCCAGTTAGTGCTTTATTATTGTTGTTCTTGAATGCGTAAGAGTGTTTAATTTAAACAAGGGTTGCTGTTCCAATCATTTCTTTGTACCATATTAGGATTCCAGTATAAAAGTTTAACTGCATTCCCATCAGTGTGCACCATTTTTAGAGTACCTTGCTGTTTAATCACCTGCTTCTATGTAAATTATATCCCTAGTTACCAGCTCTCTTGCTAGCAATAGCTAATTGTGTGGAAAAGAAGACAATAGATATTTACATACATTGTTAACCCATCTTGTTCCTACATCCTTGAACTATTTGTAGCCAACATTCTTCTGGCACTACTATCTTCATTTCTTTCATATTCTGTGCTAACTATTGTTATTGTGGTTGTTCTTCAAGAGGCTGGACCTCAGGGGCTACAGAATTCGCAATCTCAACAGCAACGGGCTGAATTTGTCACCCAACTTAGAGGTAAAACGTATTCTCTGGGAGCAGTGGTTACATTCTGCATGATTTTGTCAGTGCACCAACTGTGCCGTTGAATGTCTGATGGAGAAAGTGAATAAAATAAGAAATTGTAAGAGGAATGTCATGGATGTATAAATTAGCCATATTACTTTTTATCAGTAGCACACGTAGTTGCATTTTTCATTCCATATATATTTCTGTTTGAAAATTTGTCGAGTTCAAGTAATTGTAGCTACCACGAGGTGTTGGAACTTTGGAAGTTCTATGCCCTTCCTGTGAAAATGGCAATGTGCTTACAGATTGACATTTAATTGTATCTTGCTTCAGTGAGAGCATATTTGAAGAACCAACAACACATGGATCTGTGCTGAGAAGATGCCATTTTATTTAATTTTCCAAGACAATCATGGTGGTGTCATTTATGTTTTGCATATAGCATCATGGAAGAAATTCTATTTCCAAACCATAGGTAGTCATCATAAAGGGAATTGTTGTTAGCATTGCTTTTTATGGTTTAACGAATAAAGAGATTTGAGTACACTCTGCTGCTGTTATTAACATTTTATACTTCTGTCTTGTTTAGGTCTCATGTTGATGTTTCACACAGATTTAGAAAGTAGGTTTAGTGTATTAAATGCAGTGATATATGCCATGGTAACCCTTACATGATAGGTGCAATGTCTAATGCATGTTGATGTTATGGTCATTAGCTTAAGACGTCAAGAGTATTTAATGAAATAGAAGAATTAATATATGATTATTGGGCAATAACCAGAAGGAAATTTGGAAAAGTAAACTGGTAAATTTGGGTTTTGGTTCTTCAGTTAATTACTTATTTCAGTATGTGGGTAGGTTTGATCCCTTGATGCTCGTAAGATTTAGAATAAATTCATCGAATGTGCTCATCTTTCTACTGATATGAAGGTGGCATGTACGAGCTTTCATTTTCCTGTCAAAATATAGCTCCATGAACATTGCAATCTGCTGATAATTTTTGTTACTTTCATTTTTGGCAGTTTGTTTATCTGAGAGACAATCTCCTGTCTGCATTGGATGGTGTTGAAATACTGAAGCATGTGAAGGTCTGCGTTTAGCAATCACTTTCTTTCTTTTTAGTTATTTGATACTTTTCTCGGGTAAGCTAGACATGTATTTTTTTAACATTTTCGGTTCAATACATCTCTTATTAGCTTTGCTGTCAATTTAAATATGACCTATAAAAATGAAATTTATTTGAAGAACTCACGTTGACTGATTTTTCTGAATGAGCTAGTTACTGTTATTCCCTTTTTTTGTTTTCCAATAAGAAGCTTTGTATACCCAGGTTCTTGATTTAAGCTTTAATGATTTCAAAGGGCCTGGATTTGAACCGCTCGCAAACTGCAAAGCCTTGCAGGTAAATCTTCTTTCTGAATCACTTGCCTAGTAATTGCAACTGGACAGTTAGCTATTGAGTCTTTTTGGGTGAGAATATATAACAAAGTTGTCATTTGGCCCCTCTTGTAGCAACTCTATCTTGCTGGGAACCAGATTACATCATTGGTCAGCCTTCCTGAACTTCCTAACTTGGAGGTGAATTATTGGATGTGAAAACTCTGTTATTTATAACTGATTTTCCCCCTCTCCTGTTACATCTTACTGTTTTTTGGTTCTAATCTTTTTTTCCTTCTTCCAGTTTCTTTCTGTTGCTCAAAATAAATTGAAATCCCTTGGAATGGCAAGTCAGCCTCGACTTCAGGTCTGTTTATTCATTTAGAAGTGTATTTCCTCTTGGTGCTATTCTCATTTTACATAACATTCAGGTATTGGCAGCAAGCAAGAACCAATTATGTACTTTAAAGGGTTTCCCAAATTTGCCTGCCCTTGAGGTCAGTTTGTCACACTCAACTGCTTGCCAATTTTTTTAGCCAGTCGGGGTGTAAGGTTATCTTTTGGATTAGTCCTTTCTTTCTTTCTTTCTTTCTTTTTATCTGATGGTTTCCTGTATTTTTTCTTTTGCGTCTATAGTTCCTCAGAAATAGTAAGGCTGGATGCGCATTTTTAAAATTAAAGCAGCAACTGTCCTTTACTACATATGCTATCTTCTAGCTAGTGTTTGCATTGTTGAGTATATGATTCCATCTAACCGGCTGTAACTTTGAGATTATTCCTTGTCATTCTGCTGATCTTTCTTCTAGTTATTTTTTATAGTGCCTCTAAATGTGAGTATTGCTGGCTAATGTAAGATGTCTCATTTGGTTGGTCACTGGCTGCAGCATTTGCGCGTTGAAGAGAATCCTATATTGAAGATGTGTCATTTAGAAGCAGCTTCTATTTTACTAATTGGCCCAACCTTGAAAAAGTTCAATGACAGAGGTTTGTTTATGTTTCATACCCACTGGTCTCTTGTCGGTTTTTGGGTTTGGACTTTCCTTATTCTCTGTTTGAAGATATATTTTTATATTGTCACGGTAACTGATTTCACTATTCTCAAGAATTGTTCCTCTCCCTCTCTCTTTATCTATGTTCTATTTCGTGGATTTTTTTTGCTAATGGAAGGTTTCAAAGAAAAATGCTAATGATCATTTTTTGCTTCTTTCTCATCCTATTTGACTGATATTGTCCTTTTTGATCTGATTCTTGTCTTCATATGGTAATTCCTTTGGCTTCTCCACTATACCTTTTCCTCCCTCACCTCTATCAAAAGAAAAAGGAAAAAAGAAGAGAGGGAAAAGGAGAATTTTCAGTCATTTACTAGGCTTCTCTTGTGGAACTTTCATCTGTGTCCCCTCCATAGCTATAATCATTTTCTTCTATTTCATTATATCTATCAGTACTGCTTGTGCATATGTTGCGTTTTCATAAAATGTATCCACATAATTTCCCTTATAGATCTTTCTCGGGAGGCAATAGCGCTTGCCAAACGCTATCCTGCACATACTGCCTTGTGTATCCAGAAAGGTTGGGAATTCTGCAGTCCAGACCAAGCTGTGGGTGAGTGTAGAAAGAAATTGTAACTTGTCATGGAAATTTTCTTAGTGACACATATACATTTCCATCAAACTGCCTTAAGGTTTCTGTCTTTTTCCAGATTCAACTTATAGGTTTTTGCTTGAACAATGGAAAGAAATAATTCCTCCTGGTTATGTGTTAAATAAGGCATCGATAGACAAACCGTTTGAAGAAGATTGTTGCTGCTGCCACTTTGACTTTGTCAAGGATGAAATGCAGCCTCACTATGCAGAATTAGTATTAAGGTACCAATGGTTCATAGGACAAAGAACTCCATCAAACTTTCTTGCAATTCCTGGTGCAAGCAAAGAGGTGACCTTTTCTCTCTTTTTCTGGTTGGATGCATCTCCATTTTCTACGTCTTTTCCACTTGATTGTGTAAATCGGTGCGTGCCATTTACATTTCCTACTATATGTTCATCCAGGACATTCTCTAGTTCACTCAACAGGAATAGGGATCCAATTAGACATTGACATGCTCTGATACATTTTGAGTAATAATTGTGGTCATCCATTTTTAGATTTACTGGCCAAAGCGTGAAGATGTCAGCCGGATGTTAAAAGTGGAGTGTACTCCCATCTTGGGAGAGATCGAATATCCAACCATTTTTGCCATATCCTCTCCGGTTGCAACTGGTATGTCCTCCATCACATAAAGGAATAAGCTGCTGTAAGTTCAAGAGTTACTTTACACTGTCGTTTGATGTGGTAAATTTAGTGCGCAAGGCCTCATGTTTCTATTGAAGAGGGTATTGTACATGCATGAGCATTAATGTTTCAAGGAGGGGAGGACGATGCAATCTAAACTACAATAGCAATAAGTGACATATCTGGCCTTCTTACCTGAACATATATATTTGAAGCCAATTTTATGCTTCTCTTGCAACAAATTATATATATATATACACACACACACACATAGATACACATACATACATATATATATATACATACACACACACACACACACATACATAGATACACATACACACATACATAGATACACATACATATATACATACATACATATACATACATACATACATACATATACACACACACACACACACATACATACATACATACATATATTATATATACACACATACATACATACATACATACATACATATATATATATATATATATATATATATATATATATACACACACACATACATACATATATATATATATACATATATATATATATATGTAGAAAAATGGATGTCTTTATTATAAAGAGATTCGTCGTTCTTGACCCTGCTTCACCTTAATTGTTATTTGAACATGTCAAGATTATATATATATGTTTGTGTGTGTGCTCACATGTATGTATATATGTATGTATATATATATAAGGCCAATCTAAAATAAAACATTCTCTCACTAAAATTTTTCTCCTCCTTCCTTATCTCTAACCCCTTCAGACAGACCCTCTCCAACGTTTCTTTTTTCCTCTCCTCCCTCACCCTCAACCACCGAGGTTCCTTTTCTCTGTTTTCCCTCAACCTCCAACGGTCTAATCGGCGCCTCTTCCACCCTACACCTTCTCATATCCTCCTCGAATTCGTCTGGTATAAACCTTCTGACTACTTTTTCGACCAATTAGGAATCTCCGGCCACCGCGACTAGCGGTCAAGAACAAATTACTTACATTTTCTACTCAAAATGGTTGGGCTTATCTAATCAAGTCCATATCTTTAACATGGAAACTATTGTAAGAGCAAATTATTATATTGTTAAAAACAGTCACCCAGGACATGGTTTAAAAACTTCACAAATACAATAAAAGAATACCACTTTGTTCAAAGTCATAGTGATGATACACTATTCATTTGAACTTCAAATTTAGGAAAAATTACTATTTTACTGGTGTATGTGGATAATAACATTATTACAAGAGATGATCATTTTAGAATCGAGTTAGTTAAGCACATTCTGTGCTTTGGCTAATTGATCCTTTCTTGCTCCATGGAACAACCTATTATTTTTTCCATGCCAGATCCCATATACAGCAGTAGCAGAATATCAGTTTTAAGTTCGCTTCAAATAACTCTCTTTTGTCGCATATCCAGGCAGTGTTCCATATATAACAAACCTTAACTTGCAAGGGTACGGTGATGACGGAGAGTTATTTAGCGGTGATAGCTATGTATTTTTTTGTGAAATTCCTATTATAGACGTCATTTTATACTTCCTGACAGATTGGAATTTTTTTGGCCTTTTTTGTTTTTAGTGATATTTCCTATAGGAGATACAGATATATCATTGATATGTAGATATTATTGCAAGAATATATGTATTGCCATATGTGGGTAGAGTAATAATGTCTATAAAGACTAAATTACAGGGTTTCCGTAGTTAGGAGATCATATGGATCTCATCAAATATTTACCATAAATATAGAGATTAGATTGATCACTTTCATTTATACACACAATTCTGTCTAAGACAATTAATAATACGACTGTTTCTTCTCTCTTTATGGTTCATAGCCTTAGCGCTACAATACTACTCCCTACAAACTAAAATGGCCGTAGAAAACTCTGCTACTTCTAATATCCGAGAACACTATTCCACCCCAGGAAATGAAGCTGGGGCAGGGTCTCACTCTACCACATATGATGGTATCCCAATGGTCATATCAGACCATAAACTCAATGGAAACAATTACCTATCATGGTCAAAAGCAATGGAAATGTTTATTACAGGGAAAGGAAAAAAGGAATCTCTTTGGAACATTGAAACGACCAGAAACAGATGATCCCAAATACAAAAGTTGGAAAGCCGACAACAGCATGATAATGTCATGGCTTGTCGGGTCTATGAACTCAGAAATCAGTAAGGATTTTCTTATCTACCCAACAATGGATGAAATATGGACAGGAGCTAAAGAAATGTATTTAAAAAAGGATAATACATCAGAACTGTATGGTATAGAGGCCCAACTCCAGGACTTGAAACAAGGTGACATGACGGTCATCAAATACTTCACCCATTTAACAAGGGCATGACAACAACTGGATGCCTTTGAAGTTTATACTTGGAGTTGTACCACTAATGTCCAACGGTATAAAGAAATTACTGAGACCAAGCGAGTGTTTAAGTTCCTCATTGGTCTAAATACTGAACTGGACGGGGTTAGGGACAGGATGCTTGGCACCAAGCCACTGCATAGCCTAAAGACTGTATTCTCAAAGGTTAGACATGTAGAAAGCCGGAGAAAGATCATGGTTAACCCTATACCGCCATCATTAAACGACACTTCAGCCCTTGCAGCTAAAAGGCTAAATTTCAGACTAACACTCCCAAAAGTTCCAGACCTTATTGCAATTACTGCAAAAAGTCTGGACTTAGTAAATGAATGATGGAGCTAAAGGGCAAGCCTACAGATGGGAAAGAAGGTAGGCAATCCAAAGGAAATTAGAAAAATCCTAACATTGGGAACAATCCTAACTGGAGGCTATCAAGGTCTAAGGAATCTCCCAACAGTTATAGCAACATGGTCATTCCTGAAAACTCTAAAGGGATCGACCTTCACTCCAAAGACCATATTGAGGCACTGCTGCATCTCCTAAATAAAAAAGGAGGAGAAGCTCAGGAGCCTATTCAAGCTTCCATGGCCAATACTAGTAATCTGTGTGATCAGAACCAACAATAGATTGTAGACTCTGGCGCTTCTGACCATATGACCAATGAAGGTGATACCATAACTGAGGACGCTAAGTTTTTTTCACCTAAATTTGTGAAACTGGCTGATGGTACTTCTAAGAAAATTATAAGGAAGGGATCAGTAATACTTGAATTCAAACCTAACATTAAAAGATGTCCTACATGTCCCTGACTTAAGATTCAACCTAATGTCATTAGGAAAATTAATAAGAGATTTAAGATGTACTGTTGAATTCTCACCAACTACATGTTATTTTCAGGATGCTAATTTGAAAATGAAGATTGACAGTGCTAAGTATGACAAGGGACTGTTCCTGCTCAAACCTGACCAACGAAGATATACCTCTGTTCCAAGGGCACATAGTAGTGTGTCAAGAATAAAAGGGTGTAAACACCCCAGCATGAATAAATGTACTGCCTACTGCCTCTGACCAGATTATGCTCTGGCACAAGAGGCTTGGTCACCCAAATTTTCATTATCTAAAGAGGTTATTTCCTGATTTATTTACATGTGAGGATCTTAACTAACCTATGAAATGTGCTAACTAACTAAACATATTAAGCACACCCATCCAAATAAATGCCATACAGAGACAAAACCATTTAACTTCATACATACTGATATTTGGGGTCCATCACAATGGCCAATATCAGTGGAACAAGGTGGTTTATCACCTTTGTGGATGATCATACACGAGTAACATGGATATACCTTATAAAACACAAGTCTAAAGTAGGAAGTATCTTCAGAATTTTTCACAATCTTATACAGAATCAGTTTGGGACAATAATGAAGACCCTTAGATCTGATAATTCCTCTGAATACTTAGACAAAACTCTAAAAGCTTATATGGCAGAACAAGGTATTCATCATCAGATCTCGTGTGTTAACACATCCCAACAGAACGGGGTGGCTAAGAAGAAAAACATACACTTATTAGAAGTTACTAGAGTTATTAAGAATTCAATGAATGTACCAAAGCAATATTGGGGTTGTTGGAAAAGTACTTAAAACTACTTTAAATGATCCAATCTTGTATAATGTTATGTGTTCAATTGATAGGAGATTGGGTGAAGGTTGAAGTGTTTTATGAACAATAAAAGGAAATGGGAGCGTTCCAGAACACTTGAAGCGCCTAATGTAGGCGTTCGAAGTATTCTGGAACACTTCCAGAACACTTCGAACGCCTTGTATATGCGTTCAATGTCACATGGAGCGCCTGATGTCGCTTTGTACAGGCGTTCGATGACACATGAAGCGCCTGATGTCTCCTTGTACAGGCGTTCGATGACACATGAAGCGCCTGATGTAGGCGTTCGAAGTGACATGAGGCGCCTAATGTGCCCCGACTGTTCATAAAAGATGCAACTCTTGCACAAAATGATATCTCCTTTCATATTGAACGTCCATAACTGATCCAAGGAGGAAAAATCTACAGAAAAAGGGTCTTTTGAACTTGTAGTTTGTGAAGTCAAAGCCTATAAATAATAGGCTTTGCTATCTTCAACATATACATGAAAAACACTTGAAAACTTCTTCAATTCTTGTGAAAATTCTGCAGCATTCTTATCTCATTCTTCACTATCATTCACTTTTATAAACAAGTTCAATACTTTCTCTCTAAGAGCAATAGAAAGAAAGTAAGCTGTTATATCCTGGGAAGCATTTGTCTGAAGAATACCTTGCTCAACGGTATAGGCAAAATTGCTTTATGGACAGTGACATTCCGTCACGTCTCGGCTATTTTGATTTGTTGTTCTTGTTGTTTTTTCTATTGATTCTATATCAAATTGTCAATGAAATACATCATTTTCCAGAACCCTTTGTTACAGATTCATTTTGTGTTCCCTAACATAACAATCGTGTTATTGGATGAATTTGTCCTATTATCATACTCGATGTTTGGTGACCATATTGACCAAATTTTCCAACAGTCTTAAAGCAATTTTTGGTTGATATGGTTCCTAAACAGTTCTTGGATTCCAGTATAATCAAGTTTGATCCACACAAAGAAATAAATTTTACAAAGTAGCCTTGTTCCTTTGTCAATCTTCAATGTCATTTCCACCAAAGTGTGGGGGTTGATCATTGATGAAAATATCTTAGAAAATCATTATTTTCATAATGGGTTGAATTTGATATCATTTCAATTTCCTTCGGCCTGTGGGGGTGGTTGCCATTCAATATTGTCTTCATTTCGACGTCAACTGAAGAAACTCCATAGGAGGACATGGACATGCAACTCCTATACTATGATGGAAGATGAAAGCTAACAAGGTGAAGATAGCAGCATACATTTGGAAACAAGAATTACAAGAATAGAGTTTATTTGGTGTCAACCAAAGATCCCAGAGCAATCTCCCATCCCTTTTGGTAACAGGGTCCTAGCTCTGTGGTCATGGGTTCTTGAAAAACCCATTCAAAAGCTTAAGCTCAACAATATTCTTGTCTGGGTTCAGCTACCAAAACTGAGACCATAAACCCTCACATTCTCAGTGGGTTGGGAACTCTAATAGGTAAGCATCTCTTCATGGATAAGCTGACCACCAAACAATTGCAGTAGCATTTGCTCACATCTGCGTTGGGATAAAGGCAGATGAAATTCGACCATCGAAAATACACTATATTGATGAAAATGGGGAGGAGTGTACTCAGGAGGTCATTTATGAGTGGATGCCTAGCCAGTGTCTGACATGCACGGCTTTTGGGCACTCCTATGACCAAAAGAACAAGGCTGACCGAGGCAATTTACGCTTGAGGCAAGGAAACAAGTCTGAAGCTGGGACTACAAACGCAAGACATCACCAGTCGAACAAAGGACAAACCAAGACAAAGCAAAGTACCAAAATGGATAAAGGAAAACAGAAAGTCTTAGAGGTGGAAGATTTCACTGCAACAGGTAAGGAGGTAGCGGGAGACCAAAGGGGTGCTGAAACTAGCCTCACACAAGAACAGCTGCTACACATGGAGAAAATCGCAGAGAGCATTGGTGCTACTGCGGTCAGCCCTAGAACCAAGTCAGCAGCTTTTCCAGGTGACATCTTTCCTAACTCCTCTCCTAAACTGCATGGTAGCTCAGGTAACAAGTTTAACATCCTAGCTGATATAGAGGAAGATTTTGTTGAAGGAATCACGAGCCCTATAGATGTGGAAGTTCCTCTGCCCTCCACAGAAAACGTCTGTGAGTTGCATGAGGAATCCTCATCCCATTCCCAAAAAGTAGCAGAAATGGGTCATCTTTCAGAAGATGACTCCATTGATTCATCCATGCCCCTCAATTGATCATATGCTCTATAATAAGGCTCGGAAAGATCTTATTCCTCATTTCCATCTTGTATATGAAGCTCCCTTATCTTCAGATCATTCCCCTGGTGTGTTATCCATCCAACATAGTCAGAAGATGCGGCCCAAGCCCTTAAAATTTGTGAGAGGCATGATGCTGCATCCCACCTTTCAGGATATTCTTAGGGTTATATGGCAAGAGGAACATCTGGGTACCCATTTTAGGTGTTATCCAAGAAACTCAAAAATCTAAAAGCTCCACTTAAATCACCGAACAAAGAAAAGTTTGGTGAGATATCAAAAAGAGTTGAGGTAGCAAAAATTCTACTGGAAGAAACACAAAAGAAAGCCATCCTATTTCCCTATGATCCTCAAACTCAGATTGAAGAGAGGAACAATATACATGAATATACTAGGTTAGTTGCCTTTGAAGAATCATTTTTCTGGAAAAAATCTAGAATCAAATGGATGAAAGAAGGGGACAAAAATACAAAATTCTTTCTCAGGACAATTAAGATCCATAATGCAAGAAACAAAATTCTTAGACTAACAAATGAGGAGGGTAACATTTAGAGGACTACAGTCTGATTGAGGAAGAAGCCACTAGCTACTTCCAAAAGTTATTCACTGAACCAAACCCATCTACTCGGCCTGAGCAAAACTGGTCTGGGTCTATATTAACTGAAGCACAAGGCCAATCTCTTGCCCGACCTGTATCTAGACCAGAAATCAAAAAAACCATATTCTCCATTAACTCTGATAGCGCCCCTGGCCCAAATAACTATTCCGCGATTTTCTTTAAAGAAAATTGGGCAATCATTGGTGTAGATTTCATAGATGAAATAGAATACTTTTTCAATAGGAACTATATGTTCTACCCTATCAATGCAACATTTATCTCCTTGATTCCAAAAGTAGACAATGAACAAAATACACAGATAGACACTTGGGAAATTTTTCTATTCTGTATATTCATTGACGTTTCATACTCTCTTTACATCAATTTATAATCTACGATTTCTCATGTACAAGGAAACCTAATAAATGGGTATCAATCATAATATTCTAACTTTACTACTGTATCTCTTCTTTACATATTTACAATTCACTATTTTTGGTATGTCTTTAATCAAATCAAACGTAATATTCTAACACTCCCCCTCAAGTTGAATTGTGGGATCAACCACATTCAACTTGCACAAAATATTCTCGAATGATCGTCCACTTACTGCTTTGGTCAGTATATCCATCAGCTGGTCTTCTGACTTGATAAACGGAAGCTTAATACGCCCTTTTTCTAGTTTCTCTTTTATAAAATGACGATCAATTTCAACATGCTTGGTTCGGTCATGCTGAATTGGGTTATCAGATATGCTAATAGACGCCTCACACCACAATAGAGTCGGTAAATTCACTTGCAAACCAATATCCTTGAGCAGCTTCTGAATCCACAAAATCTCAGTAATGCCTTTGACGATCCCCTGGAATTCTGCTTCTACACTTGATAGAGCCACCACCTTTTGTTTCTTGCTTCTCCAGGTGACTAAGTTACCTCCTACAACTGCAAAATATCCAGAAGTAGACTTTTGGTCTACTAAACTACCAGCCCAATCTGCGTCTGTATAAGCCTGAATATTCATATTTCCATTATTTCGGAAGACAATCCCCCTTCCTGGGGTATACTTAAGGTACCTCAAGATCCGCATAACTGCTTCCATATGTTGTTCTTGGGGGCTATGCATTAGCTGACTAACTGAACTCACTGCAAAAGCAATATCGGGCCGAGTATGTGACAAGTAGATCAACTTACCAACCAGTCGTTGATATTGTCCTTTGTCTACAGGTGCTGCACCTTCTATTACCTTCAACTTTTGATTCACCACCATCGGAGTATCACAAGGCTTGCAGTCTAGCATTCCGACCTCTGTAAGTAGATCCAAGATATACTTTCGTTGAGATATATAAATTCCCTCATTAGACCTCAGCACCTCAATTCCCAAGAAGTACTTCAGACCTCCGAGATCCTTCATTTCAAACTTCGTAAACAAGTGTCTTCGAAGACGAGCAATCTCCTCAGTATCATTCCCAGTAATTACCATGTCATCAACATAAATAATTAAACAAGTCACCATCCCATTCCTTTTTTCACAAACAAAGTATGGTCTGCATTACTCTGATGATATCCGTCTTGTTTCATAACAGTGGTGAATCTTCCGAACCACGCTCTAGGAGACTGTTTTAGCCCGTACATGGCTTTCTTCAGCGTGCATACTTTCCCTAGTTTAAAACCTGTTGAAAAAGCCGGAGGTGGCTCCATGTATACTTCTTCCTCTAAGTCACCGTGCAGAAAGGCATTCTTTACGTCAAACTGATGGAGGGGCCAGTTTTGATTTGTAGCAATGAAAAATAACACTCGAATGGTTTCAATGCGAGCTACAGAAGAGAACGTTTCTGAGTAGTCAATGCCATAAGTCTGGGTGTATTCTTTTGCCACAAGCCGAGCCTTGTACCGTTCAACACTCCCATCAGATTTGTATTTGATTGTGAATACCTATCGACACCCTACAGGTTTTTTTCCTGGAGGAAGAGTATACTTTTCCCATGTCTGATTCTTTTTGAGGGCTTCCATTTCATTCATCATAGCTTCTCTCCACATTGGTTGACCCTGTGCTTCTTCTGCCATTTTCGGTACCTGTTCTGAGCACAGTGATACAAAGAAACCCCGAGCCAGGTCAGATACTTTGTTAAACGAGACATTGACTAGATACCTGGATGTGACAGACGCTCGTGTCAGAGAATACCGTTCTGGTGGAACTCCCCGCTTAGTCCTTGGAGGCAGGACCCGTGCCTGTTGTTGCTCGTTTAGGGTGTCCCCATATATTTCTGAATCAATGGAGTGGTCAGGTGTGGTATCTGTGGGACTATTATCTGTAAGGGTAGGGACATCAACAGTGTCTAAAGCAGGAACAACATCAATATTGTCAGAGTCAATATGAGATTCAGAATTATATGGCGTATGATATGTATCAGGAACTGTTACCTCTGGCACTTCATTCGCTGGCAGCGGAGCATTCGGGGATACTGGCGTCATGAGTGGTACAATGCCGGGAGCTATAGCACGGTCGGCGCCATCTATTTTCCCTGTTGGAACAGCCGTAGGACAAGTGTGTGGTGACACCAACTAGTCTAGGGTTCCATCGTCTGGGATCTCCCCTGAACCCGAGAGTGGGTGGAGTAGTAATACTCGGTTTCAAGGAATACACAGTTCATAGTAATGTGAACGCGGTGGGTACGAGGGTTATAGCAGCGGTAACCTTTCTGTGTAGTGGTGTAACTGACAAAGACACATTTTTCGGAGCAAGGGTCAAGTTTTGTCCGTTCATGTTTGAGAGTATGGATGAAGACCGTACACCCGAACACTCTCGGTGGTAATGTAAAGATCGAGGGTATGATATGTTGGGTGGTCAAGACTTGAAGTGGGGTTTTGTAGTCAAGGGTTTTTGACGGAAGGCGATTTATAAGGTATGTAGCTGTGGTTACAGCCTCCGGCCAAAGACTCATTGGGACGTGTAAGTCGATCATCATAGCCCGTGTCATTTCGAGAATCGTACAGTTTTTTCTTTCGGCTACCCCATTTTGTTCTGGTGTATGAGGCAAGATGTTTGATGTATGATACCGTGATCACGGAAAAATTGTTGAAACTCCCCCGTGATATACTCACCCCCGTCATCGGAGCGTAGAATTTTGATTGTGGAATTGAATTGAGTATGCACCATTTTGGAAAAATGGAAAAATTTTTGGTAAACCTCGGATTTATGTTTCATAATGTACATCCATGTCATGCGTGAGAAGTCATCAACGAAAATCACATAACACCGAAAGCCAAAAGAAGTAGTATATGGAGAGGGACCCCAAACATCAGAATGATTTATAGCAAACATTTGTTCGACACGAGTATTATTAGGAAAATAAGACGCCCGAGTTTGTTTGGCCCGGAGGCATATATCACAAGTAAAATTATTTGGTTTTGAGGTAAACAAGGTAGGGAATAGATGTTGTAGATAGTAAAATGATGGATGACCTAACCGGCAATGCCACAACCACACCTGTCGGTCAGCCGTCCCGGTGGCAAGATTAGACTGTCCCTGTGGTGCCACCGCATCGACAAAGTACAACCCATGGCGTTCAGTACCACGCCCAATGATCGCCCCCGTACAGTCCTGCACAAGGCAAAAGTTAGGATACATGATAACACGACAGTCTAATTCTTTAGTCAATTGACTAATGGAAAGTAGTTTGGTGGATAAAGACGGTACATAAAGACAGTTTTTGGTAACATGAGGTGTAATAGAGATTGAGCCACTATCAATAACAGGGACTGATTCACCATGGGTAGTTTCAACCGTAGTTTTGGATATTGGTGTATGAGTGCGAAGGTCAAAGGGATTGTATGTCATAGTGTCAGTAGCACCACAATCGAATATCCATTGGGAATTTGGTTTTTGAGGAGTTATTGAGGGCAAAATGGTCAGTGCTTCTTTAGTAGGGGCATTTTTGATACTGGGAGTAAAATTACAGGACTTGGGTGAAAGTGGTAATAGTTCCAGGGGCTCAGGCGGATTATTGGGTTTATTTTGGATGGAGGTTGCATTTTCAGAAGGTATGAGACCATGAAGACTATTTTTCACAACTTCATGGGCACGGGTGAACTGCTCAAAACAACAAGGACCTGAGAGGCAATTTTCGTCAGTATTATAGTGAAAGGGTTAGGGTTTCCCCTAACCCTGGTACCTCTGCCCGCCGTTTCTTCCATTTGCGCCTTGGTTTCTCCGTCTTCCTTCTGCTTGCTTTCCTCTGTGCCGCCGCTTCCAGTGGTCTGAGCATGTGCTGCTTCCCCTTTTTCTTGTAATCCTCCCACCAGTCGAGATAACCATTCAATTTGAAGCACTTCTTTCGGTTGTGCCCTTTTCGTTTACAGTGGCTACATTCTTGATTTTTATCCTCTCCACCACGCCGTGATGGGTTGCCTGAGTGTGGTGTTGCTCCTCCTTTAGCAGCCAGCCCCTGTCCAACCCCGTATGAAGACTTTGATTCTGACAGGGTCACTGTTAGAACTCCATTTTGGATTTCTGACCTTCGAAGTTCATTGTAGGCTGTCTCTACCGATGGCCTGGGTTCCCGTTTAAGTATCTCCTTCTTGGTGTCTGCAAGATGGTCATCCACAGCCAGGAGCAGTTGATACAGTCTCTGCTCCTGGATCTTTCGGGTATACATAGCTATGTCTCTGGGTGACTCTATGAGATTTGGATCCATGGTGTCTATGGTCATCCATAGGCCTTGGAACTGATCCCAGAGAGCCTCAAGCGAACGGTTTCCTTTTTTGATGGTGTAGCATCTTTTATGCATATCAAATATTTGTAGAGGATATGCTCCTGACCCATATGTGACGGCCAGTCTGTCCCACAGGGCCTTTGCAGTTGAGTACTTTGAAACATTGTTGACGAGGTTGTCATCAATGTTATCTATCAGCCACGTAAAGACTAGTTGGTCACTTTGCTCCCAAGTAGGGTAAGACGGATCAGTTGGCAGGGAGGGTGGAGGTACCCCAGTAATGTGGGAGCTCCTCCCCTTGGCCCCTAACGCAATTTTCATTAACCTGCTCCATAAATTATAGTTGTTGGCGGTGAGTTTCACCTTTAATTTCAGATTTGCAGAAGGTACGAGAGATGATGCGATTAGACTCTGTTGCAAGAATTTCGCAAATTGCTCGGACAGATTCGTAGGGAAGTTTGGCTTGGTTTCTGAGGTTTCTGGCAAAGTTTCAGCAGTTTCTTGATTATGTGACATTTTGGGTATTGTTGCAGGTATTAATGAACTGACTGGAGCGGGATGGATAAAAGTAGGCAATGAAGAAATCTGAGCCTCAGACAAGAACAGACCACTTGATCTGAGTCCTAATACGGGCAGGTAAAAAAAAGGCAATGAGGGCAGACCCCTGAGCCTTAACACGATCATGTCTTGGCAATGAGGAGTTAATCAAAAATCTGAGCCAACGATTTCTTAGATCACAACAGGATTCCAGAAATTTGGAACCTGCTCTGATACCATGAACAAAATACACAGATAGAAACTTGGGAAATTTTTCTGTTATGTATATTCATTGACGTTTCATACTCTCTTTACATCAATTTATAATCTACAATTTCTCATGTACAAGGAAACCTAATAAATGGGTATCAATCACAATATTCTAACTTTACTGCTGTATCTATTCTTGACATATTTACAATTCACTATTTTTGGTTGTCTCTAATCAAATCAAACGCAATATTCTAACAGACAACCCTCTTAAGATGAAAGATTTCCGGCCTATTTCCTGTTGTAATGCCATTTGCAAAATGATTACCAAAATCTTAGCCTCAAACCCCTTCTACCTTTACTAATAATCGGCAACCAATCCGCTTTTGTAAAAGGTAGAGCAATTCAAAGTAACAGTCTCCTAGTTAATGAACTAGTGAAAAATTACAAGAACTCTGGTGGTCCTAAATGCTGTGCCATTAAGGTTGACATTATGAAAGCATTTGAAACCTTAAACTGGCAAAAACCTATTGCTAATACTCAGACAGATGCGGTTCCCACCTGCTTTCATTAAGTGGGTGGAGCTATGCATTACCACAACTTCATTCTTTGCTGGCCTAAATGATTCTCTCATTGGCCCCTTTACTGCCTTTAGGGGACTTAGGCAGCGCATCTCCCTATTTGTTCATCCTAGTAATGGAAGGACTCACACAACTACTCAAACACCAAACCTCAAACAGCTCATTTAACTTCCATCCAAGATGCAAAACCTAAACACAACTTCTCTTGCTTTTGCGGATGACTTGTTTATCTTCTCAAAGGCAGACACCCAATCGATTAACTTAATTAAAAGGACCCTGGAGAGCTTCCAAAGTCTTTCTGGTTTGAGCCCAAATTTGCAAAAAAGCATGATTTTTACTTCTGGATTAAATACACAAGCTCAAGCCAAAATTGCAGAAATCTTAGGTATGCAATTAGGGTCTCTCTCGATGAAGTACCTTAGGATCCCTTTAACAGTGGGCAAGTTATCATTTTCAAACTGCGCTCTACTACTCGACAGATTGACATCTAAAGTGACAAATTGGCCCAACAAAAAACTTTCTTCTGGAGGTAAGGTGTTGCTTATCAACTCAGTTCTTGTAGCCATCTGTAGATACTGGACTGTTTCTCTCTTACTACCTAGGAAAATTATCAAAGACATTGAGAAAATTCTCAAGGGATTCCTATGGGGTAGCACTAGGAAGTCAAACATCGAGTGGTCTTCTGTCTGTCATCCGAAGGAAAGGGGTGGACTGGGAATCTATGACATTAGCCTCAGAAACAAGGCCTATCTCTTGAAAAACATTTGGGATATCTGCCAGAGTAAAGAATGTCTTTGAGTGAAATGGATTCACACTGAGATATTAAAAGGCAGGTCCCTCTGGGAAGCAAAACCTAAATCTCCAGACTCATGGATCTGGAAGAAAATGTTAGCTGTTAAAAACAGTTACAGTGATAGGGTCAAGAAAGTGATAGGGAATGAGAATGACACTTCTTTTTGGAGAGACCCTTGGCACCACTGGGGGATTTTAGCAATTAGTCACCCAAGCCTAAAGCGTAAGCTACACATTCACGATAATGCAAAAGTCTCCACATCTTGGTTAATAATGCATGGAACATTCCTTTTAACAGAGGCTGGGATAATGAAGTCAGATGTTTTAAGGTGGATTGTAATAAAGTGAAGAGGAAGCAAGGGGCGGATGAATGGATTTGGCTCCTTAGTGCTAAGTTCAAGATTAAAGATGCAGTTAAAGCTATACAAGTGCAACAACCTCTTGTGCCTTAGAGAACTATTGTCTGGGGTAATCACTCGATTCCACGGTATTGCTATAATCCAATGGATTGCATGTTGGAATAGACTGACTACCTTAGACAAACTCCATGAATGGGGTCTGACTACATCACATATCTGCGTCCTGTGTAGTCATGCAATTGAGTCCCGTGATCACCTTTTTTTCAATGCCGTTTCTCTTATTTTATCTGGAATCCAATTCTCCAATAGGTAAATTCTAGTTTTCGTGGTGGTAATTGGCAAGAGATCCTAGATGTCCTTGACTTAAACAACCACTGCAATCCAAACTGCATAAAAATCTGGCTAGTCTTGGGTTTGCCTTCGCATTATACCACATTTGGAGGGAACGAAACAATCGTATTTTCAACCAAACAAAAAAAGGATGAGAGCATTATCTTAAAGCAAACTCTGGATAGTCTTTCCTTTACTGCTACAAAATGGAGAGGGTATAAGTGTAGCAGATTTAATTGGGAACTTACAATGAATTTTAGGCTTCCAAGGAAAATCTTCACCAAATACAACCCCACTTTCTGAACCACATAATGCCGTTCCTTTTTATTATTGCCATCTTCTCAAGAATGCATGTTATGATTGTTAGTGTATGTGCCCTAGGCCATGATTTGGATATTTATGTTATGCATTTATTATTAATAAAAGAGGTTTTATTATCATTATTGTTGGTTAGTATGTTACACAATTTTGATATATGTCCCTGATTCATTATTGTTATGGAGATAAAATAATTTAGAATCAGTATGAGTATTGATTTGATAATCATGAGATGATTATGTGTATGGTGATACGAATCAATCTCATAGATGCTTGTTACAGAACAGTGTATTGGATAGACCCATCATGAAATTGCTACATGGATTAGCGTCATAAGTAAATCTCATGATAGTCATGTTTTAATCCTTTGACTTGAGATTGTCATAGTTTCCAACATAAAGACTATTATATTTTGACATGATCAAACGTTATCCGTAACTGGATAATAATAAAGGTCATGATTGAATGTGATAGAAATTATGTAGAGGATATTGAACAATCAAGATAGAATTTGTCCCTCTCTTTTCAGAGAAATATCTTTGGGCCCCTCGATTAGTGAGACTGTGAAATGCATGGACGTGCTCAAATGAATTGATAGTATGATCAATATCATTTGTTTTATCAGTCTACTTAGAGATCGAGTAATCATATGTTTGAACTATATAAGTATGACGCTGACCATGACTTATGTTCAAACTAGATATCGTGTGACAAAGGGATTAATGCATGTGCTATTATTAGGCTAGTTGGACTTTACTCGTATTAATTGGGTAGTTGTAATGCCTTGCTAGAGGCCAGTTACGACTTGTTGGTTTAATAGAGATTTAATCAACTGCCAATTAATATGGGCCTATCGGGTCACACACAAGAATGCGTATGGCTGAGATTAATAATATTAATAATATTAATATTGGATATTAATTATTATTATTATTATTTTTATTATTATTATTATTATTATTATTATTATTATTATTATTATTATCGTTTTTTAATATTAATAATATTAATATTGGATATTAATTATTATTATTATTAATTTCGTTTTTTATGTATATATTTATATCATCGGATAATAACAGAGAATCCATATTTGATATGGATTATGATTTGTTTTATCTAATCCTAACAGAATCCGTATCTGGTACGGATTTTGATAGCGTTAACAAATCCGATCTGCAATCGGATTTTGATATCTATATATATGTGTGGAGCTTGACGTATCTCATACACCAAGCAATTAGAAAAACGAAAGAACATAAAACGAAACCCTAGAATCGTTTTTGAGAAAAACGAGTTCTTCAGCCGCGCCGTTTGAAGAGCTAGCACTCCGGGCGGAAGCGTTCGTGTGGATACCGACAGAGGGTGTTCGTGATTTTGCACCTCTTCCATATGCAGACTTCGAATCTACGGAGGTAGTTTTTGATTTCTTTTGTCGAATTAAACGAACAACATGGATCCTTGGTAGGAAATCGGAGATCAAGTTTTTGTTTTCCGCTGCGCGTTTGGCAGTGATCTCGTATGATTTCCTAACAGTGGTATTAGAGCCAGGTTGTTGATTTCGTTTAAATCGATTATATCATGCTTATGTGATTATATGTTTAATGTTTTTCATATGGCATGATATGTACAAAAAACCCCAACTCGGATTTCATATGATGAGAGAAGAATGGTGTTTTTCAAATCGTTTTCATGAATGATTTGTATACGGCGGTTTTCGTTTGTCATGTGATGATCAAATCCGATTCTGTTTATATTAGATATAAACATACGGTATGTGTAAAACCCTATTCGAATCTCACCTGGTGAGAGCGGATTGATGTTATCAATTCGTTTTCATCAGATGTTATAATTCGAGATTGTTATATGTGATATAAAGTTTTCGTTTTTCATGAGATGATCAAAAACGATTATGTTTATATCGATATGAACAACCGATTTATGGTTCTGTTTTCGTGTTTCGAAAGACAGATTATCAATTCGATGATGATTCTGATTTCTGGTTTCGGATGAAGATTATCGATTTGATTGATATTCTGTTTTAAGGTTTGCGAATGACAGCCATCGATTCGATCGATGCTTCTATAAGGGTTTACACGTAATCAAAACAGTAAGATCGTTAATATGATTGACGCGTCTGTGTTAGGGTTTCGAAAAGAAAATTATCAATGCGATTGATACTTTCTGTTTGGCTTCGAGGGACCGCCGTATGCATACGCCCTATAGTTCGTTACCGTGACATTAAGAATGTCAATATATATTTATTTGTTATAATATGTTTGTGCAAAATATATTATAATTGTTGATGTCTTTGCATGGTGCATAGCATGGCCTCAGGACCTATGTGATTGACTTAGTCATATTTCTGTTTTGGGTTATTATGGCAGGCGTGCCGCTGTAGTTTTTGTTGTATTTTATTATATAATTAGTTAGGTTTTTCTTTATTATTGTAATAAATGAAGAATCAAGCTACAAAAGTGGTGATGGCGACACATACCAAGGACGGGTGGATTCCATGGAGATGGAGGCACGAGCTCAAGACAAGAAGATATGTATCATTGCAAATGTTGTAATAGGAAGTCTTTCACATAGGGTTTCCTTTATGATCTTCATTTGGTCTCATGAAGATCATATTTAGTTTGGCCATGCTATGTCACGTTTACATATTTATCATTTTGTATGAGATGCGTGGATGATAGATTATATATGCATATAGGATGCTACGATATGATGATATCAATGCAAGACATAAACTAAGTTGAACCCTCATCAATAATTTAAGTCTTTATGCCATCCATGTCTTAACATCTATTAAAACTGGGATTGTATTAAAGTAGGTATTGCCAAAGAAATGTGCTTTAAACATTCCTAGCTACGTAGGATGAGTAATAGTGCTACTCATATGTTTAAAATTGGTTAGACTTAATTGGGCTATCAAAACGGTTTTGGGCCCAAGGCATTAGATGGAATCTAACATACAATGATATATGGTGTCATTATTCCATAAATTCTAAGAGTTACATGAGATGTAATTGGTAAAGAAGTTACCTACCTAAATAACTTAATTTTAAGCGTCATGCCAAAGCTGAGTTTAGAATTAAGTCAAATATGGATCTTAGCTCACTAAAATATTTCTTTTGAGGGTTATGTTTTAGTGAGAGTTTTATAAATTTTAACCTCATTATTAATAAAGTGTTACTTTGCATGTTTTGTAGATCATAAATGGCTGCTAATAACAATTCCACCTTATCGCTGCGATCAATCCTTGAGAAAAAAAAATTAAAAGAATGTGGGACTAATTTTGTTGATTGGTTTCGAAACTTGAGAATCGTTCTCAAGCAAGAAAAGAAGTCCTACGTGCTCGATGACCCTGTCCCTGAACCCCCTCCTGCTGATGCTTCTGTTGCTGTTAAGAACAAATATAAGAAGCATGTGGAAGATTCCAATGACATAGGATGTCTAATGTTGGCAACTATGTATTCAGGACTTCAGAAAGACCTGGAACACTTAGAAGCTTATGAGATGAGTGTGCATCTCAAACAAAGCTTTCCAACAACAGGCTAGGCAGGATAGGTTCGACACCGCTGTTGCACTTTTGACTGTAAGATGTCTGAAGGTGAATCTGTTAGCGCTCATGTCTTAAAGATGAAAGGCTATATAGATCACCTTGCAAGACTTGGATATCCCCTGAGTTTGGAACTCGCCACGGATTTGATCCTACACTCTTTGCCTAGCAGTTTTTCTCAGTTCGTTATGAACTACAATATGAATAATATGGAAAAGTCCATTCCTGAGCTACACGGTATGCTCAAAAACTGCTGAGGGGAATATCAAAAAGCCTACCCATATATTGAGTGTCAATATCAAGCCTATGAAAAAGAAAGGTAAAGGCAAGGGTAAGCCCAAAAGTGCGAAGGGTGCAAAAGGGTCCAAGGGTCAAGCTAAACCGAAACCTGGTCCCAAGGCAAAGGTTCCTAAGGAAGGAACTTGTTTCCATTGCAACAAGCCTGGGCATTGGAAAAGAAATTGTGATGTTTATTTGGAGGAGTTGAAGAAGCTGAAGGGTAGTGCGACTACATCTTCAGGTATTTATGTTATAGAAATTAATTTATCTACTTCTTCTTCCTGGGTATTAGATACTGGATGTGGATCCCATATTTGTACAAATATGCAGGGGCTCAAAAGGAGTAGGATGCTGAAGAAGGGCGAGGTGGACCTACGTGTTGGCAATAGAGCAAGAGTTGCTGCTATAGCTGTAGGGACCTATGGGCTTGTCTTGCCCAATGAACTTTTGTTAATTTTAAACAATTGCTTTTATGTTCCTACTATGAGTAGGAATCTTATTTCAGTATCTGTTTTGGATGATGAAGGTTATTCATTTTTAATTAAAAATAAGAAGTGTTCTATTTTTGATAAAAATGACTTGCTTTATTGTATTGCAAGTAGTTATAATGGCATTTATGTCCTTAACCTTGATGATTCCAATGACGGCAATATTTATAACATATCTTCAAAGAGAACTAAGTCAAATGAATTAAACCCTACATATTTATGGCATGTCGCCTTAGCGATATAAATGAGAAGCGCGTATCTAAACTCCATCAAGATGGATTATTAGATTCATTTGATTTTGAATCATTTGAAAATTGCGAGTCTTGTTTGCTTGGAAAGATGACAAAGACCCCTTTTACTGGACATAGTGAAAGGGCTAATGACTTATTGGGCTTGGTACATACAGATGTATGCGGCCCAATCAGCATTAGTGCCAGAGGAGGATTTCAGTATTTCATTACTTTTACTGATGATTTCAGTAGGTATGGCTATGTCTACCTAATGAAACATAAGCATGAGTCTTTTGAAATGTTTAGAACTTTTCAAAATGAAGTACAAAATCAACTTGGTAAGACAATTAAAACGCTTCGATTAGATCGAGGTGGTGAATATTTGAGCCAAGAATTTGACAACATCTAAGAAATTTGTGGAATCGTTTCAACAGTTGACTCCTCCAGGAACTCCACAATGGAATGGTGTTTCTGAAAGGAGAAATCGAACTTTATTAGATATGGTTCGATCTATGATGGGTCAAGTAGATCTTCCTTTATCTTTTTGGGGTTATGCCTTGGAGACAGCTGCATTCATTTTGAACCGTGTACCATCTAAAGCGGTTGAAAAGACACCGTATGAGATGTGGACTGGTAAGAGACCTAATTTGTCTTTTCTTAAGATTTGGGGTTGTGAAGCTTATGTGAAAAAATTAGTGTCAGATAAGCTAGCTCCAAAATCTATCAAATGTATTTTGTGGGGTATCCTAAAGAAACTAAAGGGTACTATTTCTATATTCCTCAGAGAACAAAGTGTTTGTTGCTCGAAATGGAGTCTTTTTGGAAAAGGAGTTTCTCTCCAAGAGAACTAGTGGGAGTATAGTACAACTTGAGGAAACTCAAGTTCCACAAGATATCATTGAACCGTCTTTAGAGACAACTTCAGAACCACAAACAGTTGTGGAGCCTGAAAATGTAACACAAGTCCAACGCAGATCTGATAGGATACATCGTCAGCCAGAGAGATATGGATTTCTTGTGACTGATGATAGTGAAGTTATGCTTATAGATCAAGATGAGCCTACTACCTATCAGGAAGCTGTGTCTGGTCCAGATTCAGATAGATGGCTTGGAGCCATGAATTCTGAGATGCAATCCGTGTTTGATAATCAAGTTTGGTCTTTAATTGATCCTCCAGAGGGTATTAAGACTATTGGTTGCAAATGGGTTTTCAAGAAGAAAACTGACATGGATGGAAATGTGAAACCTACAAAGCAAGGCTTGTGGCTAAAGGTTTCAAGCAAACTCATGGTATAGACTATGATGAAACCTTTTCACCAGTAGCTATGCTTAAGTCTATTCGAATTCTCCTTGCCATTGCAGCATACTATGATTATGAGATATGGCAAATGGATGTCAAAACTGCTTTCCTTAATGGAAATTTACTCGAGGATGTGTACATGACACAACCTGAGGGTTTTGTAAAATCCTGAGAATTCAAAGAAGGTTTGCAAGCTTCAAAGGTCCATCTATGGATTGAAGCAAGCATCTCGAAGCTGGAATCTTCGTTTTGATGAAACAGTTAAGAACTTTGGTTTCATCAAGAATGAAGATGAACCTTGTGTTTACAAGATGGTTAGTGGGAGTGCAGTAGTGTTTCTGGTCTTATATGTGGATGACATATTGCTTATTGGGAATGATATCCCTACCTTGCAAAAGGTTAAGGTTTGGTTAGGGAATTCATTTTCAATGAAGGACTTGGGTGAGGCTACCTATATCCTTGGTATCAAGATCTATAGAGATAGATCTAAAAGGATAATAGGCTTGAGTCAGAGTACATACATAGATAAAATGTTGAAAAGGTTCAACATGCAAGAGTCCAAGAAAGGATTCCTGCCTATGTCTCATGGCATTCATCTTAGCAAGAATCAATGTCCTAAGACATCTGATGATCGAGATCGAATGAATAAAATTCCTTATGCTTCTGCTATAGGATCGATCATGTATGCCATGTTATGTACTAGACCAGATGTCTCATATCTATTGAGCACAACCAGTAGATATCAAGCTGACCCTGGTGAAGGTCACTGGACAACTGTCAAGAATATTCTTAAGTACCTCAGAAGGACTAAAGAAGTATTCTTGGTTTATGGAGGTTTGGATGACGAGTTAGTTGTAAATGGTTACACAGATGCTAGTTTCCAAACCGACATAGATGATTTCAGATCGCAGTCTGGTTTTGTATTCACATTGAATGGTGGAGCTGTTAGTTGGAAGAGTTCAAAACAAAGCACTGTGACTGATTCTACAACAGAGGCTGAGTATATAGCAGCATCAGATGCAGCTAAAGAAGCAGCTTGGTTGAAGAAGTTCATCACTGAGCTAGGAGTAGTACCTAGCATTGCAAATCCTGTGGACATTTATTGTGACAACAATGGTGCCATAGCACAAGCAAAAGAGCCTAGGTCTCATCAGAGATCTAAACATATACTCAGGCGGTACCATCTCATTCGAGACAATCATCGATAGAGGAGATGTCAAGATATGCAAAGTTGACACAAACGATAACATAGCGGATCCATTGACTAAGCCTCTCTCACGGGTCAAGCATGATCAGCACACTTGATCTATGGGTCTCAGATATTTGTAGGCCTAGTGCAAGTGGGAGATTGTTAGTGTATGTGCCCTAGGCCATGATTTAGATCTTTATGTTATGCATTTATTATTAATAAAAGAGGTTTTATTATCATTATTGTTGGTTAGTATGTTACACAATTTTGATATATGTCTCTGATTCATTATTGTTATGGAGATAAAATATTTTATAATCAGCATGAGTATTGATTTGATAATCATGAGATGATTATGTGTATGGTGATACGAATCAATCTCATAGATACTTGTTAGATAAGTGTATTGGATAGACCCATCATGAGATTGCTACATGGATTAGCGTCATAAGTAAATCTAATGATAGTCATGTTTTAATCCTTAGACTTGAGATTGTCATAGTTTCCAACATAAGAACTATTATATTTTGACATGATCAAACGTTATCCGTAACTAGATAATAATAAAGGTCATGATTGAATGTGATAGAAATTATGTAGAGGATATTGAACAATCAAGATAGAATTTGTCCCTCTCTTTTGAGAGAGATATCTTTGGGCCCCTCGATTAGTGAGATTGTGAAATGCATGGCCGTGCTCAAATGAATTGATAGTGTGATCAATATCATTTGTTTAATCAGTCTACTTAGAGATCGAGTAATCATATGTTTGAACTATATAAGTATGACGCTGACCATGACTTATGTTCAAACTAGATATCGTGTGACAAAGGGATTAATGCATGTGCTATTATTAGGCTAGTTGGACTTTACTCGTATTAATTGGGTAGTTATAATGCCTTGCTAGAGGCCAATTACGACTTGTTGGTTTAATAGAGATTTAATCAACTGCCAATTAATATGGGCCTATCGGGTCACACACAAGAATGCGTATGGCTGAGATTAATAATATTAATAATATTAATATTGTATATTAATTATTATTATTATTATTATTATTATTATTATTATTATTATTATTATTATTATTATTATTATCATTTTTTAATATTAATAATATTAATATTGGATATTAATTATTATTATTATTATTATTAATTTCGTTTTTATGTATATATTTATATCATCGGATAATAACAGAGAATCCATATTTGATATGAATTATGATTTGTTTTATCTAATCCTAACAGAATCCGTATCTGGTGCGGATTTTGATAGCGTTAACAAATCCGATCTGCAATCGGATTTGATATCTATATATATGTATGGAGCTTGGCGTATCTCATACACCAAGCAATTAGAAAAACGAAAGAACATAAAACGAAACCCTAGAATCGTTTTTGAGAAAAACGAGTTCTTCAGCCGCGCCGTTTGAAGAGCTAGCACTCCGGGCGGAAGCGTTTGTGTGGATACCGACAGAGGGTGTTCGTGATTTTGCGACCTCTTCCATATGCAGACTTCGAATCTACGGAGGTAGTTTTTGATTTCTTTTGTCGAATTAAACGAACAACATGGATCCTTGGTAGAAAATCGGAGATCAAGTTTTTGTTTTCCGCTGCGCGTTTGGCAGTGATCTCGTATGATTTCCTAACAATGATTTGCGTTTTCACTTTGCAATCTTCCATGTCTTCTTTTGTATATGCATTTGCTGGCGTATTTCCCTTTTCAGGGTAGAGATTGGAAGATTTCAACAGTTAACAATAGGGAACAAAGCTTGGAATGGTGCGCCTTGGAAGACAACTATTTACTTCCAAGAGCTACCTAACTGTTCGAAGGAAAACTGTTGGAAGATTAGAAGCCTAATGCTCAGAACACAAAGGGATCGCATTCTCCAGTTGCAGTCTATCTCTAGACAAATTTTGCTTGCTGTCAATAGGCCTTTGTATAGGCCATGTTATTTTGTATATAGGCTATGTCATTTTGTTTAATGATGTCAAGGCTTCAAACACCATACCCCGTCATAGGCTGAAGCCTCTAAGGCAATGGGGTATTGTTGTTGTTGTTGATGTCAAGGCGTCATATTCCGATTACGAAGCTCACTGTAGCGAATCTTGACTTTTTGCGTTTTGAGCAAGACAAGCTCAAGTCTTGCATGTATATCCTCACTAAAGGGTAAACCTTTGTAAACTTCTTCAAGACATCATTTTGGTTATATGAAATTTAATTACAAAAAAAAAAAAAAAACAAAACCATCTATCTTAAGATCTATAACTCTACCAAACAGATCAACCCACAGATCAATCCATACAAGATGAACACTCCGTACCTACTGAATCAAGCAATGAACACAGTGTAGAAAGACAAATACTAGATGACAGACCTATAGCTCTTAGAAAAGGAGTTCGATAGTGCACAAAACACCCCTTGTATAACTTCATGTCATACTCTAAACTAAGCACTGGATTTCAAGGCTTCACTAGTAGTCTAGACTCTCAACTGATTCCTAGAAACATTAATGAAGCACTGAAAATACCACATTGGAGAGATGCAGTCAATGAGGAAATGCATACACTACTAAAAGCCAACACTTAGGAAACTAACACAACGACCAAAAAGAGTTAGGCCATTAGGCTACAAATGGATCTTCACCATTAAATACAATGCTAATGGAATGATAAACCGTTATAAAGCTAGTCTAGTAGCTAGAGGTTTTACTCAAACCTATGGCATAGACTATCTAGAGACATTGCACCAGTAGCAAAACTAAACACAATAAGAGTCATATTTTCTAATCGCTGTAAACTTAGACTGGAGCCTACACTAACTGGATGTAAAGAATGCCTTAATGGAAAGTTACAAGAAGATGTGTATATGCATATCCCTCCAGGTTATGATAGTGAAGTAAATAAACATATGGTATGTAAGTTAGAAAAATCTTTATATGGTCTAAAGCAGTCACCTAGGGCGTGGTTTGAAAAGTTTACTGAAGAGGTAAAAAATCAAGGGTTTATACAATGTCATGGTGATCACACTTTGTTCCGACATACTTTAGAAACTTATTTGTTAACAGTTCTCATTGTCTATGTAGATCATATAATCATTACTGGAAACAACATTAAAGGGATACAAGAAACCATAAGAAACTATCCCATAAATTTGAGGTAAAAGAAGTAGAAGAACTGAGATGATTTCTTGGAATGGAAGTAGCAAGGAATAAAGAAGGTATGAGCATATCACAGAGGAAGTATATCCTGGACTTATTAAAGGAAACTGGGATGCTAGGGTGTAAACCAGCCACATCACCAGTAGAACCAGGTTACAAGCCAAAGGAAACGCGAGATATTACAACCAGTAGACAAACTAAGATATCAAAAATTAGCAGGCAAATTAATATATCTTTCACACACTAGACCTGACATATGTTTTGCTGTAAGCTTTATTTGCCAATTCATGTATAATTCTACTAATGAACATTTTAAAGCTGTAATGAGAATCCTCATGTACCTAAAGGGTACACCTGGACAAGGACTACATTTCAGAAAAACACAAGATAGGAGTATAAAGGTGTATACGGACGCATATTGGGCTGGCTCAAGGACAGACAGAAGATCAACTACAGGTTACTGCACATATGTGTGGGGTAACCTAGTCATATGGAAAAGTAAGAAGGAGTTGTGTCCTGGAGCAGCGCAGAGGCGGAACTAAGGGCACTAGCTCTGGGACTGTGTGAAGGAATGTGACTTCAGAAAATCCTAGCAGATCTTGGACAACAGTCTACTCCTATTCAAGTACACTGTGACAACTTGTCAGCAATTAATATGGCGGAAAATCCTGTTCAACATGACAAATCTAAACACGAGGATGTTGATAGACACTTCATCAGAGAAAAGATCGAGAGAAGGCTCATCAGTTTAAGATATATCTCAACAAAGGAACAGATAGCAGACATTCTAACCAAACCAGTCTCAGTCAAGGCTTTTCAGTATTTACTAACCAAGCTTAGTTGTACTAATATCTACACCTAAGCTTGAGGGGAGTTGTAGGAAATACGGATATATCAGCGATATGTAGATATTATAGCAAGAATATATGTATTGCCATATGCGGGTAGAGTAGTAATGTCTATAAAGACTAAATTATAGGGTTTCCATATTTAGGAGATCATATGGATCTCATCAAATATTTACTATAAATATAGAGATTAGATTGATCACTTATCAATCAAATAGGCAAGCTATGTATTTCATTTATACACAGAATTCTGCCTAAGACAATCAATAATATGATGGTTTCTTCTCTCTTTATTTCCCATTTCTTGTTGAACCTCTCTCCTCCCCCGTTCGACGATCAATATTTTAGTTCTTTCCTATCGTGTGATCTGGTTACTCTGTTTCTTATGTCACACATAGTGCTTGCATGTTCCCCATATTGGTGCCTGAGTTAAATAATTTTCCTTTTAACATTGCACTTGAGCTTTCCCATGATATATCATCTATCTTCAAGAATTTGTATGAAATGTTTTTGTATCATAGAATAGAGAGCTTCTGTCCTAAGCTGATGACGGTTTTCGTTTAAATTATGAAGAGATTCCTTGGTCCCCCGGCCATTCCTGACTGCTTTTTGGAAACAGGGGTCCCAAGTTTGGATCAATCTTTGCTTTGTTAAGTATTCACTGAAGGAGGCATGACACTTTGAAGGAGTGGACATGATACGTTCAATGAACTGAGCTGGGTCTTCCTGCGACTATTTTTGAGGGATTTCTTGTTCTATTTGTAAACAGATGTTCTCCCTTGTGCTCTCCTCCCTTGACATCTGCATTTAACATCTTCTAATAGCTGCTTCACCAATTGGTTGAAGGGGGCGTGGGGTTGGGGGAGGGGGAGGTGGCCAGATTTACCAGGAAGAAGTGTTCTGGCGAACTTAAACGTTGAAGCACGAACATAATGGATCAGATTAGCTGCTCTATTGAAATTTGCCTTCTCCGTTCTCTTACTTGTATATTTGGGTTGATTTTCTTTTGAAGGGACTGGAATTCCCAAGGTTTTAAAGATCGATGTTCTGGGAGACCTTGTGGAGGGAAATGTTATAACTGGGCAGGCAGAGATTGCATGGTGTGGTGGGACCCCTGGCAAAGGTGTTTCTAGGTTGGTGGTTTTAGTCTCAATTATATTTTGTTTATCTTTTCTTTGGGTGCTAAAAAATTATGTTCAGTGTTTGACATGAGAGAATACCTAACTGAACGCATCTAATTTTTAGTTGGTTGAGAAGATGGAACAGCAGCCCATTGGTAATTTCTGGTGCAGAAAATGAGGAATATACCCTGACTCTGGATGACATTGGTTCATGTTTAGTTACATGTACACTCCTGTCACTGAAGAAGGTGCAAAAGGGGAGCCTCAATATGCAATAACAGATCACATAAAAGCAGGTGCAGCACATTAGTCACTTCTTATTATCACTAATTTTAGCAGTCACCTAGCCAGAAGAGACGGGTTTCTAGACTTCTAGTCATTGTTTCTTTAGCTGTCTGGTCTAAAGGAAAACCACTAATTTTGCGCTCATTAAGAACCAATATTCCAATTATAAATTGGTCACAACTGCTTCCCTCAGGTCCTTTTTTTTATTTTCAAATTTATATTGATGGGAAGCAATCATTTACAATATGAAGCGGGCAGTTCATTTCATCCTATCTGCCCTTAAGAACTAAAAGAAAGACCTGAACCCTATCTCTTAACAAAATTGTTAAGGTTTATGCATATATTCACCCCTATTAGCCAATTGATTTTGTTTTACTTAATTGCACGCCAGGAATAAACAGAAAACCCAAGGCTGTCCACTATATCTTGAGTTACACTTGCCACACACTCCCATTTGTTGATAGATTTTATGATTTCTCTCTCTCCATAAGCATAAACCGGTGGCTCAGACAATAAACTTTGTACCGTTTAAGAATGCTGTCCGAAATGAAAGTTGCTTTTCGTGACTCAAATTTTAAAGGTCCATTGGGAAAAGTCTCCAGGTAAAGAAATTAGATTTAGTTCTTGAATTAGATCTTGTTTGCATAATTCACACCAAATAAATTAGATTTATTGTTTATTATTTTGTTCTATCTGTAGTCTTTTGGAAAAGATTTATCGCTTCAAGTTGCGGAATCTATTAGGATCATGATTACATTAAATTATGTTTTTCTTCCCCCCCTTCGCAAAAACCGAATGTGCTTGCCTATGGTTTGAATTTTGATCTAGAAGAATCTTCGCTTAGCCACACTGGAAAAGATTGCCATGGGTCATTTCTCTGATCACATGTTGCAACTTTCAGCACAATATTTCCGACACCGACAGAGACGAATAGATGATCATGGTCATCCTTGCCTGTGTCACATAGAGCACGTCTATTAGCTTGAATGAGTCACCAATCGAAAAACTTATCCAGTGTGCGAAATCTCGACTATAGCATACCTTGGCACACTATGTCTGGAATTTTTTTCCCATAAGTACTATGTCTGTAATTCACTTATGGAACCTGTAGAAATATACACATGGGAAAATTATGTGATACACTATACAAACATGATATGGTGTAATTATTAGTGTATATACTTCTTCCCGTAAATAGGAGATCACAGTGATCTCATATTTGAAATTCAAATAGTTTTCTAGAATAGAGAGATCCGATTGATCTCTTAGTATTATAGGCTAGGCTATAAATAGACACATGTATTCTAGTACAAAATACACTACAATAAGAAAGATTACTTCTTGAAATCTTTCATGGTATAGAGCCTTAAGGCCTTCAAAAATCACCACCATTCCACCTATTTCTCGGTTAAACATGGTTTAAGAAAACTCATCTACATCAAGTGTCACTAAAACTCTTCCACTCGAGGCACTAACACTTGAGCATGGACCAGTGCTACTACATATGATGGTATTCCAATGGTCATCTCTGGCCATAAATTGAATGGTAACAACTACCTCTCTTGGTCGAAGGCCATACAGATGTTTATCACTGGAAAGGGCAAGGAGGGCTACCTCTTTGGCACCCTCAAACCCCCAGGTACTGACGATCATAAGTACAGGGCGAGGGTTTCCTTTTTTATTCCACAATTGATGAAATCTGGTCGGCTGCCAAAGAAATGTACTCCAAGAAGGACAATACATCGGAATTATATGGAATAGAGGCCCAGTTGCAAGATCTCAAGTAGGGTGAAGTGACAATCACTAAGTGTTTACCTAGTTAACCAAGGCCTGGCATCAATTGTTTTTGCTTACCCTTAGCAACGTGATATGTACAGATGCCTAATTAGGCTTATTAATTTTGCTTACAAAAAGTTATTGAGTGGCTGGATGAAGCATCCAAGTTTCAATGCAATCCTCAAGGATAGTTGAGAACCAGCTGACTTGGAAACCACATCACAAGGTTCTCCAAAAAGTTGAAGAGGTTTAAAATACCCTTAAAAGTTACACAACGAGAAGTATGGACATATCACTAACAGAGTCGTCAAAGCAAGAACACAACTTGAAGAAGGCCGAGCAAAACTAGAGAAAAATCCTTACAATTCTCAGTTACCAACTGAGGAGAAAAGCCTTTTAGAGGAATACACAAGGCTTCTTTCCTTAGAAGGAGCTTTTTTCAGAGAGAAATCCAGGGTCAAAGGGATGAAGGCGGGTTATAGGAACACAAGTTTCTTTCGTAGAACTGTCAAGGTACAATGTTAGTAAGATTACAGGATGAGAAAAGAGTAATGATAGAAGACTATGATCAAGTTAAAGCTATGGCTATATAATTCTTTGAAAAGCTCTTCACTGCTCCTCATCTTGCTGATAACTTGAACTAGAGCTAGACGGAGAAAACTCTTTTCAATTCTCAAAGCCAGGCTCTCTCCTCTATAGTTACTAGGAAGGAGATCAGGAATGCTTTATTCTCTCTAAAGTCCGAAAGTGCTCCAAGTCCTGATGGATTCACGGTGGAGTTTTACAAGGAGAACTTGGAACTACTGATTGAAGAATTTATGAAGCCATCGAGTTTTTCATGAAGAACTTTATCTACTATCCGGTTAATGCCACATCTATCTTCCTTATTTCCAAGGTTGATAACCCAATTAAGATGAAGGATTTTGAGCCAATTTCATGCTGTTACGTTTCCTACAAAGTCATCTCGAAGGTCTTGATAAACAGATTAAAGCCAATAATCTCTCTTCCGGTGGATGAAAATCAATCAGCGTATATCAAGGAAAGAGCAATTCAAAACAATATCCTCTTGATGCATGGAATAGTCAAAGAATTACAAGAGAGCAGGGGAGCCCAAGCCTTATGCTAGAAAACACCTTGTGCCTTTTATTTTGGACAAGCTTGCTTGTTGTTGCTTACCACTGGCAACTACATTTATAAAGATGTTTAGTTAGGCTTATTAATGGAACTTTGCTTACAACAAAAGAGGAATGGGGGTTCTACCTCTTTCTGGAGGGATCCTTGACATCTACGGGCTCACTGGATCTACACTTTCCAAAATAAAAAAGAAGGTAAATATCCGTATGGGAGGCCAAAGTTGCTGAAGTTTTAGAGAGGAATCATTGAAGAATCCCATTTGGGAGAGGGCGGGACTCCTAAGTTATGGAGTTCACAGATTCTTGCCATTCTATCCAACTTATTTGTGGAGAAGACTGCTTAATTTGACTACCAAATTTAATGTTTTTTGTTTGGTTTGCTGTGATGGCAATGACATGAACCTATCCAGTGTTGATTGGGCAAAAATTGTCTGGTGTAAGCATCATCTTCTAAGTTATGCAGTCATTTTATGACTTGTCTCTTGTAGAAGATAAATACAGAAGACAAACTATATTATTGGGATATTATTGATTCTAACTGTTGTATTTTGTGTTTTAGGAAGTTAGATGATCATAATCATCTATTTCTTCAATACTGCTACATAAAAAAGGTTTGGATGGATGTCCTTCAGCAGCTTCAATATCAAGACTGTTTCTTCACCTGAGATGATATACTGAACTGACTACAAGATGACTCTTGGAAATCCAAATTCCTGAAGGACCTGATATATTTTGTCTTTGCTGTTATTGTCTACGCTATCTGGAGGCAAATGACTCTTAGATTTCACTAGAAGCTTGGAAAAGATTGGCACCATGTAAAGAATGAGATTCTAAGATTGGTACCATGTAAAGAATGAGATTCTAAGATTGGCACTTTGTAAAGAATGAGATTCTACAGAATATTAGAGGCTCGCAACCTCTTGGAGAGGCGTAAGGAAAGAAAGACAAACTGGAAGATTTCCATTAGTTTTAGGTTGCCCACGAAGATATTCAATAAATAGCATCATGCTTTTATTTTCTAGCTGGTTACTACTGTTTTTATTTTGGAGTTGCAGGTTTTTCGTTTGTGGTTGCAGGCTGTCCTTACTTTGAAATATACACTATTGTTAGTGTATGTGCCCCAGGCCATGATTTGGATGTTTATGTTATGCATTTATTATTAATAAAAGAGGTTTTATTATCATTATTGTTGGTTAGTATGTTACACAATTTTGATATATGTCTCTGATTCATTATTGTTATGGAGATAAAATAATTTATAATCAGTATGAGTATTGATTTGATAATCATGAGATGATTATGTGTATGGTGATACGAATCAATCTCATAGATACTTGTTAGAGAACAGTGTATTGGATAGACCCATCATGAGATTGCTACATGGATTAGCGTCATAAGTAAATCTCATGATAGTCATGTTTTAATCCTTTGACTTGAGATTGTCATAGTTTCCAACATAAGGACTATTATATTTTGACATGATCAAACGTTATCCGTAACTGGATAATAATAAAGGTCATGATTGAATGTGATAGAAATTATGTAGAGGATATTGAACAATCAAAATTCCTTATGCTTTTGCTATAGGATCGATCATGTATGCCATGTTATGTACTAGACCAGATGCCTCATATCCGTTGAGCACAAGTAGATATCAAGCTGACCCCGGTGAAGATCACTGGACAGCTGTCAAGAATATTCTTAAGTACCTCAGAAGGACTAAAGATGTATTCTTGGTTTATGGAGGTTTGGATGACGAGTTAGTTGTAAATGGTTACACAGATGCTAATTTCCAAACCGACATAAATGATTTCAGATCGCAGTCCGGTTTTGTATTCACTTTGAATGGTGGAGCTGTTAGTTGGAAGAGTTCAAAACAAAGCACTGTGGCTGATTCTACAACAAAGTCTGAGTATATAGCAGCATCAGATGCAGCTAAAGAAGCAGTTTGGATGAAGAAGTTCATCATTGAGCTTGGAGTAGTACCTAGCATTGCAAATCCTGTGGACATTTATTGTGACAACAATGGTGTCATAGCACAAGCAAAAGAGCTAAGTCTCATCAGAGATCTAACATATACTCAGGCGCTACCATCTCATTCGAGACATCATCGATAGAGGAGATGTCAAGATATGCAAAGTTGACACAAACGATAACATAGCGGATCCATTGACTAAGCCTCTCTCACGGGTCAAGCATGATCAACACACTAGATCTATGGGTCTCATATATTTGTAGGCCTAGTGCAAGTGGGAGATTGTTAGTGTATGTGCCCTAGGCCATGATTTGGATGTTTATGTTATGCATTTATTATTAATAAAAGAGGTTTTATTATCATTATTGTTGGTTAGTATGTTACCCAATTTTGATATATGTCCCTGATTCATTATTGTTATGGAGATAAAATAATTTATAATCAGTATGAGTATTGATTTGATAATCATGAGATGATTATGTGTATGGTGATACGAATCAATCTCATAGATACTTGTGAGAGAACAGTGTATTGGATAGACCCATCATGAGATTGCTACATGGATTAGCGTCATAAGTAAATCTCATGATAGTCATGTTTTAATCCTTAGACTTGAGATTGTCATAGTTTCCAACATAAGGAATATTATATTTTGACATGATCTAACGTTGTTCGTAACTGGATAATAATAAAGGTCATGATTGAATGCGATAGAAATTATGTAGAGGATATTGAACAATCAAGATAGAATTTGTCCCTCTCTTTTGAGAGAGATATCTTTGGGCCCCTCGATTAGTGAGACTGTGAAATGCATGGCCGTGCTCATATAAATTGATAATGTGATCAATATCATTTGTTTTATCAGTCTACTTAGAGATCGAGTAATCATATGTTTGAACAATATAAGTATGACACTGACCATGACTTATGTTCAAACTAGATATCGTGTGACAAAGGGATTAATGCATGTGCTATTATTAGGCTAGTTGGACTGTACTCGTATTAATTGGGTAGTCGTAATCCCTTGCTAGAGGCAAATTATGACTTGTTGGTTTAATAGAGATTTAATCAACTGTCAATTAATATGGGCATATCGGGTCACACACAAGAATGCGTATGGCTGAGATTAATAATATTAATATTTGATATTAATTATTATTATTATTATTATTATTATTATTATTATTTTTATTATCGGTTTTAATATTAATAATATTAATATTGAATATTAATTATTATTATTAGTTTTGTTTTTATATATATGTATTATCGGATAATAACGAAAGAATCCATATCTGAAATGGATTTTGAATATCCTCATAGAATCCATATCTGATACGGATTTTGATTGGCATCAACTAATCCGATTAGGACTCGGATTTTGATGTCTATATATGTGTGTATATATATATGTGTATCTCATATAGAGAACACACACGAAAACAACAGAAAACCCTAGAGCCGTTTTTGGAGAAAAGCGAGTTCTCTCAGCCGCGCCGTTGAAGAGCTAGCACTCCGGGCGGAAGCATTCGTGTGGATACCGATAGAGAGTGTTCGTGATTTCTCACCTCTTCCATCTGCGGATTCCGAATCTTCAGAGGTAATTTTTGAGTTTCTTTCATCGATTAAACGAACAACATGGATCCTTGGTAGGAAATCGAAGATCAAGTTTTGTTTTTCCGCTGCGCGTTTTGCAGTGATCTTGTCGTATTTCCTAACAACTATTGCCTGTATTTTGAAACTGGTTGTCAAAGTTGCATATACATGGCAGGGTTTGTAGTTTATGCCTAGTTGACCTTTTGCTTTACCTGCTACTCTAGCTTCCTTTACCATCTGGAGTCCCTTATATCTTAGGCCTCCTTTGTTTAGGAAGCTGTTTTGTCTATTTCATTAGTAACTCTCTTCTACTTTCTTTGTATTCATAGCAACAGTCTCCTGGTATTGCCTATTATAATGAATACCTCATACATTTATATACATCTATGAACATTTGAATTAAAAAGAAAAGAAAAGAAAATGAGTTGCTAGGTAACCAATACTAGGAGCTAATACCTTGACCTGCGGTAGCCTCATAGCAGGCACTCAAAAGGCCACAAACTTCCTCATTCCATCTTCTCCCCGGGTGAAACTTTGATTTATCCATCCATGAGTCCGGGATACCATAGCATCACCTCCAACCTTCTCCACTTGTATTCAACCACAATTTCACTGCCAGTATCTACTAGTGGCTCTTTTTTATTTTTTATTTTTATTTCTATTTGTTTTAAGTTCCTTGCTTCTATTTTCATTATGCTACTATGCTCGTTGTTATTATCTGCCCCTGTTCCTCGATAGTCTTCTGTGGTTTACCTCCCTTTCCTCAGCAAGGACATGATATTTTTATGGAGTCAGAACCATGGACTGCCTTTAGATTCGGTTGAGCTCCCTGGTAATCTCCCATGAACAACAACATTGTTATCATGGTCTATTACCTCATGGCCACTTTGAACCAGCTCATCAATCTTATCTCCAGCCTCGTTCTGAACAGCCTAGATTCCTCGTTGGTTGTCCAAGTTTTCTTATCCCTCTTTATGCTTAGGAGTGCAATAATTTGTTATATGTCCAAAGACCTCACGGTGGAAACCTTGTGGTGGCCCCAATTCATACTCTACATCCCAAATTCGGCATATATCTTTATATAGCTTGATAACTTTCTAGTAGGAAATCTTCTTTTCTTAAAGAAGGTGACTAATGGAGACCAATGGTTGCCTACGCAGGCGTTTCTGTTGAAGTAAGAGTTGGGACAAAGTTAAAAAAAAAACTTTGCCCCAGCTCTTACTTCAACAGAAACGCTTGCATAGGCAACCATTGATCTCCATTAGTCACCTTCTCTAGGAAAAGAAGATTTCCTACTAGAATAGCCAGTTTGCTTATGTCTGGTTTTCTGAAATATTGTGGCCTTACTGCAAGGCAGTCTGATCCAAATTGTTTAGAATCTATACTCATCTCATTCTTTGTTTGTCTTCTATGCTACCAATGGCCATAAAAACATCATGTTTCTTCCTTAGCGAAGGGAGGCTATTCGAGTACACATGGCCTGTTGTCTTCCAACTGAAATATTAGCAAGAATAGCTCCTCATCCAGCTTTACCTGGGAACTCCACTTAGCTTCAGCTAACTTTTTGACCAAACAGAAACAAGATGCATCTCTCAAGACTTGAGAACAACCCTTCCACTTCTGATTGGAAGGCACAACTTCCTCGCTGCAATACACAGTCTGCCATCAATCTACTCCAGTACCACAAATTCCATCTACATCAGCGGAAAAGTTGCTATCTCTATTCACCACATTGACCCACTTAAAATTCTGGAAGGCCGAAGCCATTGACCTACCTCTCCAGACTCCAACAGCTTGCAGCAACAAGTTGCTCCCCGGGGGAGACCACTTCCTGCCGAATGCATAGTTTCTAGCTTAGGAATAGCAGTGAAGTTGCACCTGCACCAGAGGAACGTTCAGTCAGGCTGGTCAAGAGACCCTATTTGGGAGAGAGGTGGTTTATAAATTTCGAGAAAAGCAAGAGAAATTTGAAAAGGTTCACTTCCTTTAGGGTCAGTTACTTTTAACCAAGTAATTTGAAGGAAAAAAAATAATGTTTCTTATGCGTTTGTTTTTTCAATTACTCAAATCTTCTAATTTTCTTGAACCCTAACACGCTTTTGAGTTTTTTTGTTCTTTAAAACTCTAAATCGCCAGCATTCCTGACTAGTCACAGGTTAGGCTAAACTACAAACTAAAATCCAAATTTGAACTTTTAATGTCCATGCATCTGTATATTCCTCGATCAAAACTAACAAGTTGCTCTTTGATTCGGTGTTTCCTCTCCCATTTCCCCTTTAATATTAGAAGAGATGTCAACTAATTTTAGTGTTAATAGTTATACTGAATAACATGTTTCATGTCTGCAGCTCCTCCTTCAGTCAGTGATTTGCAAATAATTGGAGAGTCGGTTGAGGGAAATACAATAAAAGGTGTTGGCAAATACTTTGGTGGAAGAGAAGGTCCCAGCAAGTTTCATTGGTCACGTGAGAACGACAGTGCGTAAGTACCTACTTTATTTTAATTCGTACTTTCATTAGGTAGCTGATGGATAGAAGGCTGATTTGGATTTAATTACAAACCTTTTCATCATGTATGATAAAGATAAAGGGTGCAAAATTATATATTGTCCTGCAATGGTGCAGAGAAATGCCTTTCTTTTTCAGTTTTCCTAATATTTACGCTTTTATATTGTCCTGCAATGGTGCAGAGAAATGCCTTTCTTTTTCAGTTTTCCTAATATTTACGCTTTTATATTGTCCTGGAGGAGATTATAGTTGTTGAAAATATATAAGGAAACTAATACTTTGTTTACTTGGTTTTATGATATCAAGACAAAGCTAATCATCATTTCCAACTTCTGTTGCTACTTTTTAGTATAGATTGGTGATAATGATTCTGCATTGGGTCATCACATCAAACACTGGTTCTGTGGTGCATCTTCAGAAGATACATCTGGTCGCCCTCCCTCTCTCTAAGAATCTCTTAACCTATGGATAGAAATTTCTCTTTCTTCACCCCTTTTTCCACCACACTTTCACCGTCAACATCTCTTTCTTTCTTTCCTTTTCAGTCATAACGGTCATCTCTCCATCTTTTCTTCTCAAATCCTTCCCTCTTCAGCTGGTATCTGACCGAGGAAACCAGCTCTTTTCTTCCGACGGCCTTTTAGACCTTCCGGCCGTTGTATATGGCGGTCGGAGTGCCTCATTATCACCCGATTTTCTTCGAAATGGCTCGATTCTTCATTTCAAAGCTAATCTAAACCAAATTAGTGACATGCAAAACCTTGTTAGGATAAATCGGCTTGGGTAGGTCTGCTCAAGTCTGATTTCAAACCTGAGGAATCATCTGCACTCAGATCTTACACTTTTGATGTTGACAAAGGTTAGGAATTCGTTGCTATCTAACCTCAGGAGGTATCGGAGTACAAACTCAAGTGGAATGATACAATAGTAGGTCAAGTGCTTGGAAACAGTGCTTCTTACTACAATTTAAAGAATTTTGCCGATGAATGATGGATCAACAAGGGACTTTTGGAGGCGCAAAAGATTGATGAAGACTTGTTCTTATTTAGGTTCCAGTCGCAGACATGCAAGCAAGACATACTAGACTTTGACCGTTACCATTGAAAACATGGTACTTTTTCTTTGGCCTTGGAATCTAGAGAAGAAATTGAAAAACTCAAACTGGACGCAATCCTTGTATGGGTCGGATTCTCATACCTTAAACTCTGGTATTTCAACTGGATCACGCTCGGAAAGTTAGGTACCTTGATTTGAAAGCCATTATTTATGGACAGAGCCACTACGGCTCGAACAAGAGTAGCCTATGCGTGGATATGCATAGAGCTTAAAAGATGGAGATGAGCTACCAAAGAAGCTGAAGATTATAGATGAATATGGCCATATGTGAGTTATGAATGGATGCCCATACTATGACACAAATAAAAGACATTTGGGCATAATTGTCACGTTGAAGAGGAATTAAACAAGAAAGCCAATGTTATGGGAAAAACATAAACCGGAAAAACAATGGACAAGTAGGGGAAGCAAAGACTAGCACAATCAAACTTCCAAAATAAAGGCAAGAACATCCTAAAAGAAGGCTTTCTTACCCAAAGAAATGAAGCTGAACATACTAAAAGAAGGCTTCTTACCCAAAGAATTGAAGCTCAAGTGTGGTGGAGGGATAATGACCCCCAAGGAAATATTGAAAAGGACCCGTCAAAGTTAAAGAGTCACTCCCAAGCTGTTGGTATCTCACCTAGAAAAATGATCTCTCTTATTAAGGGTAATGAGGTCTCCAACAAATTCACTACATGGCTGATATTGATGCTGAGGCAAACGAAGAGTCTCTACTCAAGGAGGTTGGTCAAGAAAAGGCAGAATTTTAAGGATGAAGACTATGAAATAGAACAAGAGAATGACACCGAGAAGAATGACCCTGATGAAGATCCGGAGGAAGATATAGAGGAACTGGATAGCTCAAAGCACAAAAAAGAGGATGATGAAGTATATGATGATGAAGTATATGCTTCAGGTTCATCCTTAGAGGAGGAGGGCTCAGATGTTGAGAAGCCTAAGGAACCTAAAGACCACATAGCAGTAACCCAAGATAGTAGGGGTAAAGAGCCTCTAGTAACCAAAGTAGGAAAGCCCAGTAAGCTAAGACAATCCTGACCGCTGAAAATCTTTCCTCCAAAGGCAGATAGGGATGATAAAGCACAAGACCAAGGTGTTGATCCTATTAGTAGGAAAACAGGAGTTGAAGTTGAGAAAAAAGGTTCTGCTTCTAACCATGAAGCTGGCCTTAGTGTGATTGAGGACCTAGGTGAGGATCACTTAGCTTATTCCATTATTTTAGACCTGGAAAATCTTGACAAAACCCCCTATTAGACGGTATAGTAGGGGCGAAAGCTGAGGCATACTTAGGGTACCAAAACCTTTAGGTGATCAAGCTTTCGTGTTGGAATGTCATAGATTTAAACTCCCCTTTAAGTCAAAATAGAGTTAAGAACTTCATTAGGAAAAAGAACATTGGATTAATGGCTCTGGTAGAAGTAAAAGTTAGGGAAAAGAAATTTGATAGTATCGCTGGATATGTGTTTAGGTGTTGGTAAGTGGTGCACAATACCCTTCGAAATTCTATATCCAAAATTTGGCTAGCATGGAACCGAAACCTCTTTGAGGGAAAGCTATTGCATAGTTATGAACAATCTATTACCTGCAAGCTGAAACTATTCACTTCAAAGGATGAATAGATCATTTTGACTGTAGTATACATGTAAAATGAGAGAAGCAATAGGAAGGAGCTATGAAGAGAACTTAGATATCAATATCAACTGTGTAGTGATCAACCATGGTTAGTTATAGGGGATTTCAATACAATATTAGATGAAAGAGGGAAAAGTAGTTCTAAAAGGATTGAGAGTAATGTCATAAAGAAGTTCACAGGTTAGGTGAAGGATATAGGCATGATCAACATTCCTTCAAGAGGTTTTGAGTACACTTTGTCTGATAGGAGAGATGAAGACCAAAGATTGTATACCAAAATAGATAATATGTTCAGTAATGAACATTGAAAAACACTAATTACCCACTTTTAACTAGATTATGATGCCTCTATCTCATCTGATCACTGTCATGGGGTTCTTTCCTTAGAATTGAAAAATAAGTTTGGTTCTAAACCCTTCAAGTTTATGAAATGTTGGATGAAACACCTTAGTTTTAGTGATATATTGATGTATAGTTGGAAAGATATGGAAACAGGGTACCCAATGTTCAGGTTTAGAAGTAAACTTACGAGGCGAAAAGATCCCCTCAGAAAATTGAATAAGGAGAAGTTTGGTAAGTCACAACTAGAGTAGAAAAAGTTAGGATAATGCTGGAAGATGTGCAAAGGAGGTTGGTGAAGTGCCCCGCAATACTCAGTTACAGGTTGAAGAGAATAACCTTAAGAAATCGTTCACTAGTTAGGAGTCCTTGTTCAAGGAGAAATCTAGAGTTAAGTAAACAAAGGAGAGGGATAAGAACACTAGGTTCTTTCATAGGATGTAAAAGCCCACTGCGCTAGGAACAAAGTACTAAGACTTCAAGAGAGACACGAGTAATAATTGAAGATTATGAGCAGGTTAACGACATGATAACTAGTTTCTTTGCGGAACTCTTTACTAAACCCCATTCCAACTGTCTCCTTCTCTAACTTGGACTGGAAAATCTCTGTGTAACACCCAAAGCCAATCCCTAGCCTCACCCATTACTAGAAAAGAGATGAAAGAAACTCTTTTCTCATTGAAGTCAGAAAGTGTCCCTGAGCCACTGGATACTCAACCGAGTTCTATAAGTCTAATTGGAACCTCGTAGGTGGATAATTATTAGATGCTATAGGTTTCTTCTTTAGCCAGAACTTTATGTGTTACCCTATAAACACTACAGCCATTTCCCTCATTCCTAAAGTTGATAACCTGATGATAATGAAGAAATTTAGACCCATTTCATGTTGTAGTGTCACATATAAGGTGATATCAAAGGTTTTGGTGTCTAGATTTAAGCCTTTACTCCTTTGTTTAGTGGATGTAAATCAGTCTGCCCTTGTCAAAGATAGACGGATTGAAAATAATATCCTTCTTTTGCACGAGTTAGTAAAAAACTACAAAATAAAGATGGTTCGTAAGGATTATGCAAGCAAAGTAGACATTATGAAGGCTTTTTATACAATAAGTTGGTAATACTTAATAGTTTTACCAAAAAAATGAACTTCCCTGAATGTTATCTTAGGTGGATTTGGTTGTGCATCTCTACTACATCCTTCTTTATTAACCTGGATGGGTCTTTAGGTTGTAACTTTAGAGCCTCAAGAGGCCTTAAGCAATGAGATCCCTTATTCCCATGTCTTTTTATTCTCATTATGAAGGGATTCTCCTAAATTTTGAAAGCAAAGATTCTTAATTCTACCATCAGATTCCACTCTAGGTGTAAACAACTAGACTTGCCCTCAATCGATTTTGTTGATGACCACTTCATCCTTTCATATACAGAAATGGACTTTGTTATGGTGATCAAAGATATCCTACTGGAATTCCAAGCCTTTTTGGCCTCTAACTAAATCTTCAAAAATATGAAATCTTCACATCTGGTATTAGTTCTCAGGAGAAGGAGAATATAGCAAACCTTTTATGCATGGAGCTGGGTAGACTCCCAATTAAATACCTAAGTGTCTCTCCTATAACTGGAAAATTATCCTACTTTGATTGTGGGGAGCTTTTGGATAAAATCTCAAGTAAAATCAGGAGTTGGACAGCACTACAGTTGTCTTATGGTGGAAGGATACAACTAATAAACTTAGTGCTTATTGCTACGGTGAAATATCAGACTGACTCCTATTTTCTCCTAAGGTGAATCATTAGGGAAATTAAGAAGCTTCTTATGGCTCTTCTATAGGAGAAGGGACTATAAAAGCAAAGGTTAAGTGGTCAATACTTTGTCAGCCAAAGGAATTTGGTGGTTTGGGAATATATGATCTCATCTTGGTGAATAATGCATACATAATAAAGAATGTTTGGAACATATGTGAATAAAAGAAAAGTCTAGAGCTCAAATGTGCCCACACAGTAATCTTGAAGGAGAATTCACTTTGGGAAGTAAAGCAAAGGTCAGCAGACTTTTGGCTATAGAAAAGCACTCTAGAGAAAGGATTTGTATAGCTATTGCATAGGGAGAGGGTTATACAATGGGGAAAACATCTCTTTTTGGAATGACCCATCTGGTGCCTTGGCCTTCTGAAATCCAGATTTAAAAAGGAAATTGTGCATCCTAGAGATGCTAAAGTGTCAAGAATAGATCCCATATGGGAGAAGATGGGATGAACATGTGATTAAATTCAACCAAACATGCAGAAGTATAAGTATCAGAAGTGGAGGACTATTGGATTTGGAAGCCTCATAAGTTCTTCACAGTGAAAAGTGCAATACAAGTCTTGCAAGCATCACTGCCTAAGCCGGATGGGTTAAAATTGTTTGGTGTATTCATCACCTTCCACGACATGCAATCATCTTTTGGCTTGCATGTTGGATTGGGGTTTGATTAATACTGACACATATGTCTTATGTTGCAGATTCTTGGAGGACCATGATCACCTTCTCTTTTGCTGTTCATTTGTTGCCAAGGTGTGGAATGAAGTTTTACAATGTTGTAAATACAAGGACAAATTTTTAGTTTTGGAAGATATCATCATTTGCTTATCCTCTACCAACAACTGAGGTTCAAAATTGCAAAAGGACCTAGTGTTATTCAGCTTTCTACAGTGATGTACAGCATTTGAAGAGCAAGGAATAAATGTTTCTACCAGAAAATAGGAGGAGATGCCCAGACAGTGCTAAATGAGACAATGGAAAACATAAAATACTCGACAGGTGCATGGAGGAGTTACAGATGCAACAAATATAATTGGAAACTAGCAGGGAACATGTGCAATTCGCCAAAAGTCTTCATCAAACATGATATAGAGTGAAACTAACCATGATGAACTCTACTCTTTCGTATTCCAGGTTTGCAAAATCTATAAGTCTTTGGTATGCTTTGGAATGTATGGTGATCTCTGGGATTGAAAACAAATAGTGAGGAAGTTTTGTTTTGGCTTATCAATGCTATGGTTAGAAATGTATATAGACTAATGATGGGACTATTCTTGTCAAATGGATTATGCATTTCCATGATACTACTCTAGGAACCTATTTTCATCCCTCTTCATCACAACCACAGTTGTGCAATACTTTAGATTTGATTAGTTCGACCAGGTGCTTAACGAGAAATGAATGCTTTGTTTTGAGATGGAATACCTGTCTTATCTGGATTTTTGAGGAATATCGCGGATTGACTGAGATTGGAAGAAAAGATAAGGCCTACTCTGTTGATGTCCCATTTCAGCTAAATCAAGTTACTGGGCGGAATGTTGGTCAGCGATCATGCTTGGTGGAATTATGTGGTTATGGTCTATTTTGCTGGCATACATTACGATGGCACACACTAAGGAAAAGAAGTCCTGACATTCACTAAAATCTGAACCAGATTACTGGGCAGAAAGTTAGTCAGGAATTCTGCATGGTGGAAATTTTGGATATAGTCTGCTTTGCAGGCAAACATTAGGATGGCACACACTAAAGAAAATAAGTTTTCCTCCGCCTTATTGGGAATTGCAAGTCCTTTTGGTACACTCAGGCCTATACTTTTGAGATCCTTTCGTCTTGGTCCTCAAGTGACTCTACATGAAGCATACTGCAAATCGGATAATCTTGACAACTGTCTTCAAAGGTATCTTTTTAGCCTTACCGTTCTTCTCTTTTATTCAGCAACGAAATCTTTAGCAGTAGATGTAGGTTTTATGACCAATGAGGTCCTTGTATTATGTTATATTTTAGAAAGGGGTTAAGCTTTTGTGCTTGGCTTTATGTCTATAAAAAGACATGCCATAGGTACTTTGAGCAAGTTACATTTGCTAGTACTAGATTTTGTGTTGAAACAGATAAAAACTATGATGTGCTTTTCATTTTGAGCAAGCCTGCTTGCTCATGCTTACCCCTAAGAAACCCTTTTTGTAAAGATACCTAATTTGGCTTATCTTGAAATTTGGCTGAAGAAAAAAAGTAAATTCTTGTCTTAATCAAGTCCCATTTTTAGGAGCAATACCTTACAGGGTTCTGCAGTAGAAAGGTAATTCACGTGTCTTGAACTCTTGCACAGACAGTCTTGAGGATATTCGAATAACTCCCAGAAATGTAATCGATAAAGCTTCCAGGGGACTTTCTGTAAGCTACTAAGCGCTTAAGTCCATTTTATACTCCTGCTACAAAGATCTTGGTATTCCGTAGGTTTTGGCTGAGGTCACTGGGAACATCCAATTCATGTGGAGTCGCTTTCATTACAGAGACAGAATTAACATCAACAATTGCTGTCGACGGCTTCTGTCTCTCTCCCTTTCTTTCTTTGTTTATATTCTTATAATAAAACCAGTGCTGTTACTTAGTTTTCATCACGTAAACAAAAGCCACTTTGGAAGCAAAAGTACTTGTTTGACGGCCTCTCTCTCTCTCTCTTTCTCTCTCTCTCTCTCTCTCTCTATATATATATATATATATATATATATATATATATATAAATTCTTATAATAAAACCAGCGCTGTTGCTTTGTTTTCATCACGTAAACAAAAGACACATTGAAAGCAAAATTATTTGTTCCTGATGCTTATGGTTTATCCCTCTCGACCTGTATCCATTGCTGCCGCTATTTTACACTTTGCTGCCCCTGGTTCAACTACTTCAGAATGGTTACTGGGCATATTTTGTGTTGTAAATCTGGTTTATGTCTCTCAGTAGAGTTTTCTACTGTTTTGCTTTCCTCGGGGGATGTATTTTTTCTTTACTATCGATTGTGTGGTTGAAAGGTGTAAGGGGATTTTATTTGGCACCAGAACTTGGCTACATTTTGATAGTAAATACCCTGTGCCATTGCTTTTTGAGCAAGCCATGCTTGCTGTTGCTACCCCTTAGCAACCACTATGTAAAGGTACCAAATTAGGCTTTTACATAAAATTTTGACTTACAAAAAAGTTAAAACTTGTCATTAGACGTGATCTCTTAGATGCACTGTTTTTATGACATTTCCTGTATTTCACAGAGAATTTGTACTGGTGTGCACGGGTACAAATGAGTATACTCTAAGGAATGAAGATATTGGCCGGAGATTAAAATTTTCATATGTGCCTGTAAACTTTGAAGGTCAAGTTCAGTTATTTGTAGCAAAAATTTGTATTTTCAGCTTAAGCATATATTCTGTCTGCAATAACAAGAATGCTGACTTACGCTGTGTTTTTCTTTGACTACTAGGGCAAGAAGGAAAATCCTTAATGGTAGTCTCTCAGATAGTGAAGAAAGGTTAGTTGTGAAACACAAAATAATCTTCATTTTTTGATGAAGATATGTCTGCTTCATTTGAGTGTTGGAGGTCCAAGTGCGTGGGAGTGCATGATCACATTGGTTTAGAGTGATATTTCTCTCTTATTCCTGACGTTTCTGATGGTTTTAAAATTTTAGTTTTAAGAAGTGATGAACTCTTGCTAGAAGCATACTAACTCATGCATGAACAGCTGTTACTTTGAGATACACTTGCCTTACTCCTCTAGGTTTTATTTGGTCATGGACATTAAATCCTTTAGAAGCCAACAAGTAACCTTTCCCTGTGGAGCAAAGTTAAGCCCTGTCTGACAATGTACTCGAACAATGTAGTTTTTTTTTTTTTTTTTTTTTT
>AP025042.1:21066961-21149727 GCA_036186865.1 Eustoma russellianum | reverse complement strand
TTTTTTTTTTTTTTTTTTTGTAGCAGACAACTATGATGGATAGTTGTGGTATTGTAAGATAAGTTTTTGGTCTAGCAAGTGGTGAAAATTTGCGATAATTGACAGCGTGGTGCAGAGAAGCATATGACTACAACAACAAGATTCAATACTTTTCCCAATATGTGAGGTCGACTATGGGGATCAATATTTCTCTTTTACTTTATTTATGTCATTTATTTATTTATTTATTTTTTGGTTTTTGAGTCGTGGCATAAATGATACTCTCATTCTGTTTCTCTTAATCGTTGATGCATAATATGGAGCTTTAGAATATACATTTTTCAAAACTATCATATTATCTCAAATGTGATTCAAGCCCAAATACCTAAAATTATCACTTAAATCTTATACCCTCCACATGATAGGACATTAATCAACTGATTATACCGTGTTCCATCGCTGAACATATGCTTGCTTCCCAATTGTCATTTAAGTCATATTCTTATTATGTCTCTCTATATCTTCTTTGATCCCCCCGTCTCTTACGTTTAACATGCACCTTCTTTGTTTCGCATTGCCTAACAGATGCATCTACTGGATGCTTTTGCACACATCCATAACATCTTAATCTTGGCTCCATCACCTTCTCGTTTATAGGAGTCGCCTCACCTTTTGTCTAATGTGTTCATTTCTTATTTTATCTTTTCTTGTATGTCTACACATCTATCTTAATATTCTCATTTTTGCCGTCGCATTCTTTGTTCATGCTCATATTGACTACCCAACATTAAGACCCGTATACTGCTTTCCCTAAAACTTTTTTTAAGCTTTAAGGATACTTTCCTATTATAAAAAAGACCTGACGCACTTCTCTACTTTAACCACTCCATCTGTATCCTATGATTCACATCTTTGTCAACTCCTCCATCGTTCTGTTAAAGCTCTTAAATGCTTAAAACTCTCATTTAGGTGAATCTCTTAGTCACACAGTTTCACACAAGGTTTCAAGATGATTCTTTTGTTGCTAAAATTAAATTTCATATACTGCTTTATTTTGACTCAAGTCAAAGTTCTTTTCATCTATTTTCTCCTGCCAACATTCCAGCTTAGGATTGACTCTGTTACTAGTCTCATCCTGTACAATAACTGTTAACCTAGACTGGAACTTGTTTCTACTAGAGATTAAAAATGTATTTCTAAATGGGAAATTATAGGAAGATGTATACATGAATATTCTTCCTGGTTTCAGTACTGACAGCAATAAGAATCATGTATGCAAACTAAAATGGTCATTATATGGACTAAAACAATCACCCACAGAATGGTTTAGAAGGTGTACTAAAGTTGTTCTATTTTTTGGCTTTCAACAAGCTCACAGTGATCACACCTTATTCGCAAAAGGTATTGATACATGATATATTACTGTATTAATAGTATATGTAGATAACATAATACTTACAGGAAATGATATCCTAGGAATAGAAACAATAAAAAGATTGTTATTCAGGGAGTTTGAACTTAAAGACTTAGGACAACTTAGATACTTCCTTGGTATGGAAGTAGGAAGGAACAAACAAGGCATGAGTATTGCTCAAAAAATACATATTGGATATACTAAAAGAGACAGGTATGCTGGGATGTAAACCAGCTATTATACCCATTGAACCAGGCCATAAACCTAGAGATCAGTGGGACAATACACCTATAGACAGACTTCGCTATCAAAGATTGCCTGGAAAGTTAATCTACTTATCACATACAAGACCTAACATTTATTATGCAATAAGCTTTGTGAGTCAGTTTATGCACAACCCTATTAATAAACATCTTAAGACTATTGAGAATTCTTAAGCACTTGAAAGCCAATTCATGACAAGACCTATATTTCAGGAAGAGTGAAGATAGAAGTCTTAAAAACTATACAGGCGCAGATTGAGCAGGATCAAGAGTAGATATGAGATGAACAACTTGATATGGTGCTTTTCCGTGGTAAAATCTTATTTCTTGGAGAAGTAAGAAGCAATCAGTGGTATCCAAGGGTAGTGCAAAAACAGAATTTAGAGCATTAGCATTGGGCTTATGTGAAGGTTTATGAATTCAGAGAGTAATGAAGGACTTGGGTCAGATTATCACCTTACCTATCGATATTTACTGTGACAACATATCATCTATAAACATGACATAAAATACTGTTCAACATGACAAATCCAAACATGTAAAGATTGGCAGATACTTTATACGTGAAAAGATTGAAGATCAAGTCATTTCTATCAAACATATATCAACTGGATATCAAGTGGCTGGTATCTTCACCAAACCAGTGTCAATCAAGATATCCAAAATCATATAGTCAAGATTGGTGTAATAGATATATTTGGTGTAATAAATATATTTAAGGACACTCTTTCTTGACTTTGGAATATGATGGAGCAAAACAAAATGATTCACTAAATTGGACGTGCTTCTTATATTTTGAAGTAGCAGTTGATTGACACGCAATTTTCATTATGGGTCATCGGAAAACAACCTCCATGTGTTTCTAACACATGAGTATGGTTGCGTTCATCCGACCCCCCATACCCCGCCATAGGCGGGAGCCTCTAAGGCAATGAGGTAATGTTGTTGTTGTTGTTGTCTAGCTTGAAGGTGTTAGTGTGTGTGCCCTAGGCCATGATTTGGATATTTATGTTATGCATTTACTATTAATAAAAGAGGTTTTATTATCATTATTGTTGGTTAGTATGTTGCACAATTTTGATATATGTCCCCGATTCATTATTGTTATAGAGATAAAATAATTTGTAATCAGTATGAGTATTGATTTGATAATCATGAGATGATTATGTGTATGGTGATACGAATCAATCTCATAGATACTTGTTAAAGAACAGTGTATTGGATAGACCCATGATGAGATTACTACATGGATTAGCGTCATAAGTAAATCTCATGATAGTCGTGTTTTAATCCTTAGACTTGAGATTGTCATAGTTTCCAACATAAGGACTATTATATTTTGACATGATCAAACGTTATCCGTAACTGGATAATAATAAAGGTCATGATTGAATGTGATAGAAATTATGTAGAGGATATTGAACAATCAAGATAGGATTTGTCCCCCTCTTTTGAGAGAGATATCTTTGGGCCCCCTCGATTAGTGAGACTGTGAAATGCATGGCCGTGCTCAAATGAATTGATAGTGTGATCAATATCATTTGTTTTATTAGTCTACTTAGAGATCGAGTAATCATATGTTTGAACAGTATAAGTATGACGCTGACCATGACTTATGTTCAAACTAGATATCGTGTGATAAAGAGATTAATGCATGTACTATTATTAGGCTAGTTGGACTTTACTCGTATTAATTGGGTAGCCGTAATGTCTTGCTAGAGACCAATTACGACTTGTTGATTTAATGGAGATTTAACTGACTGCCAATTAATATGGGCCTATCGGGTCACACACAAAAATGCGTATGGCTGAGATTAATAATATTAATGATATTAATATTGGATATTAATTATTATTAATATTATTATTTTTGTTTTTTGTGGTTATATGTGTGTGTGTGTGTGTATATATATATAATTTGTCGGATAATTATGAGAGAATCCATATCTGATATGGATTTTGAATATCCTGACAGAATCCATATGTGATATGGATTTTGATTGGCATCAACGAAATCGATTAGGACTCGGTTTTTAATGTCCATATATGTGTATATATATCTATGCATCTCGTACATAGAGACATACGAAAATACACACGAAAACAACAGAAACCCTAGAGCCGTTTTTAGGGAAAAGCGAGTTCTCTCAGCCGCGCCGTTCAAGAGCTAGCACTCCGGGCGGAAGCATTCGTGTGGATACCGACAGAGGGTGTTCGTGATTTCGCACCTCTTTCACCTGCGGATTTCGAATCTTTGGAGGTAATTTTTACGTTTCTTTCATCGATTAAACGAACAACATGGATCCTTGGTAGGAAATCGGAGATCAAGTTTTGTTTTTTCCGCTGCGCGTTTTGCAGTGATCTTGTCGGATTTCCTAACAGAAGGACGATGCAGAAATATACAGTAGAATACATTGTCAATGAACATGCACAAATGTATATACATATATACAATGCATACTCAAATATAGGACACAAATACACTAGAACATATTATTAGTTTAGTAGTAAAAGAATAAGCTATTCCATCAATCTACTAGAGTGTAGCTATTGGATCCAACTAGCCGTTGGGCGGGACTCACAGTAGTTGAGGCTGCTATACTTTACTCCTATATAAGGAGCAACACATGTACATACATTACTAACTTTGAGATTGATAAAATACTCAAGTTTCTTCAAATATACATACAAGGTATGTAGCGCCTCGCCTGAGACTAGGGTCTCGGCACGGTGCACCCGCCGTATTCTGCTACGAGAAGCACAAGGCGTCGATAACATCTATATGCATGTCGATGTAAACATGTATCGAAATAGCGGAAGCATCATAAAATAGACAAAATGAAATCAACATGCATCATACATCATAATCTAACTCCGAGTCCATCACGAGTATCATCAGTACATAAAGGAAATGAATACATGTCCGGAGTAGCAAAAGTACAAAATCTTTAATCAGCTGGACCCACTAGACTGCTCACGGGTATCCTACCCTCGGCTTGTCGTCTACGAAATCCAAATCCTGATCTCGGGGCTCATCATGATGGTAAAAATAAAGAGTGAGCGTCATGTGGATCATGCATGGGAGACGGGGTGATAAAATAAATACAGTTTAAGTGAAGAACATAAGACGTCTCCGTTTACAAAATAAAGTGACAAGTAAAACAAGTAACGTAAGCATCGTATAACTGTATAAAGTGCGGAAAATAAAGTCACAAAAGAACTTATATAAGTTTTCATAGTATCTCATTCATTACTTGTTCAATCTACTTTTAATCCGTGTTTTATGCTAAGTCCTAATTGGTTATATTCATGTCACTAATCACTCTCTATATGTTCATCTTAGGCATACTGATAGTCTAAGGATGTGTCCAATAGGGTGACTCGGGACATGCATATGCTCGATGGAGATGTAACATGACTCATTTTCCTAAACATTTTAAAACATAACACTTTCGTAACTTTCGTATCAAGATTGTTTCAAAACATGGCTGTAGCACCTTTCATGTACGAACGATGCACATTACAGAGCGATTGATTCCCATGTGGTCGCATATAACGATATGAATCCCATTTCCCAAACATGGTGTTACATCATACGTATATGGAAATAGCGGTAACATCTGTAAGGGCAGAGATCCCTTGTCCCGGACAAGGTGTTACACTCGGCCAATAGGGTAAGGAACATGTATGCCCATTAAACCAACATCTCCTAGGTTCTAGTGTCATGCCGGCCTTCGGTCATCGATAACATACTGTATGCCCATGACCACTATTACTCTGGTATGTGTCATGTCGGCCACCGAAATAAATCATATCATCATATAACATAAACTGTATCATTAGAATCAATCGTCTCGTGGTATGGTTCGTTACTTATAAAATCCTTTTTTAAAACATATGTAGTAAAAACATTTCCGTAAAAAATTATACCGCGTGAGAAAGTCTTTTCGTTTCAAAACTTTGACTCGTATATGTATGCATGTGGGCTCGGTTTTAGCTTGTTTTACTCATCTACAATTTCAGCACTTATTTATTCCATACTTGGTTCATGTTTCATGTCTTAAACTTCATTAAAATACCATTTATGCCATTTCTAACGGCTCTCGGTATTAAGGCTCTTAAACAGCCCACTTTTTGGGCTTAACCACTAGCATCATCATCGTAATTTGTCCAATTTTCATATTATTTCATAGCTTCTCAAATCAGCCTACTTTTAGCCTTGTTATGTATCATCATTTCCTTAATTTTACTTATTTAAGATATCATTTATTTAACGATTTATATATTATGTCATACACATGTTCTTAGATGCATATAATCAAGTAAACTTCAACACAACTTTATTGGCACACAATTTCCCTACTTGGCCGAAAGTTATCATGGCCATACACCTCATGATTTTTCATTTTAATTATTTTACATACAAGTATGGTGAAAGTACTCTTTTTAGTACTTAACATATTCTAATCAGGGATATGCAATTTATTTTGGTGACATGTAGCATGTGACATACATGACCTATACACTTTTCTTCATGATCATGTATTTCACTTTTCATTCCAACATATTTAAACTCATGCATGTTAGTTTCCATCATCAAATGAACGTAAGAGCCATGATCATGATGAAATTTACATGCAAATACATATGATGATGAAGACCATGAAAACAAACATCCTCAGGCCATGATCATCAAGTTACACATCAATATGATGGTGATGATGCATGCCTAAAGTGGCGCCCCAAAACAGCCACTTATGGATGGTTTTAAATGAAAATGGCATGATGATCATCAAAGAAACAATCTTTTGTGGCCAAGCATTATAGCATAAATTATGATGCACCACAATCATGCTAAATCAAGACCATCAACATGCATAAACGCTAAAAATCATCAAGAAATACATATGTGATGACCATCATGAAAACACATAAGAAAATAATGCAAAGTGTGGTTCTCAGTACACTTTTTTCAAGAAAGTATGACATACAACCAATATTTTTCATGAAAGAAGATGGTGTATGACATGAAAGATCAAGGGAGGGAGTGTGGAACGCCATCATTCTTGTCTTTCTTGCATGTTGTGGGTATAATTGTATTTTAGAAATTGGAAGAAGAGAAAGAATGATGAGTGCATAAGAATTGTATGTAATTTGGTTTGCTTGGGGTGGAGTGTGTAAGAAAGACTACTTCCTCTCTTCTTGATGCATGTGGGGCGGTCAAGCATGTGGGTGAAGGGTGAGGTGATGTGTCTTGTAAGAAGTTTAACAAAATGAGGCTTGTTGAAAGAAAGTGGGTGTATATGTACACTCGTAATTTTTCTAAGATGATGTAGGAAAACTAATGTTAGTGGAAGAATAAAATAATCTTCCACTCACACTAACTAGGTAGGGGCGGTCTAGGGTATTGGTCGGTAGAATAGGATAAACTTTTAGCCGACCACATTTTCCTATGTCTTAACTTATCATTTTTCATTTATTTAATTATAAAAGAGAATTTTGGTTACTACTTTATTTCCATTTAATTAATGCGCCAAAGTTATTTGTCACTTAGTGTTTATTATTTATTTTAATATGTATTAGAATTTTACCTACACCGCTTATCGCGGTACAACAATTGTGCTTAATTCTATTCTGTATACCCTATCTTAGTTTCATATCTCCTTTGTTTTACTTTTCTAACGGCCAGAGGGTGCAGGTCATAACAAGGTACCTATTATAATTGAAGGTACCAAAATTAATTGTTCATTGAGCGTTCAAACCATCAGTAGACTAAACCTACTTCTACAGAGCAATTCAAAATTCTATCAAAAGGGAGACTAACAGCTATTGTGTTGGTCTTTGCCTTCCACTCCTACCTTTACTACATTGCTTTACAGCCTTGGTATTAGTGCCCTCAGTCAAGTCCATCACTGTTTCAGGTCGCTGAATTTGTTCTTTGACCTCAGATTCCATCACATGAGACGTACAGGGATCGTGGTCCATTTCCACCAAATCATTAGCATTATTAATTTCCAGCTCATGCTAAAGGTTTTTCATTTCACCTCTTTGGTTCTTCTTCTTTGACTTGGCTTTAGCAGCTGCAGAAACTTGTTTTACTTCCAGTTCACTCCACCTTCCTCTGCCAGAGTGTTTATTCAATTTCTCTTTGTGATTCTTCTTTTCTGGTTACCTTTGGCTTCAACGGATTCAAAATCTTGTTTTCCTTCCATTTTCTTATCACCATTATCTGTCCTAGAGACTTCTTATAATTTAATTTTGTGATTTTTCTTTGCTGTCTTTTCGAAGGTTTCTGATGCATTTGATATCACTTATATTTGTTGACTATGCTTATTCTTCTTCAATTTCTTAGTTGCATTTGATCTTCCTTCATGGTCAGCTTCTTGCCCAAAATTTGTATATGGATTATACTAAAAGGAGCAATTTCCTCTAGCACTCTCTTTCTCATTTTGACCTGCATATGTGACATGTAGAAATAATGAGTAAAGTTGTGTATAGAATATACTGTGTACAAATAATGTATGGTAGACAAACTCTTGTATACAGATTTCAAAAAGGGTAGAAAAAGAAAAAGGTTACCGTTAGTCACTAAAGTGACTGGGCAGAAAGAGCCGTTAGGAACAAGTTGTATAAATAGGGAGTAACGGTGCATATATCAATTCTAATATGAAATCTTATGATTTCAGTCTCCATATTTTCATTGTCTTGCTATTACTTCAATTACTATTATATCATTCTTGTGTTATTCTGGAACATTATCAATTTCTATATGTTATCAGAGCTTCAGGTTAAAAAAAGAAAAGAGGATACAATGCAGATTTTTTGCAAATAAACTTCTGAGAGCAGAAGTCTGGAGAAGCAGACGCATGGAAGCTTTCTGAGAAACTCTTCCCGAGGAAGAAGAATCTTTTTTAAGGAAGAAGAAGTTTTCATTAAGGAGTTTCAGTTGGGATCCAGGAAGGGAAAAAAGTTTTTTTTCTCTATACACGTGTCCTTTACACGTGTCAACTATCCAACACTGAAACTTGGATTTGTTTTCTTTCTCCCTGCCGTACACGTGCCGTACGCGTGTAAAGGCCATTAATTACACGTACGACTTCATTTAAGGCAATTTATTACACGTACAAATTCAACTATTACGTGTACGTTTTTCTTCCTTCCTTTGCTACTGTGCCTTTTCGATAAATCAGATTCTCGAAATTTCTTATTCTTCCTTCCGTGAAAAACAATACCGAGACACTATTTCTTGGCGAAAGAAAAGGGACAATTGTCCTTTCCTCTTTATTGCATGTTGTCTTTTCCTCTTAATTGCACGTCTTTACTTCCTTCACATCATTATTCCTCACTTGTTTCCAACGCTATCTCTTGACCTTATTCTTCAGCTCCTTTGTCGTTCATCTCATCAGATTTTTTCTCTCTCCACCCTTCCTGCTTCATTGTCTCTCCATCCTTCCTGCTTCATCCTCTCTTCATCCTTACTGCTTCATCTTGTTTTTTGCTCTATCTTTTTTCCCTCTCTCTTCTCACTCTCAGCCTACAGATCACGCACTATGGCTGAAGTCCAAGAGACCTCTGGAACTACTTCTGTTCCTCCAGGTGGTGGAACTGTGGTAGTAGAAGGTATGCAGGGTCAATTGCTAAGTTCAATCGATGGAAATCCTATTATGATTACCAATCATAAGCTTATGACTCATAACTATCTTTCTTGGAGTAAGGCGGTCGAAATGTTTATAATCGGACGTGGTAAAGATGATTACTTATATGGTAATTTACCCACTCCAGCTTCTACTAAAGCTGTCTACAGACAATGGAGATCAGAGAATTCAACGATTATGTCTTGGTTAATAGGTTCTATGGTACCTGATATTGGTAATAATTTTATTCTGTATCCGACAGTTGCAGCAATCTGAAAAGCTGCAAAGGAAATTATATTCCAAAAAGATAATGTATCAGAGATTTAAGAGCTAGAGTCGCAGCTACATGATATACGTCAAGGAGAACAATCTGTTAGCACGTATTACTCCCACCTAACAAAACTCTGACAGCAGATTGACATGCTTGAAGAACACACTTGGACATCCCCTACTGATGATCAGGCATTTAGGAAGTTTATAGAAGTTAAACGAGTATTTAGATTCCTGCATGGACTGAACAAAAAACTAGACTCAGTCCGAAGTAGGATTCTAGGCATGAAACCACTCCCAAATCTAAACACCGCTTTCTCTGAAGTTTAGGATCAAAGTCATGATGAGAACTGCCACCCACTAAGTAAGTGAAGAATCTGCCTTGATAGCTTGTTCCTCCACTCAGTCTCTTCACAGACCTCCTATTTCTACTTCCACTAACACCTCAGAAAATTTACAACAAGGAAATCATGGTATGTCCACAACTTCCTTTGGATTGATAGTTAGAAGGAATCAAGGTACCCCTGTCCAACGTTTTTCCTACAAACCTCCACAGACTTGCAAATATTGTAAAAAACCTTGCCATATTGTAGATAACTGCTTTAAACTTCAACGACTTAAGCAGCTACAACAACAAAATGGACCAACACCTTCTAGGTTTTCACCATCTTGGGGAACAGGAAAACCACAGGTAGCTAATCTGCAAGTTATAGAGACCCAGAGTCTAGGTTAACTCATCAGGTGGAAGCACTGGTCAAACTGCTTACACAGCAACAACAAATCAATGGTTGTCCACAGGAACAAAGTGGGTCACTACCTAGTCGGGCAACAATGGCTTCCATGAAAGGTACTTCGTCATATGGTTCTTCGTGCTCCTGGATCATTGATTCAGGATCATTAGACCATATGGCCAATAATTTCACCCTTTTAGATGCATATGAGTCCTTTATATGTCCCAGACTGGTGGAAATAGCAATGATGTTAGTCTTAATGTGTTTGGAAAGGGAAGAGTTCAACTCACTACTAGGTTAATATTGCATAATGTATTATATGTGTCTTGTCTAAGCTTTAATTTACCCTCAATAAGTAAGCTAACTTATGATAATAACTGTTTGGCAGTGTTCTCATCTTCTGAATGTCTCTTTCAGCAGAAGCGTATGTGGAAGATGATTGACAATGCTAAACAGCTAAATGGTCTATACATTCTTCAGTCAGCAGGAAAACAATGTGTATGTGAAGATGTTTTGGAACATGGTGTAAGAGAAGATATTTTGAATCTCAGAACCTCTGTCTGTAACAGTTTTAAAACTCTCTCATGTACTAGGACAGAGCCCACTAGCTTGGATCATATTTTGTTATGGCATACCAGACTAGGACACCCGAATTTTTTGTACTTAAAAAGGTTAATGCCACATCTATTTTATAATATCCGTCTCTGTGACTTGAAGTGTGAAACGTGTATTCTTGCAAAACAAACTAAGGGAAGATACCTGCCAAAACCGTATGAACCTAGCAGCCCATTCAATTTGGTCCATTCGGATGTATGGGGACCCTCTAGAATAGCAAGTTTGAATGGTGCTAGGTGGTTTGTGACATTTGTAGATGATCATACAAGGCTAACTTGGGTGTACCTAATGAAAAATAAAAGTGAAGTCGGGAACATTATCAGAACCTACATTAGACAAAACAGCGAGTAGTATAGATCACTTTTGGAGTATACTTGATGTTGTATCTAGTGAACCTAATAATTTGAGAACAGACCCTGAACAGTTACTATGACTGAGAATGGGACTTCTGAGCAGGATAATCTAGATGTAGAATCTGAAAATGAATTGCTTAATTCACGGGTAGAGTTGCCTATTACTCGACTATATACAAGACGAAGAAATATAGCCGAGGAGTTAGAATCTAATATACCTAATCCTGCTAGTGACCCTATAAATGTTACTTCTATCAATGATCTCCCTATAGCACTTCGGAAGGGTGTCAGAGAATGCACCAAACACCCATTATATAATTTCCTTGCATATGATCGCTTAAGTGCCAATTTAAAAGCTTACTTGTGCTTTGTATAATCAGAGAATACCTACTACTATTGAAGAAGCACCTGGAAACACCTCCTGGAAACAGGCAGTGGATGAGGAAATGCAGGCCTTGCTTAAAAACAAAACTTGGGAATTAGTTGCCCGTGAACCAGACATTAGGACAATGGGCTGTAGATGGGTTTTTTCGGTTAAATACAATGCCAATGGGACAGTTAATAGATATAAGGCAAGGTTAGTGGCAAAAGGTTTTACTCAAACATATGCTATAGATTATTTGGAAACGTTTACACCTGTAGCTAAGCTGAATACAGTTAGAGTCATATTTTCTTTAGCAGTTAACTTGGATTGGGCATTGTTTCAGTCAGACATAAAAAATGCATTTTTAAATGGTGACTTACAAGAATTGTTATACATGGATATGCCCCCTGGTTTTGAGCATAGTCAGAACAGGGGAATGATATGTAAATTGAAAAAATCGTTATATGGATTAAAACAATCCCCATGTGCATGGTTTAAACGGTTCACTTCAGTAGTCCTTAAATATGGTTTTAAACAAGCCCACAATGATCATACATTATTTATACACTTTTCTAATTGTCATAGCATTACAATTCTTATTGTTTATGTGGATGATATCATACTCACCAGAAGTGACGTTAAAGGTATTAACTTGGTTAAACAATATTTGTCAGCCGAATTTGAGGTCAAAGATTTAGGTAAAGTTAGGTATTTCCTAGGTATGTAAGCAGTTAGGACAGAAAATGAAATAAGTATCTCTCAAAGAAAGTATGTGTTAGACTTGTTAAATGAGACATGCATGCTTGGATGCAAGCCAGCATCCCACTTGTGGAGCCTAGAAGAAAACCGAAGAAACTGTTGGACACAACACCAACATATAAGCTCCAATATCAAAAGTTGGTAGGTAAACTTATTTATTTATCACATACTCGTCCAGATATTTGTTATTCTGTTAGTTATGTTTCACAATTTATGCATGACCCTACTAATGAACATCTTAAGGCTGCACTAAGGATTCTCAGGTATTTAAAAGCTGCTCCGGGCAAGGCCTATTTTTTAAGAAACAACCGGATAAAAGAATTTTAGTGTACACTGATGCTGATTGGACTGGGTCCCAAACTAATTGGCGGTCTACCACTGGGTATGGTACATTCATATGAGGCAACTTAGTGACTTGGCGAAGTAAGAAACAAACAGTGGTCTCACGCAGTAGTGCTGAAGCCGAGCTACGAGCACTGGCAACATGACTATGTGAAGAGTTTATGGTTAAAGAAGATACTTGAAGAGCTGGGATTGGACATGGTATTACCAATACATATATACTGTGATAATATCTCAGCAATCACTATGGCTGAGAATCCTACTCAACATGGAAAATCAAAACATGTTGAGATTGATAGACATTTTATCCGAGAGAAGATTGAAGACAAGATTATTACGAAGCCTGTATCTGTTCATACATTTCTTACAGTTGTTGTCAAGCTTAGTTGTATAAACATATACAACAAACTTGAGGGGGAGTGTAGAAATAATGGGTAAAGTTGTGCATAGAATAAACTATGTACAAATAATGTATAGTAGACAAACTCTTGTATATAGATTTAAAAAGGGTAGAAAAAGAAAAAGGTTACCGTTAGTCACTACAGTGACTGGGCACAAAGAGCCGTTAGGAACAAGTTGTATAAATAGTGAGTAACTGTGCATATATCAATTCTAATATGAAATCTTCTGATTTCAGTCTCCATATTTTCATTGTGTCTTGCTATTACTTCAATTACTATTGTATCATTCCTGTGTTATTTTGGAACATTATCAATTTCTATAAGACAGAGGCTTCTTTGTCATTCCTTTTTTCAGGCTCATCAACCATGCCAGTTTGAAAATTGAAAGAGGCTAGATTCACCACAAATCACAGAGCACCAGCAATTAAGCTTCCAGTAGCTTCTCCAGAGTCAACTTTTAAGTTTGCCCGAGAAATGAATTTTATTCGTGATATTATTTTTTCCATTGTTTCCAATACAACATGATTTGCAGTGCTCACTTTTCTTCTCCATTGTCATTGTTCTGCTTTCACTTGTGCCTGTTGGTTCTTCTTTTGGGCATTCACTTTGTCATTTTGGTTGCCATTCTGCAATATATTCACTGTAGGCTCACATGAGTGACCAAAAGTATAACCTCCGGTAGACCTTCTTTCCAAATTCATCGGTGAACTTAACCCGATTTGGGAATATTCCTCTTGCAGAAAGCTCAACCCATATCTCAGCGAACCCAATTCTTGTTTAGGCTATAGTTGCTCTGTCCATAAACAAGGATTTGCCTATGAAGCTAACTATCCTCCGCCACTGTTGAAATAGTGGAACCTAAGGTTGATAGATGAATCCAAACACGGAGGATATGTAGTTTTAGTTTTTCTATGGTTTTGTTTGGGACCCAAGACCAAAAGAATATTATTCGGTTGCCAAAACCTATGGGGGACTTTTCAAGGATTTCTTATTCTGAAGCATATGATTGAGATCTACACGAAAGATCATCCGAATATTTTCTTGTTTCTAAAAACCCTTTCATACTCATCTAGCTTCAGCGAAGGTCTTAATGATAATGAAAGAGGCTATGTGGCTTATTACTTGGCAACAATTGAGAGCCTCCATTTCTGCATATCTAGGTTGACTGTTTTCGGAGGCGATGCCGATTTTGCTAGGTCTTGCATGTGGCGGATCTATTTTGATCACAATGGAAAAGAGAATATCTAACTTTTTCTCCGTGATTTAGGCGTAGATGAGTGTTTTCTAAATGTTATTGGGTGGCCGGAGTTGCCCGAGAAAACTTCATAAGAGGCGCTGAGGTTGGGTGGAGGAGGACAAATGGTTCAGAGGAAGGAGAAGGGCGGGGATGAAAGAGAAAGGAAGAGGGGGGGGGGGGGGGGGGGTTAGAGAGAACACGGAGAAATTTTCTTGAGAAGGGAAAAAGCCTTTTGACCAACAAAAGCAAAACGAATTATCGTAATTAACTGCCTATTTAAAGGCTTAATGGAATAAACAGAACATCATGTTTTGAGATTAAACAATCAGTCTCTTTTTTGAAAGCAAGAGGGACAAGGGCTAGGACCTGCAAGGCCGGTTCTCGAATACTAGCACCCTATGTTTGAGTAAGGCTCGACGTAAGGTGAGTAGTTGAAACAATGGCATCTTACTCTATGACTAGACCTTCAACCAAGGATCTAACAAATGTTACGGATGTGTTTGGACGTATTTATGGGCAGAGTCATAGTCATTTAATTACTTCATGTTCTATATGATCTGATTGCTATCTTTTATGAGAAGTGATTTTTGGAGTTATTGGGTATCTTTTAGGAATAGTGCTTGTAGGAGTTGTTTTAGGCAAGTTGACTTTTAGTTTTTGAATTATCGTAAGTGACTGCCTATTTAAAGGCATAAAGGATTAAAGAGACCATCATGTTTTGAGATTTAAAAGAAAAATCAGCAGCAGGATTCGGTTTAGTGTCAAAGAAAATTCCACCATTGTGGGCTCGACAGCAGATCGAAAGCCACACCTAGAAGTGAGTTGATTCACTGTAGGTCTAGTCGAGAGTCTTGGGGTAAAGGTGGAACTACAGCAGCCAGGAAATTTGGGACTTTCCATAGTCATGGCAGGAGCTTTATAGAGGAAGCAAATGTGTTCGGAAGTCGATCAATAGGTTGGGTGGTCAATCCAAGGATTCCCTCCCAGCAAACTGCCGCGCCCCCTCCATATGCAGTGAAAAACGGCAGTGGTAATATGCAGACTCTACATATACCGCCCTCTATGGCAACACCATCTTCTATACCTTTCTTCATGTGTCTGCTTTGGGCAGAAGTGGGGGAAGGACATGCCAAGTGGTCGTGTTTAAGTTGTAACAATTGGTATACAATATGACCCAGTTGTAAGCGGCTGACTTGGATAGAGGTAAACTTGAAGGTTGGAAACGTCTCCTCTGTTGCAGATTTCTACTCCATTCAATTTGGCAGCTTCAACTTGATACTCGTCTTCAAATTGTGAAGTACATTAGGGACGATACGGGATCCTGGCTCAACCGTGATCTTGGAAGATCCTGACATACTCTGGTAGCTTACTCTTGACTTTGATCTTGAAGAGAAGCTCAAAATAGATGAGGGGAGTAATGTTACGGATGTATTTGAATGTATTCTGGGCAGAGTCAAAGCATTTAATTATTTCCTTTTCTTTGTGATCTGATTGCTATCTTTTATGAGTAACAAATTTAGGAGTTATTGGTATCTTTTAGGAATAATGATTTTAGGAGTTATTTCAGCCAAGTTGATTTTTAGATTGAATTATTGTAATTGACTGCCTATTTAAAGGCTTAAAGGAATAAACAGAACATCATGCTTTGAGATAAAAAAAATCTGTCTCTTCCTGCAAAGCAAGAGGGACAAGGGCTAGTACCTGCAAGACGGGTTCTAGAGGATTACACCCTCGGTTTGAGCAAGGCTCGGCCAGAGGTGAGTAGGTGAAAAAATGGCATCTTGCCCTATGACTAGATCATCAACCGAGGCTCATAACAATAAGTTCCTCCTGGGAAATCCCCAATGAAGAATTCAACTTCCTTGTTATGAAACAAGACACTTACAGTGGACTGGGCTAAGATAGTTTGGAACGAATACCATCTTCGAGGCATGTCGTCATCCTATGACTAGCTTGTTGGGGAAGAATGGACACTCAAGATAAATTATTAAAATGCGGTTTGATTCAAACGAACTCTTGTGTGTGTGTAACAGGTCCGTAGAAGATCAAGCGCACCTGTTTTTTGCATGCCCATATTATACTTCAATCACTTTGGAGTGGTTATTCTCCAATGCATGGAAATCTAAGTTCCGAAAGGATACACTCTATTGTGGATTTTTAGCATCATCGCATGCAATTTGGAGAGAAAGAAATTCAGGAATATCAAAAAGTGGGGATGGATAGTATTTGCCCAGCACAATATGTATATCAAACCATTAGGCTTTTTTTAAATTTCTCCTCACACATAAGGAAAAACAAGACCAGCTGGGAATTAGTAATAAATATGTTCATATATTTCAAGATCTTTATGTAAAAGCTTGGCTTTCCTGAGCTTTCTTTTGATTGTTTTGGTTTTTGGAAGCAAGTATCGCGTGCTGATAGCCTCTATGGCCTTTGTATCTATCTAGCAAGCTGACTGCCAGATCTTCTTTTGTAAACCTTTTTTGAATATATGAAAATTTTAATTTACAAAAAAAAAAAGAAAATGAAAAAAAAATTAATTGTATTAACAAAAATTGCAGCTCCTCCAAAAGTGGCAAATGTGAAGATAGTTGGCGAGTTACAAGAAGGGAGTAAAGTCACTGTATCTGGTATCGTCACTGGTGGAACTGAAGCTTCTAGCAGAGTCCAATGGTTCAAAACCTGCTCAAGCCTATTCGATGGTGAGGATTCACTTGAACCGTTAAGTTCCACAAAAATCGCTAAGGTATGAAATGGATGAATTTCAATATTAATTCAGCTTTGATACGCACTGATTCATTCGATAATTTGCTGTTGTTAGGCATTTCGGATACCTCTGGGAGCTGTTGGTTACTACATTGTTGCAAAATTTACTCCAATGACTCCCGAGGGTGAAACAGGTGAAGCAGCTTATGTTGTTTCTGAAAAAGCAATCGAAAGTAAGTATTATGTTGTGAAATGTTTAGTTTGACATTGGTCCGATGATAACCTGTTTCAAGTTCTACCTCTTATGAAATCTGTTACGTGATAAGCTATAGGATTAGAACCATTCAACCAGGGTGAACCAGAGAAACATCATATGATTGGAATCATGTTATGTACAAAATAACTAATTTGTTGTCTTCCAACAACACTAAATTTACCTTTTGTTTTGGGTGGGTAGGGGCGGTATGTCAACATTTCTATCTTGTTAGGTCGATTTTTTTAATGATAACATGGTTAAGATTTTGAAGCAATATGATTAAATGTCTTAACATGGTTTTGCTTCTATTCATGTTATATAATAATACATTACTGAGCTGTGTTTCTAATTTTTGCAGCTCTTCCACCCAGCATTAATTTTCTCTCTATCACTGGAGATTGTTATGAAGGTGGCATATTGACGGCATCATACGGTTATATAGGAGGTCATGAGGGAAGAAGTATTTACGCCTGGTATTTTCTTGAGGTGCGTGCTTTGACATCCCAGACATGGTCATGTATTTAACGTTATTTAGCTGGTAACAGATCTGCTTTTGAAGTTCCATATTGTTTGTGAAAGATCAATGCTACTGGTTGTTTTGGCTAATGTGAGGCTGTTTTAAGCCATCATATGTCACAAGGTCATAATTTAAATTTTCTAGTGCAGCATTATGCAGTCAAATATTTAAGCAATAGCATCTCATTAGTAAGAGATGAAGTGGAAATGGAGCATCTGATAATCTTTACTATTGAATCTGTCTATTTCAGCTGTGTAAATCTAGCTTATCCAAGATCCTCAGTTTTTGTTTTGAGGCTGTTTGAGGCAATTCTAAGGGTTTAGGAGCCCTCTGTCATCAAAGCTTCTTCCGCCGACTCTGGCGAGGCAGCCGAAAAAATCAACTACCTGCTTTTTCTTTGAAAATGTCTAGATCTACTTGATTTTGGCTAGATTTCTTTCCTTTACCAATCACAAAAGTTTCTACTGTTTTGGATCAAGATAGATAATTGTTTCCAATGAATTTGTGACTAGTAATGACAATAGGAGAACTATTAAAACAATAGGAAAAATAAGACCTTGCGTCATTGGAAATTGCATCCATCTGACGAGAAGCAAAAGATGGTTATGTTGCCATGAAGTAGATTGTATGAAAATAGGATCACAACTATGATACTATATAGAAATGGAGAAGCTGATTGTATATTCAAGATTGAGACTCCGAAAGTCGGAAAATAGTATGATAATGTCTCGGTTAAATGGTTCAATGATCTTTGAAATAATTGAAGACTTTCTATTGTACTTTACTACTGCTGAAATTCGGTCAAGTATTCAAGAAATGTACTCTAAACAGGACAACACATCTGGAGTATATGAAATTGAAGCTCATCTTAATGATATAAAACAATAAAACATGACTGTCACTAGTTATTATGCACATCTCACTACGGCATGTCAACAAATTGATGTATTCATATATGAATGGACTTGCATCACTGCTCGTCAACTATATAAAAACATTACAGAAACTAAGAGGTCTTCAGATTTCTCACTGGTTTATATTTGGATTTTGGTAGTGCCATAAGCATAATCATTGGTGCAAAAACTTTACCTAGTTTGAGAACTACGCTTTCTAAAATAAGACATGAAGAGAGTAGAAGTAAAGATGATGAAAACTACTCCCATCTCTTCTCCAGAGAATTCTCCTTTTCTTACTAAAAGACCAGAAACATCTGGACTGGTTGCTAGGAAACATGATTCTTTAGGGACATCTGATGGGGAATAAATTTTTTGTAGATAATGCAAGAAGAATGACCACCTGATTGAAGATTGTTGGAAACTGCATGGAAAAATAGGAAAATGAGACCACAAAAGACAACAATCCTCGATGATCTTCAAAACCAACTGCTTATGCTAATAATAGTATAGCCAAATTATTTTAATGTGCACCACAACAGCAAGAGACTCCCAGTCTTCCTACAAAAAGTCGGATTGAAGCCTTACTTCAGCTAATATCTCAACAACAAAATTAAGCAAGACAAATTCCAATTCAAGCTGTAATGCCAAGCACATGCCAATATAGGTATGGACAACACCATCATTACTAGATTGTTGACTCAAGAACCTCAAATCACCTGACAAGTGATGGTAACCTTCTATTTCATTGCAAGGTTTTCCGTATTCCCATTCCTAAGATAATTAAGATAGCTAATGGAGCTTGCTTAGAAGTAACTGGAATTGGAACAGAGTCAAGGTTACTGATAAATTAATACTACATAATATGTATTACATGTGCCTGTCTTGAGTTTTAATTTAATCTCAGTGGGGAAGTTAACACAAGATAATAATTTCATTGCTTTGTTTTCATCTTGTGTATATCTTTTTTAGAAGAAAAGTATAAAGGAGATGATTGACTATGTTAAAAATGTAAGTGGTCTCTTCCTCTTAGAGGTTGAAAACTCAGTATATCCATGTCACAACACAAAAATTGAAAAACAAGGACAAAACCAAAAATAAATAGCTAGGGTTTGTTCTTGTAATAGTACTAGTTCTTGTACTTACCAGATTCTTCTCTGGCTTAAGAGGTTAGAACATCCCATTAAAGAAGTTAATGCTAGAACGTTCTGAAAGTTGGTTCTAGGAGTATCTTTTGTAAAGTTTATCAATTAGCTAAATACACTAGATAGAGTTATCTTGCTAAAGTTTATAAGTCCACACAACCTTTTAATCTATTACACTCCGATATTTGAGGTCATTCTAGGGTCACAAATATTGGTGGCACCAAATAGGTTGTTACCTTTGCAAATGATTCTACAAGGGTAACATGGGTGTACTCAATAAAGAAAAGTTATAACTGCGATAGATTTTTAAGAACTTATTAGGTCTAATTAAATATCAGTTTGGTGTAACAGTAAAAACTCTAAGATCAGATAATAGCATAGAGTATTCAAATAGGACAGCTAATGATTTCATACATGAAAAAAAGGTATATATCATCAATCTTCATGTGGAAACACGCCTCAGTAAAATGGAATAGCAAAAAGGAAAAATAGACAGTTATTAGGGGCTACTAGAACTCTTATATTTACCGTGGTGGTACCAAAATTTTATTGGGGAGAAGTTGTTCTCACAGCTACGTATTTGATTAATAGAATGCCTTATAAGGTCCTCTCTTTTAAGACTCTTGCACAGGTGTTCTTAGAATACAGTGATGCAAACCTTTTTTCTGAATTGCCATTTAAATTATTTGGTTGTACTGCTTATGTACATATAAAACCTTGTTTCATGAGTAAATTGGATAATTTTTTTTGGTAAATAGTAAATTGGATACTAAGTTAATAAGTGTATATTTGTTGGGTATTCATGTACTCAAAAAGGATATAAATGTTATTGTTTTAATACTAGGAAAGATATGTTACTTTAGATGTAACATTCAATGAAAGAAATGCTTTTTATTCTAGTCACGGTAATCGAGATATAAATGCTCAAGTTTGGGACAATTCATGGAACCTAATTGACATAGTGAGAGATACATCGTTAGTACAGAAAGCTAGATCAAACCTAAAAGAAACATTAGAGTTACCAATGGTTGAAGATTGTGGGAGTAATAACACTGAACAAGGTCGGGGATAGACTTTTTATAACTAGAGTTTATATCAGATGGCATATTCAAGAAATACAAGGTCAAACTCTGAAGACCAGAACACAACTAATGGATTAATAGCAGATATAGATGGCAAACCTATCCTTTGCATAATTTTCTATTATATGCAGACTTGAAACCATTTTTTAAAGCATTTTTACAAGTTCATTCGACACTAGTATTACACCTAAGAATATCTCTGAGGCACTTAGTATTTCTCAGTGGAAATAAGCTGTTTACGAAGAAATGACGACCTTATTAAAGAATCATATATGTGAACTTGTTCCTCTGATTCAAGGAATAAAACTAGTAGGTTGTAGATGAGTGTTCATAATTAAATATGAAACTGATGGAACAATAAGTAGATATAAAGGTAGGCTACTAGCTATATGTTTTACACACATATAAAGTTGATTGCATAGAAACTTTTGCACCATTAGCTAAATTGAATATAGTAAGAGTATTTTTTCTTTAGCATTTGACCTTGATTGAGAATGGTTTCAATTAGATGTTAAAAATGCTTTCTTCAACAGATAATTACAAGACCTTTTTATGCATATGCCCCACGGCTTTAGTGATGCAACTAACATTATTATAGTCTGTAGACTTAAAAAATCTCTATATGAACTTAAACATAGATCATGGTTTAAGAAACTCAATAAAGCTTTAAAAGAGTTTGGCTTTCATCAGAGTCACAGTGTAGAAATTCAGTGTAGGAATTGTATGTATTCACCAATTAATCCACTTTATATATTCACATAGTATAGACACAAAGTACAATATACATAATCTGTACATATAGAACCATTGTATAATATGTACGTATACAAATCAAGTCACTAAGCCATTTGACTTTTAGGAAAGGGAATAAGACAGCCGTTGGAGACAATATAGCCGTTCCAGGATTCTAGAATATAGCCGTTAGAATAGTTTATCATCCAACAGTAGTCTTGCCTATATAAGGTAACTTGTACAGTTGTTTGATATAATTGAGTTAATATACTATTATCAGTTTCCATATGGTACCAGAGATTGATTAGAACCATTTTTTCAGTCTATTAAATTGTTGAAATTCAACTATGTCTAGTTTCTTCTTCTTATTCCTCTGAGCATACTGGGGCCATATACCTTTTCATCAAAGATCAGGAGCAGCTCCTCATTCCAACTCCCTTATAGTTGATTCCTCTACCACTATTACCAACATTAAGCTGAATGGAGATAACTACTTATCCTGGTCATGGGGAGTAGAAATGTTTATTACTGGAAAGAAAAAAGAAGATTATCTATATGGAACTACACCAGTTCCTGATGTAGCTGATATTTAGTATAGGATGTGGAAATCAGAGAATAGCATGATTATGTCATTACTCATTAGATCAATGATATCTGAAGACAGTGATGACTTCATAATGTATGATACAACAACAAAAATTTGGACTGCTGTTAAAAAAATGTTCTCTAAAAGAGACAATACCTCTGAACTATATGAGTTAAAGACTCGGCTTCATGAGATGAAGCAAAATGATTTTACTGTAAGCAAATATTACACCCAGTTGACAAGAATATGGCAACATATTGATGTATTTGAAATGTATCAACGGTCCTGCGCTTTTGACTCACAACTATACACAAGGATTATTGAACAAAAAAGAGTTTTTAGGTTCTTAACAACACTACACCCTGACTTTGATAGTGCCAGAAGCACAATTCTAAGCACTAATCTTTGCCTTCATTAAAGGCAGGATTTGCTGATATCGGACATGAAGAATGTAGGAAGAAAGTAATAATGGGAACCGGTACAAAGTCAAATGCTGAAACCTCAGCTCTTGTTACTGAAAAACCTCTTAAGCCTCTGCTGTTGCAGTAAAAAGACTGACCACTGGAGAGCTGTGTAAATACTGTAATAAAGAAGGCGACACGGTGGATGACTGCTGAAAGTTATAGGCCAAATTAGCTAGAGAAGGAAAATCTCCACCCAAACCTATAAATGCTCCATGGAAACAATACAACAATGGACCATGGAAAAATTCACACAGACCTACTAATATACCTTGGAGGCAGTCTAATACTGAGCATTGGAAACCTCCTTCAAGGAGCCCGTATGAAGAACAAAAAAAATGCTAACTTTGCAGGAAACCTACCAACACAAGGAGAGAATCTGCCCACTAAAGATCAGATGACATCACTTCTTCAACTACTCAATCAGCAATAGATTTTTGCCAATACTCCTATCCAAGCCTGTATGACAAGGTATGGATAAAACCGTCCAAGCACATTATGGATTGTCGATTTTGGAGCAACATAACATATGACTAATAATGGTACACTTCTTACCTCCTATCAATCTTTTCTGATTCCTAAAACTATTGATATTGCTAATGGAACATCATTAAATGCCGTTGGTATGGAATATTAGACTAAGTGAACGATTAATACTATACAATATGCTACATGTACCTGATATTAACTTTAACTTACTGTCCATAAGGAAACTTACAAAAAGACAATAAATATTTAACTTGTTTTTCATCTTCTAAATGTTGTTTTCAAGAGAACAACATGAAGGAGATGATTGACAGTGCTGACTATCTAAATGAACTTTTCCTGTTCGAGGTAGAGCACCCCAAAATCAAATGCTATAAGCCAATCAATGATGTACAAAAATCAAGCATGGACAAAAACAGTTTATATTAGTCTTGTAATGGTAGCATACTTTTGTGGCATATGAGACTTATGCCATGATTGTTTGATAATACTGACTTCAATGCATTATAATGTGATTCCTGTCAGTTAGCAAAAACCACAAATAGTCTTATACATCAAAATGTATCCACCTACTCAACCATTCAATCTTGTTCATTTTGACATCTGAGGTCCTTCAAGAACCAAAAATAAATGGAACTAGGTGGCTATTACATTTGTTGATGATCACTCAAGAGTAACTTTGGTATATCTTATGAAAAATAAATCTAAAGTTCCTTAGATATTTAAGACCTACTTTAATTTGATTCAAATTCAGTTTAATTGTGTAATTAAAATCTTAAGAACATATACTGGATCTGAATACTTAGATGAGTCATTAAAATAATTTATGGAAGAACATGGAATTTATCATTAAACATCCTGTGTATATATTCCTCAACAGATGGGATTTCTGAGCGGAAAAATAGACATTTACTTGAAGCTACAAGAACTCTAATGTTTATAATGCATGTTCCAAAGTTCTATTAGGGAAATACATTACTAACAGCTACATATCTCATCAATAGAATGCCCTCTGGAATCTTAAAATTTAAGACCCCCAGAGAAATATTCTTAGAGTCCTTCCCATATACCAAGTTACTATCAATTTTACCTTTAAAACTCTTTGGTTGTACTGCCTATGTCTATTTGCAACCTCCTTAAGGGAAAAGTTAGGTCCAAGATCAATTAAATGTATCTTTCTGGGATACTCCGGATCTCAAAAAGGATATAAGTGGTACTGTCCTGATACTAGTAAAATGTATGTCACATTAGATGTTTTATTTGATGAAAAACATCCTTGCTATAGCCAAGTATCTGAATCACAAAATAGAGTGGAAAATTATGTATGGATTATAATTGATATTGTAAAATCAACTACACCTTCTCAGATAGAATCTGACAAAAGAAAGGTCCATGCACCATTATTACAAACTGCTAACACCAAAGGAGATGAATATCAATGAGATAGACCTCCAATCACACATGTCTATGCTAGAAGAAGTAAGCAATCTCTTATAAATCCAAGGGATAGCACAAAAGACACCAGAGAGAATCTGCATACTACTTATGAACCTATACCTGAAATAGATAGAGAACCTCTTGCTCTTCTAACTGGTTATGTCACACATTTCATCTTAAGCTTGCGTTATTTACAAACCTTATCGAAAAGCTTAAGCTATTAGAGAATATGCTAGTTTTTACATCTATACACTAACCTAATCTCCTGTTCTGATATCGTGTTAAATAGAAAAAGAAAAATGAGATTTGGTTTGTTATATTCGTTGCTAGTTTCTTCACATTAATTGCATCATGTGCTGCATCATGAGTCTTTCATAATCTCAATTCGCAGATTGACACTAATTTTAATCTGCAGAATGAAAATGATACTGGTCCTCTCGTACCTGAGCTTTCTGGTGTTCTACAATGTCGCATAACAAAAGATGCCATTGGGAAGTTTATATTATTTTCTTGTACTCCAGTACGTGATGATGGAATAGTTGGTGAATCAAAAACCTACATTGCACATGAACGTATTCGACCAGGTATGCATTATTGGTTTTGAAATGACTTGATATGGTTGTTCTGTTAAATTTATGTGGAAGGGACTAGAAAAATTGCAAAATTATCAATGAGGAATAGGAATAAAACATATCTGCTAAACATAGAAGTTTGGTTCTTGACCTTTGTCCAGCATGCTAAACATAGAAGTCTAAAGAAACGAGTGAGAATCTGCAGATCAGTAAGTCATTTCTTGTAAGGTTTTTGGTCAAGAGATTTGTTAAGTCTATAGATATATTTAGCCATATCTCCAACAACTTAAGCTTTTCAAAGATGATAATTTGTCACGGTATCATAGCAGGAAATCTTTGTTTCTAATTCTGTATCCCATTTTTTCTGAAAATGAATGATACTGCTAAATGTCAACAACTTAAACTTTCTGAAGAGATGCTAATTTATCACAATACCAAAGCGGGATAACCCGGACTCGAATTTTTGCTGTCGCATTTTTTCTGAAAACAAATGCTACTGCTAGTGTCGATTATTGTCTTTACTATCACACCCCAAGTCCCATCAACTCAAGATGTCACATCGCCGTGCCTCTTTAGTCCTCCGCACAAGAAACACAAGGCATATTCATATAGTGCCATAATACTCATTGAACTCCGTGACATAATACATGCTCAATAAAAGTTACTAATGCCCTTTGAATACCTTAGAAGAGTCTCTCAATTATTAAACAATTAGTAAAACTTACATCCTTATGAGAAGGTTGGTCCATCGCCCCTCTACACTTAAACACACTAGATAGTTAAACCCAATAAGAAAAAAACAACTAGACAGCTACTCGTAGGAACTAACTCAAATGCATCATTTGAAAATCTTACGATAACATTGAAATCTATAAAGTAATTGAAAACTCCTTTACTATTCTCATTCGTCCATTGTCCATGAAATATACTCAAATTCTATAAAATTTGCAAGATCCTTCTTCTGTTATGCAGATAAATTAGCTTCTCCTTCTTCTATGCTTATTATGATTCCTGTGTATGGTCTATAATAATGACTGCTGCCAACTCTTTCTGTGATTTCCTCCATTCTTTTTGGCTCTTTTGTTTATTGTAGGATTTGTTACTTTATGTTGATTTAATCTCTTTCTTGTTGTATTATATCTGTTTGTTGCTGTATTATATCTTTTAGTATTTTTTCCCCTTTCTTTCCATTGCCAATGGGGAGTTAAGGACATACTTTTCCTTGACTTTGGAATATGATGGAATAAAGCAAAATGACTCACTAAATTGGTTGCGCTTCTTATATTGTGAAGCAACAGTTGATCGACACACAATTTTCATTTTGGGTCATCGGAAAACAACCTCCATGTGTTTCTAACACATGTGTATGGTTACGTACATCCGACCCCCCATATCCGTCATAGACGGGAGCCGTTAAGGTAATGTTGTTGTTGTTGTAGTGTTTTTTCCCCTTCTTTTTGGTTCTTTTGTTTATAGTGTGACACTTATATTTAGCTGAGGGCTACAACTTGGATTTTTTCTTTTGACTTAGAGGCAAATGCTGCCCAGTTTATGTCACACTATTTATACGTGCTACAGGAAGCCCCAGATTGCTGTCACTGGAAGTGCTTGGCAGCACCACTGAAGGAGCCACATTAGGCGTTCAAAAGAAATACTCCGGTGGTGAAGAGGGAGAGTCCATTTATCGATGGTTCCGGGTATTGTATTCTGGAACTATCTCATTCTTTGTTTTATTCTTTTCTTCACTAAATTTATAATTACTTTATGTCTTTATTTATCGTAGGTACTTCACTAACAACTGAGAAATAATATGTTTAACCTCTTGAAAATTTATAGAAAATCACAAAAAGAAAAATATCTTTTTATTTTTTTTCCTTTTGTATTCAGCATGCCAAGCTTTTGTAAATGTTTGTCGGATAATAAGCCATGGTTTTGTTCACAGACCAGTTCAAGTGGGGCCTGCACTGAAATAACTGGCGTAACTGCTTCATCTTACATTATCTCAGTTGAAGACATTGGTCTTTTCATATCCGTTTCATGTGAACCTGTCCGTAATGATGGGGTCCATGGCCCTTTACTTGTGTCGGAGTTAGTTGGGCCTATTGTTGCAGGTACTTATTTAGGCAATTCATGTTCTGAGAAATTTTCTGGTTCACCCTTATGCTTTTTCTCAGATGTGTTAGTTTCTTGCAGTTCTTCTTAATTATTGACTTACCTCTGTAAAATGTCCTTTTATGTGGAAGTATAAATTATTAGGATAACAATTTCCCGCAGGGTTTCCGACCTGCCAATCACTTGAATTTATTGGTTCACTTATTGAAGGGGAGCGTTTGGGCTTCAATGCTTCTTATAGTGGAGGGTGAGAAGAGCACCTCAGTATAATCACCACTTTAGTTCTTTTTTTTTTCCCTTTATACACTTCCTTCTAATCTTGCGTGATCATTCTTCAGAGAGAAGGGAGATTGCTTAATCGAGTGGTTTCTAGTGGATTGCGCTGGTGGTAGAGAAGAATTGAAATGCGGAGGTTATTTTTCTGTTGTTTATTGATGTTTTGACTTTCTTGAGAAATATGTTGATGCGGAACCTATTCCATCTGCAGAGTTTCTTGATTTGACTCTGGAGCATGTTGCAGAACATGTTGAACTTGTTTTTACCCCTGTGCGGAAAGATGGAATAAAAGGAAATCCTTTAAGTCTGATGTCGTCTAGTCCAATTGCACCTGGTATGTTGAGTTTACAATAAGATAAGCTAATAGACTGTATTTCGTAAATGGGATTGTTATTTTGTGCTGTTGCCTGATTTCCTTCAAGTGGAGGAGAGAAAAGGTTGTTTAACAAGTTTTAGTAGAAAAGATATAAAACCTTAAAGTACCTATCTGGAAGGTAAAATATGCTTCTAATACAGTTCCATAAAACATATTTTTTAAGATGAGCTTCTTAGTTTTTGCAAATGAAATCAATGTTTATAGACTCTTTTTTCCCCTGTACTGTAAAGAGTTTGAAAGAGAAGTTTGTTTAAAAAAATTTAAAGTAAGAAAGCGGATATAATGTATATGGCGTGATCTCTCTTAGTGAATGTTTTAGTTACTTTTGGGATGAATGTTGATGATCGCTAATTAAACAAGGGTTCCCTAATCCTCAAAAGTGTGAAAGTTAAAAGATGTATGGAGAATAAGCATATGCATGGTGTTATCTTAGAGGTGATATAATATAACAAGAAGAGAAAATCTTCGTCAATGTCTGCCCGCAAGAGAAATTAAAGTACTCAGACAGGACTAAGTGACCGCGTCCTCATCAAAATTATCTTGTTCACCACTTCAATGACCACGCTGCCATCTTTGCATTCTCATAGCATTGAAAAAGATCTAATATCCATGAAATGAACTGATCAAACTATCTAAAAGCTTTGAGAGTAGAGCTTAGTCTACAAATGCACCTATTAGACATGACGATCCAACATTTGGTTCATGTGACAATGGAAAAGAGGAAGAACTAAGAAGATCATGGAGAAAAACATTAGGAAGGATATGACGATCATGGAGAAAAGCATTAGGAAGGATATGACTTGCTTCAGGATGATGGTATGTAATAGAACACAAGGAGACTATTTTCATGTTGCTGATCCCACGATTCGGGTCATGCAGTGGTATTGTTGTTTCTTCCTCGTTCGTAGATTTTAGAATGAGCATACGTTACTACCCATTAAATTGTGCTATAAAGGTCAAATCATTGGGAATATTTAGCCGCAGTTACGACTTCCATCCTCTGTAGAAATGTAGCCTTTGAAAGCTGTTCCTTGATTTACTCCATATGTCTCAGGAATGATTTTAAATCACAAGCGTTCCTTTGGGTCTGCTTTCTTCCCCCCCCCCCCCCCGCCCACCCCAACACGAACGTAAAGCAAAATATGTGTATTTCTCTTTTGGGTTGGGTTGGGTGGCGTGAGGGGGAATGGGAGTTGGGGAGAGCAGTGTAGGACAAATATTCACATTTTCTGTTATTTTCATCCTCGTGTATATGTTTCCCTGCCATTGGGTATTCATTTCGCCTACGTAGTTCACTACCAAAGGGGCAATTTTTATTGTAGCAGTTATAATCAAAGTAATATTTTGTGATTCTCTGTTGCGAAGGTAAAAACCTGTAGAATGTGCTTCTAGTAGCTGTTGAGTTGTAAAACTACATCCTATGACAATATTTTATGAGTTACCGTCAAAATTTTGCATTGTCACTCATTTTCATGAAATGTATCCAATAAAACGACCTTCTTATGAAGGGGATCCTGTTGGTGTTGAATTGGTGATTCCTGAATGTTATGAGGGGAAGTTGATGGTTCCCCATGTGAGATATTTCGGAGGACATGAGGGTGCTGGAGAATATATTTGGTACAGAACAAATAATAAGCTGCAAATTACTGCTCCGACAGACCTGCTTGATGCTTCAGATGATATTCATATATGTGGCAAGACATTGTAAGTATCATGTTGGCTTTAAAGTCTGATACTGCGTGCTCAGACATAAGCAATTTTAATTCTTGCAGATCGTACACTCCCTCTTTACAAGATGTAGGAGCTTATTTGGGCCTGTATTGGGTGCCATCAAGGTCTGATGGCAAATCTGGACAGCCACTAGTGTCAGTTTGCGATTCTCCAGTTATTCCAGGTGAAGTATCATTTGAAAATGATAAACTGTCCTCGCCCAAGAAGGGTCACATAATGTAATATGAATACTAGCTTTATTTATTTATTTGTAGTACTACAACAAGTAGTATCATCACCACCACTACTAATAATAATAGTAATATTGTTGTTTCTATTCTTGTTATTATTGTTATTGTTATTCTTTTTATTGTTGTTGTTGTTGTTGTTGTTGTTGTTGTTGTTGTTAACCTAATATTAATATTATTAATATTAATAGTATCAACAATAATAATAGTACTACTAATAATAAGACTAATACTAACACTAACATTAATAATACTGATAATATTATTGCTGCTGTTCTTATTATTATTTGTATTGCTATTCTTCTAATTGTTGTTATTGTTGTTGTTGTTGTAAATTTGAGCACTAAAAGGGTTGATTTCATTCAAGGAGTAATGCAGTATTTATAGTGCAAGTATGACCTCATTTTAGTAATGTATCTCTATAATTGAGGGATTCTGATTCAATATCGTCTAAGGAAATAAAATCAAATATATCATGTCCTACTCTACATAGTATAATATCGGATTATTCACACAATATTTACGATAACAATCATTTCTACACTCCCCTCAAGTTGGTGTATAAATATCAATCATGGCCAACTTGCTGAGTAACTATGAGAGGTCGGATCGCTTTGCGATCTGATGTACCAGCCTTACTCTACACTTTTGTGCAAGTAATTTTGATATTTTTATTCCCTTGCACACTTGTTCCAGCTGAGAGGTTGTTCTTGAGTACCCTGTTGACCCTCTTCAGTAGTTTGTGCAAGTAGTCCTTGCTCTCCCCTGGTCCTTTCTTCTTCCAATTGGCAGGTTTCCGATGGTGTTTTTAATAGGTCTCCTTTGTATGCCAAAGTTTCTTGCAATTGTCACGCCAAGGTTTTTTCCTCGTGTCATTCTCTGCTGCTTTTCTATCAACTGCAAAAGCTCAATTCTCAGCCATAATAGAGGTCTTCATCTTAGAGATAATCATCACTCTCCTCCTTGTCTCTTCTCTTTTAATTTTTGAAAAGCTTCCCTTAAAGTGGGAAGAGGTTTCCTCCCCAGAAGTCTGGACCTTACCTTGTCAAAGGTTTTCCTCTTTCTTCATAAATTTGATACTGTCAATAGGATAATCACACTCATCATTATAGCACTAATCCAACTCTTGCTATAATGAGATTATTCCCTACTTGCTTTGCTAAAGTTTGGTTTTTATCTCATAGATCTATGAGAAGTTCTCAAGATCTTCTTAGGTATCTCTAATGGCATCCTATACATCCTTAGCAGTTAGAAGAAAAAGGTATGGTCTTCCCATTGAGGGTTCCATGGAGTTGATCAACCATGCCCTGACAAGAGAGTTTTTTGATTGCGGGTGGCTGATCTTTGCATCTCTATTGACTAGTTTTTTTGTTGTCACCAATAAGGTATCCCAACTTTCCCCTTTCATCTATTACAAGCTTAACAAATTGTACCCACCCAAGATAATTGTTTCTGTTTGTGGATGGTAAGTTGGAAGGACAGGTGAGTGGCATCTCCTTCATGACTGATGGTTTGAGATTGTTCACCATCAGATTTAGAAGTGATACTCTCATCAGAATGGATACGGGTAGCCATGAATTTGCACGGTGCTCTAATACCATATAAGTTTGGAGCACTAAAAGCGTTGAATTTATTCAAGGAGTAATGCGGTATTTATATTACAAGTATGACCTCATTCTAGTAATGTCTAATCCTTGTTATGGAGGGATTTTGATTTAGTATCTTCTATCTAAGGAAATAAAATCAAATATTCCTACTTTACATAGTATCCATATTATTCACACAATCTTTACAATAACTTATCTATTTCAACAGTTGTTATTATTGCCGTTCTTTTTTTTAAGCAACATTTGTTGCTATGTTGCAGACTAGTGTACAAGAAGAGGGGATAACCTCATCTATTTACCAAAGACACGGTCCCAGGCCCCAAAAAACTAAACAATTGGTCTGCATAAAAGATTTTAATGGTTTAAGCTACAATCTACAGATATCCAGTTAATTTCCCTTTGCCTAACAGTTCTCCAGGATGCTATTTATAATCTGTTATCTAGGATCTCTTTTGAATTGATGTTTCGGCTCCCTTAAGTGTTGTTTCTTTCTTCAATAAGCCATGATCAATAGTTGCCGAGACCAGAGTACCTCATCTTCACTGGAGTTGTGATTTTCACTGGTTTCCCTTTAGCTCAACTAGCAAATTATGGGGCATTACTCTCAGTATGTACGAAACTTATGCATAGCTTGCAGTTAGTTCAAAACATTTTATCATTGCCTCTTGTGAATGGGGTAAACCATCTGATTTGTATCTTTAACATTTCCAGTCTTGTCGTGGTTGTTGATTTTTCATCATTTATTTGGTCTGGGTTACGATTGAAAGATAGTCTGTATTATTTTTCCTAAGTTGGGATATCTTGGATGTAACTGCTACGTTGTAGCGCCCCGCTCCCGAGCCCTAACATCGGGAACAGTGCACCCGCCGTATCTCACTAAGGAGAATACAAAGCGTCGAATCAATCTCTTACTTGTCAAAAATGACGTAGAAATTTTTCGCGGAAACGTAAGCCATAACATATGTTAAACTCCAATAATCGTCATTACATTGCTAAATAAAAATTCTGGGAATAAAAGTAGTAAAGTAGTATGTAGGAAATCCTCAAAGTATAAACAAGAACAAAACAGCTGCAGAGTCCCTTCATATCCTAGCTGCAGCCCTTAACCAGACCACTCCGCTACGTCCGTCCCGTCCTCAACAAAGATGTGCTCGTAGTTCTCATCCAGCTCACCTGGAAAGTAGGGGTGAGTGACAGAAATCACCCAGTAGATGCCCGCCTCAAACAAATACAAAACGTACATACTGAAATGATATAGCCACATATCACATAAACATGATATAACACATAGCACATAAATATAAGATAACTTGCATAAGATAAAGTAAATGCGGTAAGTAAAGCACTCCACATAAAAATGCGTAAGTACGTGATGCATGCTCAATTAACGTGTCACACGCAACAAGAATCATGTCATGCAATATGCCCTAGACCTATATGCAATGCATGATCCCGGGATTGACTGAATGCCTGTAGCCCGTGCACTACAATCCACCCTTGTGGATGCCCGTGGCCCGTACACCACGATCCACCCCAACCGATGCCCGTGACCCGTGCACCACGATCCACCATAACCAAGTATCCATGGCTCGTACTCCATGATCCATCATAATCACATACTCATGGCCCGTACACCATGGTCCATTCCACTCGAGCGTCTGAGACCCGTACATCTCAGCCCACTCCCAATGCAATGCACGTGCCATGAATGCAACAACAAAATCGCCTGGGGCCGTACGCCCATCCTCACCAACTCAGGCACTCAACGCTAATCGTCTGGGGCCCGTACGCCCATCCTCACCATCTCCGGCACTCAATATTTGGCTTCATAAAATTTACGAATATTGGAAAGTAGTTATTTAGCATTCCTTTTATATTTACTTAGCTTGTATTAATTTTCTAGAATTTTCTACTAATTTTCCCTTATTTAATTATATTTATTACTAATTATTTTTAATTACTTACATTTCTCAAAATTCAGAAATTAAGTGGAAATAATTTAATTTTAACCTTTTATATTTTCTGGAATTTATTTAGAATTTTCTGATATTTAAATATATTTTTCTGGAATTTTAAACTAATTTTAATTAATTATTTATTATTTATTCATTTCAGAAATTAATTTCCAGATTTTTTTATTTTTTTTCGGCTTGGGCCGGCCTGCTACCTGGTCCGGTCCGCTGGCCATCCGGTCTGGTCCGGCAGCCTGGCCGGTCCAACAATATTTTTTTTTTTAATTTTTTTTCTATTTCCTTCTAACCTCCATAAAATCTTCGTTTTAACTCCGATTGACCTCAAACCAGTTGCGTTGGACTCGTTATAACGCGACGCAACTTTTGAAGGTGGACACGTCATCACGTGTTCGGACGCGCCGTCAGGGGCCGCGCGTGGGCCCCACGCGCCACCCCCTGATACACGTCTGTCAGACTCGTTTTTTTCGATTTTCAACCAATCCCTACCTATTCCGGGCTAGATGAAGTTATTCTAAGGCCAAAACGAAATTTTTAAACATACCTAACTATGAAAAACCCTAATCTTTTGAGTTGATTTACAAGTGTTTCCGCCCTAATCCAATCATATCATCAAATTCATACGAGTACATAGCAGCAATTAAACAGTTACCTCATGCTTTTTCAAATATAAACGAATACAAATCAATATTTTAAATAATTAAAATAATAAAAAACAAAGAATCACATAAAATATCATCTAAGCATGCAAGGATCGTATCCATTTGAGGGGGGAAGAGGCACCTACCTCGATTGACGATAGCGCAAATAGATTCGACGGACTAAAACTTGGGTTCGGTGCCTCGCCTTCTTTCTTCTTCTCTCTTTTTCTTTCTCTCTTCTCCCTCTTTTTTTTTTCTTTTTTTCCTTGCCGTGCGTGTGTGCGTGTGTGTGGCTGAGTGAAGATTTTTTTTTGGTCGTAGTGTTATGCGTGTATGCGTATATATGGTGGGGGAGTTAGGGTAGATTTTAGATTTTCCCATTTGGTTTTGGTTTAGGTTTCCTAATGTAACTTAATCTTTATCTAGTTTATATTTATCTTTATTATCATCATTACCTTTTTATTATTATTATTATTTTATTTAGTAATATTACTATATACGCATATCTACTATATATTTTTTATTTTTATTTTTCGGCCATAACATACGTTCCCTGTAGTCAACCTGAATGTACACTTACTACATCTAACAGAGTTATCATTTTTTGACATGCTGAAAAATGAGACAGCTCTCCCAGTCGCTTCCAGTGTTCAGGTGAAAGAAATTTCCTCTACGATCTACCTTGGTGAAGGAGAATATTTTGGAGGATATGAAGGATCAAGCTTGTTTAGTTGGTATAGACAAATAGAAGATGGATCAGTTTTGCTAATAGACGGCGCCAATACCAAAACATATGAAGTCACATATGAGGACTACAAGTGTCGTCTATTGTTTGGGTAACCATTTATGTTTCTCTGTTTTGTAATTCTGAATGGAATGTTAGTACGCATAAACATTCCTTGTGCTGCTTGGGACAAAACAGAGCCATGTATAATACACAAAACTAGCTCTCTGATCACTATTGTTCTTTTCTGCTCACCAAGACAATTATGCTCAAGTAGATCATGTGACACATTGCAGGCACCGTCATTCTCTTGGAGTTGTCATACATATGTTCCAAATTTTCTTACTACTAGGACATAGGTTATCTTTGTCAAACTTGGTGAATGAGATATTGTTCCTTTTGATTCTTTCAGTTAAAATGTGAAATGTTGTTACATGTTATTGTACCTTCCAGATATACTCCTGTACGTTCAGATTCAGTTATTGGAGAGCTCAAGTTATCAGATGCAACTAATATCATTCTTCCTGGTAATGCATATTTCTTCGTGCCTATTGTCTCTCTCCCCCCCCCCCCCCCCCCCCCAACCAAAACAAAAAAAAATCATCTTTTTTCCCTCTCTATTGTGGACTAGAATTGAAGCATTTCCTAGTCCGATCATGGATCAGAGCTGTTTGTTAAAAGGAACAGCGCTTTATATGAAGGTTTACTGTCCCAGTTGGAAGGCTGTATTTTTTAGTGTTGATCAAATCATTCTTCGTCACTCCAAGCTATTAACACATTCACACAGCTTTCTCTCGAGTAAAATTTGTAAAAGTGAGTTAAACTATTTGACAATAGTTTTAAGTGGATAAGCGGAGTCTTCATGCCATTTTTACTGCAAAGTCTCTGTTGAGCACTTGTGCACTTTTACAGTGCTTGTTCTGTGAATGAAATTTCATGCATCATCCTGAACTTCTGTTGTAGATTTTAAATGTTCATGATACCCATGCTGCATTGCTCGCCTTCTCATTAACAACAACAACATTACCCCCATTGTCTTAGAGGCTCCCGCCTATGGCGGGGTATGGGGGTGGTCGGATGTACGCAACCATACCTATATGTTAGAAACACAGAGGTTTCTCGATGACCCATAATGAAAATTGCGTGTCGATCAACTGCTACTTCACAATATAAGAAGCGCAACCAATTTAGTGTCATTTTGCTTTATTACATCATATTTCAAAGTCAAAGAAGAGTGTATCCTTGCTCGCCTTCTCATTAACAACAACAACAACAACATTACACTATTGCCTTAGAGGCTCCCACCTATGGTGGGTTATGGGGGTGGTCGGATGTATGCAACCATACTCATGTGTTAGAAACACACAGATGTTGTTTCCCGATGACCAATAATGAAAATTGCGTGTCAGTCAACTGCTACTTTACAATATAAGACGCGGAACCAATTTAGTGAGTCATTTTGCTTTATTCCATCATATTCCAAAGTCAAGGAAGAGTGTATTCTTGACTTCAAAGTCAAATGCATTGCTCGCCTTCTCATTAACCATCAATTAATATGTTTGAAGGTCTACAAATTCATAAATTTATGCTTCATTCATTTTTTGTCTTTATATTCGTGTGTTTTGTCCTTTGGGTTGTTAAATGGGGAAGCAGAGGGGAGGGGGTGTGGTTGGTCAATTTAACAGGAGGGATTGTCACTACACTTCAGTTTAGGTTCTGAAAAGTGTTTCTTAAAACAAGAGACGGCTTGCCTTTGTACTACTCTGTAATCGTCTGTGATTATTGTCATAAAAAGAAGTCTCAAAATCCTGTTACTTGCTTTGTGTACCTTCTCAGTTCAATGGGAGAAGGCTATGCTCTGGTCCCCCAATTTAATCCAGTAACTCTATATTTTTCTTGTAGAATCTCTCTTCTGGTTAGTATAGTTGATTCAGGTTTCTTTATGTTATATTTCAGAGATACCAAGAATTGAAATGCTTGACCTAACTGGTGAGCCTATTGAAGGAGAAGTGATCACAGCTGTAGAAGTTATGCCTAACAGTGAAAGTCAACAAAAAGTCTGGGAAAACTACAAAAAAAATGTCAGATATCAATGGTAATGATTTTCCTGTTTGAGTATTTTTCTTTCTGCTACAATTGCCATTGCTTTATTGCTAGTCCTTATGAATTGTGTGAAAAAAGGAGCTAACCTAAATACTCTATGGAACTTTTCAGTGCTTCACCGATCCCTGTGACAGTCATTTTGTTTTCCTGAGTTCGCGTTGTTCACCCATATCGAAATTCCTTTACTTGAATTGAGCCGGATGTACTTTGTTTAGAAATGTACATGGGTAAAAGAGAGGATATACAAAAATAAACAAAAATAAATACGTTTTACTATACTTGGATGATCGTGATTTTATTAGGGGTGTATGTATGATTGCCATAAATAGGAGATCACACTGATCTCATATTTGAATTTAGAATTCAAATAGTTGCCTAAAACAGAGAGGTTCAATTGTTCTCTTATTAGTATGATGGTAGGCTATAAATAGGTGAATCTATTCTAGTAAGCTATCAATACATGATTACTTCTTGAAAATCTTTACTTTGCACATGCATGACTTCGACCAAAGGCACTTAAAGTGATTGCTCTTTTGTTTGATATGCTGGTGTATAAAAAGATCTCATGCCTGAAGGCTGACGTACTTGCTGTCATTCTTGAGACTTGGGTATAATTCACGTTCAGTACGGAGGGAAAGGAAAGGAAATGGGAGGGAGAAACATCTTGAGTAGCATATTCTGGCAGCCTGTCCTTGTTGGATTTCTGCCAGAAGGCTTGACTTTTCTTTTGTCTGCAAGAGTACATGGATTGATGTTTTTGCACTTATATTTTCTACAGGTTTTATTCGTCAGAGACTGGAAGTTCGAAGTCATTTTTGCCCCTTCCATCACAGTGGTCTTGCTCGTACAAAATCAGATTCGAAGACATTGGATGCTGTTTGAGGTGTGAATGCTCTATGACTGATATTTTTGGAAGATCGAGTGCACCAGTATATGCAGAGACAGTTTATATTTCGCCAGGTACAAAAGCTCCAGCTGAAATGTAGCCCCTTGTTTTTCATATTGATATGTATGCGTCGTTGCTGGTCTTGTATCAAGTCTTGTGACTTCTAATTATGCTATATGAAGTTATAAACATTTTTCCTAAGAGAGTGGAAATTTATCTGGGGAGGGGGCTGACTGGGGAGAATTCTAGAAGATACTTCCTCTGACTACTTTTGAAGCATCTGGCAGTGTTACTTGTTTATTTCGCCAATGTATCCTGAGCATTTTTAATATCACTTTCTGGTAAGGTTTCTTTTCAGAAAACATGGATCCTAATTCTGCAGTCTTTCGTTTCTAGAATTTCTTTGATCTACTTTGGACGACGCTGACAAGAAAAATATAATGCCACCATTGATATCTTTTGATTTATTTTTCTTTATGCGTGTTAGGAGTATTGTCTCCCACCTTTATTTGGAAGGACTTTCATTGGATTAAGTATTCCTATCAAATTTGAAGAAGCATATGCAAATACACATGAATAAATATTATACACACACATAAGTATATATATGTGTGTGTGTGTCTATATATATATATATATATATATATATATTGTTGTAATATATATTGGTCGTGATATTGTAATAGCTTCAACTACTTTTTTGACTCTTCTCTCTATTTTGACGTTGATGTTTATTTCAGGGAGCAAGTGGTTTGCTAGTTTGAGCCGCTTCTTCTTTAAATTATTTTTTCTCCCCTTTCGAAGGGATTTTTATCTTCTCTTCCCTTTCTCTTCTTTTTCTTATAAATATGAAATTTGACTTATAAAGTATAGACGGGGTATAGCCGAAGCTATTTACAAAAAGTGGAGATTATACTCCCAAAAGAACCCAGGAGACCTAAGTCCCACGTCCATTCCCCTGCATTCAAATGCTGAGATCAAAGCAACAACTGCCAACAATACACCAGCTTATCCTACGCTTCCTCACGCCTTTGGAACTACTAACAGAAAACCTGACATCTCAAAAGTTTCTTGCCTTTTGTTGTGTTGGTCCTTCTTTTCGTTATGGATAACCTATTACTCCTTTCTTCTGTTTTTCTCACCCCTTCTATGTGTCATTCTATTCTTTCACTCGTTTAACTTTATCTGTGGCAAATATCCGACTATAGGGATTCCCGTGATAAATAAGCTGGAAATTGAAGGCAGAGGTTTTCACACGAACTTATATGCCGTACGTGGAACTTACAGTGGAGGGAAGGAGGGAAAAAGTAAGATCCAGTGGCTGAGGTCGATGGTTGGAAGCCCCGATCTCATTACTATTCCAGGTAGTGTAGAATTGCAAGCATCAAACTTCTCTGTTATGGTTTATTTTATTAATTTTTGATTGTTGGTGACAAAGATTCAAAGAGAAAATGAAGAACGTGAATGTTTTGTGTCTCTTTGCGGTGGTTGAAACTGGAATACACTGGCAATACATTCCACACCGCTCAACTCCTCTTTATGACTCCACCACAAATTGATTCTTTTCAGAAAATAAAGGCTGTGTTAATTTTGCAGCAGCAATTGCTTCGTAACACCCTAGATTATATATCAAAAATAAGCCTCTGTATAGGCATTAGGAACTAGGATGTACCAATCATCTTGGATAATTGAAACAAGTGGTTAATTTCCAAAGCCTGAGATTTGTGTCTGTCCTTAGATCCTTACTGAGCTGGGATTTAGAAGCTATCTATATGGTTGTAGTAGGTTGAATCATTTCGAGAACATCGTCAGTCATCACGTGCATATCTGAAACTATAACTGAAATCATCCTACGCCATCTTAGTGAATGGGTGTAATGCTAGGGAAGTCGCTAGTCTACCAAAAGGGAGCTGTCCCATTTGTAAAAGTATCATTTACATTCTGCTCACGTTGCAGCCCTAAATCATGTAACCTAAATTCTTGCTGATGATAATGTTGCGGCACGTTTTATAGGTGAGACTGGAAGGATGTATGAAGCTAACGTTGATGATGTGGGCTACCGGCTGGTAGCACTTTATACTCCTGTGCGGGAAGATGGCGTCGAGGGGAGGCCTCTATCAGTTTCAACAGATCCCATTGCCGTTGGTATAGTTTGTCACTTTTCTTTGCTAACCCAGTATGCTTCTGTCTATGATAAAAGAATTCAGCTCTTCTCTGTTTCTGTAACATTCTATGTTCGGATCTATAGTTTTGTGAAGTCGTCTTGTCTTCAAATGTTTGCACTATCATTGACGTCGGTATTGCCAGAAAGTTATCTAGTCTCTGATGTAACTATTTATCATCAATTCATCTTATTCTGCTTCTTATTTTTAGTTATGGTTACTTGCTAGAGGAGATAGATCTTCATTTAGGTTTTGAACTTCCTTTTTCTCGTGGAAATATACTTCTTTGTTCGTTTCACACAGAAATCCTATTTTCATTTTCAATTTCGTAGTCTCCTTTGTTCAACTGTGAGAAGGAAGACATGTTCTCATTTCAGTTGCCACTTTGGAAGACATGTTCTCATACAACTGTGAGGTTCTGCTCAAGGTTTCAGTAGATTCTACTTCTATTGCTCTTATACAGATTGCTAGTTGAATGGTGAAATTAGCTTATATTTTACCGAAGGAATCTCTCTCTAAATCAAAACGTTCTCTCCTCTCTCTAAACTACCCCACCTTAACGGAAACATTTTCTCCCCTGACGGAAACATTATCACCAGAACGGTAACATCCCATCTTTCCTCCAGTGCGAAACCATTGCCTCTCTGCTCCTCCTTCGCCTGTTACTCAACATAAATCTTCATCCCTCAGTACAAACCTAACTGATTTGGGAGCCTTAATAATGTTGTCGGCCACTCTGGCCTGCATATCTTTTGGCTGGTAGCCCCGTCGCGCAATCGCCCACCTCAAAATGGTTGGATTCTTCAATCTGAGACAATACTAACACCATGTAAAGCCTAGTTCAAGTGAAATCGGCTTGGGCAAGTTTGCTCAAGCCCGATTTCCAACCCAAAGAGACTTGAATACTGAAATCGTATAGATTCAAGGTTGATAAAGGGGAGAAATTCATTGCGATTCGGTAAGGTCAAAAGATTGATAAGAATGCACGTAAAATTTGATGCACTTCAAACATCACTCATTTTATGTTTCTCAATCAAAACAGAAACATCTCACCTTCAAACATAAACCTGCACCTTAGAAGATGGTGCAGTTCCTCATCGGAATATCAAGGAAGAATATTTCCTAGAAAACGACTTGTATGCATCTGATGTCGGTGAATTATTTACTCTTTCCGCATCTCTTCTATTTGTACTTTGTCTCTTATTCTCATGCAAATTGCTACTGCATGACCATGTTTGAAGATGTAATTTGTTAGGCATGCTGAGTCAGAACATGTATATATTGATACTGATCTATAGTGGTTTATTTTCAGAGCCTGACATTCTGAAAGAAGTAAAAGTGAAGCTCGAACTTGGATCAGTAAAGTTTGAGGTAACTCTTCATTCAGCAGTTTCTGTGGATGCTGTGCTTTATTTTGCTTTCCGTGTGGGGATTTCTGAATGACTTATGCCAGTTCGGCTGTGAGATCTCTTGAATCTCATGCAAATACTTCATAAGTAGGCTACCATGTGTCAAATGACCTTCTAAATTTCCTAACTGCTCTGGTTCTTGTATACGCCATCTCAAAATGTTAAATCTGCACTGTCTTTAGATTTCTAAATGTGGAAGCTAAATTTGTCCACATGCCATGGTCCAAAATGAGACAGATAAGGCTGATTTTTAATCGTCTTCCACCGTAGGCATGCTCCTTTAAAAATGTGTAAATGCTCAACAGCCTTGAATATAGAGATCTATTTATGAATGTGAAAAAAGAAGACCATAGTGGAAGTGGGAACAGAAAGATATATGTGTGGACATTTGAAGCATAGTGTTGGCAGTGAATATACTTGAAAGAAAGATTAGTGTTTATCAACATGTGAGAACCTCAATAGTCAGACGATTACAAGTGCCCTGCCTTCTCTATAGGAAATTTCCCGAAAAACCCATACCCGCTCATTCTTTTTCCTCTTCCACAGAACATAAGCCACTTTCACCACCGCTAACGTCCATTTTTCATCGATTGGGTCTCTTTTACGTTCTCTCTCTTCCTTTTCTCCTCTGAAACCTCCATCCCTCCTCCTTTCCATCCAAATCCTCCATCTTTCTCCCATTGATTGTTGGATACAATACCAGCTTTCTACTATTCGGCCATCTAGGCCTCTTCGACCTTTGTGAAACACAGCCGGTGAACAATCCACCTACTTTTTTACTTCAAAAATGTCTGCGTTTTGCTAATTGAGCTCAGACATTGAACATGCAATAGTTGGTAAGAGCGAAATCAATTTGAGCTTCTTTGCTCAAGTCTGATTTTCATCCTGAAGCTTCCATTACTCTGCAATAAGAACAGATCAATGATGATAACAGGTAAATAGTCTTTCGCCACCTAGAGAAGATAGCAAACATGGGTCACTGCTATAATTGGCCAGATCATAAAGAATGTTGCATCATATTTTAACATGAAGAAATTTCTCGAAGGAAGATGGAGCTCTCTTGGCCTTTTGGAAGTTCCAAGAGTGAAGAATTGAAGCAATATATCCTTGATTCTTCCCCTTTAACCTTCGGAAATAGGGTCCCCTTTCTAAATATTTAGACTTCTGATAAGCCCATTCAGTGTCTCAAATTACATGCTATCCCTGTTTTGGCTTAATTTCCTATCCTACGACTGCATTATTTAACATACATGTACTTAGTGGTCTAAGTGCTCTGATTGGAAAGCCTCTGTTTAGGATAGACTTCTACTCAATCTAGAGTATTTTTTGCCAGTATTTGCGTAGAAATTAAAGCTGGTAAGTAACACCCTATGTCCATTACCTACATAGATGAATATGGACATGAATGTGCCCAGTATGTCATCTATGAGATATGGCTCCTTTGGACACTCTTGTGAAGCCATAAAAATCACCTTACACAACCTAAAATCACCCAAATTTCAAGGCCCTTTATGCTTAACTCAGGTACCCAGTCTTTGAACATGAATGTAGCTGGTAAAAATAACACAAAGTGGGTACACCGAAACAAAATTCAACTATTGGAAAAAAAAAGGTAAAGCTTATGTAATAGAAGAAGTGACGGTTGAAGAAATCCTTCTCATACCAGGAAACCGGTTGACAATCCCCTTTAAGATCACCCTGTGTGCTCAAACCCCAATCCAGCTGGGTTGGATTATGAACCCAAGTCTGACACTGTCTTAATTAAGGACCAGAGCTCTGATTCTACTTAGGAAGTTCTTGGTTTCAGCACCTCTCCAAACAAATTCAGTTCTCTTCTGGATAAAGAGGATGAGAATTATGATGATGGCCTTGAGGTTTAAATGTTCAAACCAGCTACAAAATGAGAGGGAACAAAAACTTCCTTCCTCCATCTTATATGGGTTCTGAAGAGGAAGTTGTTCCTAAGGGTCAGGGTCTTAGGAAGAATGATGCATAAAGAAGTGGCTCAAATACAAAGAAACCTATTAAAAAATTCAGTAGGCACTTATTATCTTCCTCTAACATTAGCCCGAAGGGTGAGGGTTCAAATAAGGTGGCACAAGGAGACACTACGGGACCTGTTTTAAGAAAGGCTACATCCAAAATAGTGGTTTCAATGGGAAATTGGCTTTCAAAGATTCTGGCAAGTATCTATCTCCTACCTCAAGTTCTGATAAAAACTTAAAAAGTAGGTCCCACATACAGCATGTTAAGAGTAAACTGCCCGTTCAGAAAGGAGTGCAAACCAATCAGTGGTCCATAAGCATATTGGTGACCGTTCACATGTTTGTGAAGGGGGTGGTGACCATTCACTTTCCTTTTGGGCTCCCTTTTATTTTCTATGTTGCACATGGCATCTATCTATTTCCCTGTTTTATGTCTTTTGCCTGCTTGGCAAGGGCTTTGGAGTCCATTGCCTCCACCTTCGAAATCCCACTGGGTTATTTGCAAACTTGGTACCTATGTTTAGCCTTGGTACACTCGCATTCCTACAGCTCTTCTGCACTTCTTTTCTTAACTAGTATCTTGATTTTGGCATTACTGCGGCTGAGGCAAAGTCCTAACCTTATCTACTTTGGCCCACAACGTTGAAGAGGTTGGTCGCTGCTCATTTTGGTTCTGGACCCACATGGATTATGCGAAGGAACATTCGAGGTTCCCCTGTTTTTGTTATTGCACTGTTTGTCCTAGTGACACTTCCCTTTACTGACTATAGGGTATTTTGGATTTTCAAATGGGTTATGTTTCATATTGTAGTTGCTTGGGTTGGAATTATATAGGAAACTTGCCCTTCTGTATTTTGAGCTTGCCTAGCTCACTGGTTAGCCTGCTAACACTAACTATAGTGCTTAACTCTTTGTAAATTTGCCTTTTATGTTTTTGTATATAGAAATTTAACTTACAAAAAAACAAGCGCATGTATTTTGGCCTAAGAAAAAACTGAGATATTGCTCGTAATGTGTACAGACAATAGTGTGTTTGCCATAAGCTAGATAGCTTACTAGTTTTTTTTGGGCATTTATTGCCTCGTAGTTATGGTCCCTAACTTGTATATTCTTGCCATCAGGGAAAATTTGACTTGCACAAAAAATTTACTAGGCCTAGAAAGAATGCTTTTCATTTGGCTGGTGTGAGATTCCGTACTAAGATTTCACGTGGGTTATCTGTAATAATCTTGACTCATATTTAGAATATTTTGGTTAATTCAGTATATATTTGAATGGTTACTGTTGGCAAGTGAGTGTGTTTACCAAAGTGTTTTGCGGGCATATGGTTGTGTTATTGGCCTAGTAAGACATACTTGTAGAACTTACTACTTAATCGAGAATAAAACTAGACAAAACTACACGAATACATTCTTAACCATCAAGAGCATCCTTTGGCTGGTTTCTTCTTATTAAATTATTATACAATCCAAAAGCTTAAGCTAATAAGAGATTTGTAATTAAAGATATTTAGGCATTTTAACACAAGCCCTGAGATGTGGGCCTACCATAAAGTTACATATTATCTGATAACATAACTGAACAATAGCACCGAGGCGAAAAATGATGAGGACCAGACGTGCATTACGAATATGGTCATGTTGGCTGAAAGAATCAAACACTGGATAATTTTCCGTTTGCTCAGGTATCATCTTGAATTACTGTTATCTTAAAGATTAAAGCAGCTGGTATTTTAAACATCAAAACCTATAAAAATCTGCAATCTTTTCGCGCATTCTGAAGTTCTATGAATATTAATCTCTTATGACATTTTCTAGGAGTAAATTTCACCTTTTGATAAATGGGCTTACATTTCCTTCTTTTTGGTGCAGCTTAGCTCTTAATTTTCTTTTTTTTTATAAAATATTTTTGCCCTCATGTTGCATTGCCGATGTCTTACTAAGATTGACAAAGACACAGCATCTGTCGGAGTTCTTTGAACCAAGCAAGCTTCCTCTTTTTCATTTGCTTTGACTTTGCTGTGGCTGGTGTAAAAAGTCAGTTATACTTGACATGCCTGTATGTTTTACATTCTTATTGCACCTCTAGTCTATTGCAGTCAGTGGGTGGTTGGCAAAATCAGATTCACACATGTAAGTGAAGTATGTTCGACTGAACTGCTCAAGACTTCTGGCGCTTTGGCCAGTTTTTTGTAGTTCCATTTTTAGTTTGGATTCGAAGTGGAGATGATTGACAATTTTTCATTTGTGATACTTTTTTGATTTTGAGGTGTATTTGATGGGCGATGCTCATTTAATTCACAAGTTAAGTTTTTCGCTTTGCATTATCCAGATTTCACTAATGAGCTCATTGCTTTGTACAATTGTTTCTAATTAGTGCTCGAAGAGAAAAAAATAAATATCCATTGCTTTTGAAGTTCATTAAAAAATGCTTTTCGTTAGGATCTGAAAAGCAAAATCAACTCAAACAATATTTATGCTGCCATCCATGGTTTTAGGACAAAAATGGGGAACTGAAATCATTTTCTGGAACGGTTGTTCTAAAGAAAGATATGTAGTACCTGAATGAAGTGAGTTAGAAACGTGCTCTTGTTTGATATTTTCAGGCGTCAGTTTCCATTTAAAATTGAAAATTAAGTGGGAGCTGAAAGTAACCAAACTCTCTGCTAAATCATCTTGCGCGTCCTTTTCCTGTTGTTTTGATCTTTCGCCCAGGAATTTCACTTGGTGGAAGTGAACTTCAGCTTACTGTGTTTGCTCTTGTATTTTCTCTTTTTTCTAAAAAATACTATCATTATATCTTCCATGGTTACGAACTTCAGCTTGTACCCAAATTTTAACCTTTTCTTATTACTTATTGAGCAGGTACTCTGCAGCAAGAACCCTCATCCCCAGAAGGTAGCATGTTTACTTTGTTCTGGTTTTCTTTACACATTTTCATGCACACTTATTTAGAAATGGAGGGGAAAGACAGCCGGGGAGGATGGGAAGAAAGGAAAAAAAAAGAAACGGAAAAGAAAGAAAAACCTACATACTGGCTTTATATTGTTTATTCTTTTTTCCTTTCCAGAATCTTGGACAGGGAGCCCTTGAAAGAAGAGTTCTTGAAGTAAATAGGAAAAGGATCAAGGTTGTGAAGCCAGGTTCCAAAACATCATTCCCTACAACTGAAATTCGTGGGAGTTATTCTCCTCCTTTCCATGTAAGAATTATCCTTCATTCTTACAACTATTGTAAAACGTAATGGGTTAAATTCCAATAGGTGAGAAGATATTTATAAGATGAGACTTAAATGGACATGTAGGTAAAGAGAACAAATATTACAATGAGGTACATATTGGATTTGGTTTTGGAAACAGTAACGATTAAGGAAGATCAATTTTTGATTTTGCAATAACTATCACCTTATAGTGACTAACACATTTTTTCAAAAAAAAAAATAGAGATGAACACTTGATTACATTTAAAAATTGACCAAATCTGTAGCAGATAGACTATTTCATTTATATGGGATTAAAGAGCTTGTGATGTCTTTAAGGTGATCAAAGGGGAAAGTTAAATAATGCAACATCGTCTTTTAGTGTTGGATGTCCGTATACAATATAGAAGATTGAGAAAATAAAGGCTTATAGAACCCAAGATAAAATGGTCGAACTTGAACAAAGCTAAAGAAGCAGAATTTAAAAAAGTAGTGTTAGGCAAAACGTCTTAAGAAATTTAAGTGGTGATGCAAATGAAGTGTGTGATGATATGATGGTAAAAATAAAGAAAATAGTGAAAATTTTAATTGGCGAGTCAAAAGGTCGATCACCTACAAATAAAGAATCTTGTTGGTGGAAAAAAGAAGTACAAGACAAAGTCTTGAGAACTAGTTATAAGACACTTCAACTTTGCAGGAATCAAGATAAGTAGAAAAAATAGGTCTGCTAAGAAAAAAAGCTAAACAAGCGTAAGTGAAGACAAATCAAAGGTGTTTGAATATTTTTATTGGCGGTTTGACACGAAAGAAGGTAAAAGGAGATGTGTATAAAATTGCGAGAGTAAGAAAAAAGAAAGACTAGAGATTTGACTCAATTTAAATGCATTAAAGACGAAGATAACAAGATTTTAGTAGAGGAAAGTATAATAAAGATAGATTGGAAGATACTTTGAGAAACCTTTTAATGAATCAATGGGAGATGAACTTGTATTTGCTGAGTTACGTAGGATAAAAACGTAATATATAGTAGGAGAATTCGATTACCGGATGTAGAAGATACTTTGAAAAGATGAAGTATGATAAAGCGATTGGACCCGTCGATATTACAATTGAGGCTTGGAAATGTCTAGTAATAGAAGGTATTATATGGCCTATAGATCCTCTTAACAAGATTGGAAAGACCGGAAAGATGTTCAACAGTGGAGGAAAAATACTTTAGTACCTGTGTATAAAACAAAGTTGATATAGAAGATTGTGCAAATTGTAGAGGAATTAAGTTAATAAGTCACACAATGAAGTTTAGGAAGCAAGTGATTAAGAAAAGACATTATCTAGTATATTTGAAAATCAATTCAGATTTATGACAAGAAGTTCTATAATGGAAGCTATTCATATGGTGAGAAGATTAATAAAGAGGTATCAAGAGAAGAAGCAGGATTTGCATGTGGTGTTGATTGACTGGAAAAGAACATATAATAAAGTTCCATGAGAGATTCTGTAGATAGTGTTTGAAAAGAAAGGTTTTAAGAGTAGCATCTATATAGACAGTATTGAAGACGTGTATGAGAATGCGATGAGAAGCTTAAGGACTTCAAGAGGACTAAGTTCAGAGTTTTGTATTATAGTGGGTTTACACCATGGATTTGCATTAAGTCCATATTTATTTGCTTTAGTTATAGATGATGTCACTTTACACATTCAAGATAGAGCTCCGTGTAGCATGTTATTTGCAAATGACATTTTGCTGGTGCGTGAAATTAGTGAGTGAATCAATCTTAGTTGGAATGTTGGCAGGACACACTAGGGGAAAAAGACTTCAAACGAAGTCGAAAAAAGACAATATATTAAATTTAATTTTAGCAACAAAAAAATGATCTTAGAACATTGTGGGAAAGTAGGAGATCAAGAGATTCACCTGAGTGAGAGTTTTAGTTATTTAGGATTTATACTATGAAAGATGGAGGAATCGACAAGGATGTGACTCACAGGGTACATGTGGGATGGTTAAAGTGTAGAAGTATGTCAGATATTCTTTGTGATAGGAAATGCCTTTAAAGCTTGAAGAGAAGTTTTACAGGACGACAGTAAGATATGCACTGCTATACGGGTCTAAATGTTTGATAGTCAATTATGAACATGAATAAAGAATGCAAGTGACGGAAATGAGAATGTCAAGATGGATCTGTGTATGTACAAGGAAGGATAAAATAAGAAATGTAACATATAAAGAGAAAGGTTAGTGTGGTTCCTACAGATTAGAGGATGAGAGAGTCAAGATTAAGATGGTATGGACATATGCAAAGGCATCCTGCAGATGCACCTGTTAAGCGATGCGAGACAATGAATAAAGTGCATGTGAAACATAGGAGATGGAGAACAAAGAAAACATGGAGAGATAATGAGGAAGGATATGGCTTATATGACAATTGAGGAGCATATAGTCAATGATAGAGAACAGTGGAGATGTATGCGATGTCATGTAGAATGTATAAGGTTTAAGTGAGAATTTTAAGTACTTAAGTTGGAATCACTGTTGAGATGATATGGTATTTTTAAAAGAGACGTATTCTAAAGGTGCATGTTATGCATTAGGTATTAGGAGATGCACAATGATAGTAGGATTTAGACTACGAGTCAATAATAATAATAATAATAATAATAATAATAATAATAATAATAATAAAATAAATAAATAATGCGCAAGAGAAATGATTGGTCTATATAACCGACCCTACATAGTTGAGAAAAAACTTGAGTTTTGTAGGTTCTGCCTCTTTCATTTGCTGGTTTTCTGCAATATTTTTTTTTTTATGTATTTTGCTGTTCAAAACTGTATGTATCCTCTGTGATCTAACAGTTTGGGATCCCTGTTTGTCTTTTAACTGGGGTTTGGAGCCTTATCCCTTCATTAGCTTGTCTCTGTTGGTATCTTTAAGCACTCCAGACAAATTTTCCTCACTTTCTCTACTTCTTTTTGTGTAATTGGCGTGTCCATTTTTCTTTTCAGTCATATAAAGTACACTTACAAAGGTGTCTAAAGCTGGTAATGAGTCGGTGTGTGTGGTGAATTGAGGACCAGGGTCATAAATTTTTGTGTCTAACAGTGCTGTAATGTAATTTCCAGACTATTGCACTCTTTCATCTGCCAGACTCTTAGTTTCCAAGTTCATATCCAGTGCAGCAATTTTCGTGCTTGCATGATAAGACTTCAGCATACAGACTCCTGCTTGAATAGTACTTCAGCTGAGGTGGCAACCAACTAATAATTAAGCAAGATTGATACACTCATATTGAAGTCGTCCTTTTTTTTTCCCCTGTGGAATATAATGATTAGTATTTGCTTTGCGAGTGAATTATCTCTCTGTTTCAATGTCAACATAGGAATTATGGAATTATGAATTTATGGCCTAATTTAAACTCTTGCCTACATTGGTTCTAGATTATTATATGATTGTAACTGGAATCTTTGTGTTCGTGATTATTGTTGTAAATTGACCAGTTACTCATATAGAGGTCGTCCTTGAGGAAAGCAAAATATGGCCTTTTGTAGTATACAGTTCACGATGTTGAGTTTGTTTTTCTATTTCAGGTGGAGGTTTTCCGGAATGATCAACATACACTAAGGATTGTTGTAGACAGTGACAATGAAGTAGACTTGATGGTCCAGACGAGACATTCTCGGGATGTTATTGTACTTGTCATACGCGGTCTTGCACAACGATTCAATAGCACATCACTCAATTCTCTGCTCAAGATAGATGCATAGCCTGTTGCTATGAGACTGTAAAATGGTTGTGTTCGTACGAGGATCTCAGTTACCAGCATTATATATTGGCATGCAAACACACCTTTACCTTGTTTCTGGGAGCTGGCTTTGCCTGTGGTGCTATTTCCATGTCAAAGTATTGAGGCTTGTGTTTCTTCTGCAATATGAATGTTTTGTTGTCCTGTAGAATCTTCTATCTAATGTACATTGTGGTATGCTTTCCTTGACAGAACTCCGAAGGATTCATAACGTGGACAAACAGATTACCTGATAATCAATATGCCTCGAAAACCAACATTTGTCCATGTGTGTGCTTATTTTTATGAATTCTATCCACGTGTTACTCTTGGCTTTTGCCCTATTATACTAATTCTTCGTATAACGATGAAAGATGTCTCATTACCAGCAATGCATATTATGTTTTGATCACATAATTATTGGTGTTGTTACTTTTTACTACTATTAATTTGTTTATTTGTTTTTTAAATTTGCCACTGGCATGCAGAGAAAGAGAAGATTTGCATCTGTTCTCATTATTAGAAACTACTACTATTGTTATCATTATTATAATGTGTGACAAAAACTTTGCTCTCCTTTCTAAACCACTCAACTCCAACGGTTTAAATAAACACCCCACGTTCCTCTCTCCTCCTCCGTCCGCTCCAACTGTAGCGGCCCGGTTTCAAACTCTAGCATCGGGAACAGTGCACCCGCTGTATCTCGTTAAGGAGAATACAAGACGTCGAATCAATTTCTAACATGTACGAAAATACGTTGAATTTTTTTTTGCGGAAACGACAAATATAAATGCTTGATTTAAAATTTGATCCATAAACATTGCTGATGAATATAAAACATAAGTATTTGGGTTGACGAGACCCGACACATTACAATCTTAAGTCAACAGTCTACAACCAAATGTAAAATAGAAAATCGGTGTGAATCCCCAAAACATAAACCGACCGTAAGGTTTCTCTAGCTCCTATGCACGGTCGTCACTCTGCCCACTCAACCCTTTCAGTTCTGTCCTCAACAAAGATGTAGTAGCATTCATCCCCATGCTTACCTGGAGGGGGGGGAAGTAGGGGTGAGTGACGTGACATTACCCAGTAGGTGTCCACCTTGGTCCAATACAAATGAGCATATAACAATGATACACGCACATAACCAAATAATTCAAGTTACAGCATAGACATGGAATAATAACTGTGGAAAGTAATTCACTACAAGCAATAATGCGCAACTTCATGATGCATGCCTTTCTTTACGTGTCACACGCAACAAAAGTTATATCATTCAATATGTCCGTACCTTTTTTTTTCGTGCAATGCATGCTCCCGGGTTGTGTCTGTGGGTCTTACCCACAGTCCACTTGAGTGTCTGCACCTCTTGACTACAGTCCACCGTCCACACATTCTGCAACTCTTAGTCGCAGTCTACCGTCCACACATTCTGAAATTTGGAGAGAACTTAGCCTCAGATGTTCTGAGTATCTCCTAAAAATTTCAGATCAAAATTCAACCTCTAACCCCTTGAAAAATCGTTGGTGGTCAGATTGCGCAAATCTGCCAGAAACGGTAGTCCGATTTGAAAAATTAATTCCTATTTTTCCGTAACTCCAAATGCTCTGAAATTTTAAAGACTAACCCCTTATAAATTGAATTTAAATGAGTTGAAACAGTTTTGAAAAATTCTTTTGGGAAGATAGTCAAATATGTTCAAAGTCTCAACCTTTGCAAGCCTGAAAATCAGGCTGCACTAGTCTCAGAACTTTAGACGTTTGAATGACTTATCCTTGCCCAAAAGGGTTGAAATCGCCAAATTAACCTTAGAACGTGTGGTTATGATTCTGGAAAATTTCATAATTTTTGAAATACGTTTACTATTTTTACCAATGTGATCAAAAACGATAAACAGTGCTGAAACTGAAAGTAAGTGCTGAAAGTAAATAACACCATGAATTTTATACTGGTTCGGTTATAAAAAGCCTACTCTAGTCTTCGAGGACACCTTCCTCAGTTAGCACTAATCACACAACACAAATAACACCTTACCACAGGGTTGATGGAGTTACACACCAACTCCAACCCTTTACAAACCTTGTATGAAAATACAATTGTCACGAACACCACCACCTTGCAAGTGCAAGATTGATCACACCTTGATCAATCTTTTACAAAGATAAAGTGTATATGGTGGTATGTAAGAAGCCCATTCAAGATATATGAATATGAATACAATAGGCTTTAAGAGAGAAGAAAGAAAGAAGTGTAGAAAGAAGAAGTAGAAAACGTTTTTGATCTTTGAAACTTGTAAGCCTTGTCTTCTATTTTGTTTGTTCTCCTTCTTATCTTTTTATCATTGGTATGGCCGCCCCTTATGTTATGCCCCGCACCCTCCGTAAAATAATTAGAGGATAAAAAGAATATTAAATGCGATTTATGACAATTACTAGAAATAAATTAAGAATTGAATACTAGATTTATTAGAATTTATTAAGGGAATAAATGATAGAATTAAGTAGTATTTAAATTAGAATTGAATATTAGAAGTTTATTATTTAAGATAAATAAGATAATAGGATAATTTAGAAACTCAAATTTCATCCTTCCCATATCAAAACTGACAGGACGTCAGTTTCTCCTCATTTCAGAAAAGCAACCGACGCCAACTTCCTCTCCTCCCCTCTTAGGCGAGTTTTTTTGGCATATCACAACACTAGGGAAGATTCCTCATGATCTTCAATCCGTTCTTCGTCCGTTCTTCGATCCATCTTCTAGTAATCAAAGGCAAGTAATCTACTTATGAGTTCATATAATTTGCGAAAGAAAAAGGCCTTATTTTTGATATCAAAATTGGATCACCATGCAGTAGTTTCTTTCCGTGAATCTATATGTGACTTATGTGTTTTGGTTTTGAGATTTCACCATTATATGTTGAAAAATCGTTCGTTGTTGTTGTTGTTTATGTGAGATCATGTAAATCCCAATCCCTTGAACCCTACTTTGTTGATAATGGCAGTTGAAGGGAAGGGAGAGTGAAAAGATTAGATTTTTGGGTTTGATTTGATGAATACTTTGAGTGTTAGGCTTGAATCCATGAATCGTATGTTAAAGGTGTTGTCTTGGGTGAATTAGGGATGAATTGATAGAGAGGAATAGGCTTGGAATAGTTTGGAAGGAAGTTGAGATCGAATTGGTGGTTATTTCTGCAGAAAACTGCAGAATGGAATTCTAGAAACGGAGACGTCGATCGATCAACGTCAGGGTATGACGTACGTTGATCGATTGACGTATAGAGAGTGAGAGGCTGACGTACCTCAGAAGGACGTAGATCGATCGACGGAGGATAAGTGAGAGATCGACGTGCCTCAGAAGGACGTAGATCGATCGACGTAGATTGAGTGAGAGATCGACGTGCCTTAGATGGACGTCGATTGATCGACGTCAGGGTATGACGTCCACCTATTTTGTGGAAAGTTAAGGGAAGAAAGAGGGAAGTTAGGGGATCCTTTGAGGTGACCTTAGTGACTTCTTAGGACCTGATTGAAGTTAGTCTAAGTCTTGAGAACATGACTTAAGATGGTGAATCAACGGTGGAGACTTCGTAGGGTATTCGAATCGGACTTCAACGTGAATGACCTAAAGGGTTAGGAAGGAACGTATGAGGCTCTACCGAGTTCAAAAAGAGGAATGTGAGGGTTCCTACATTATCCTTTGGGTTCTAGAATGAAGGTTTAGGTGTTGTTGATTTATCGTAAAGGATACGCTCGAGTGTGTGAATGAGGTGAGTCTCGAGTGACTGATTGACATGTGTATGTGAACTGAAGAACGTGATTGATATGAGAAGTTCTGCATTCTTGCATCATGGCACTTGCATTTGCATAATGTTTTGATAAGGGCTGTGCTTCGGCACAGGGTATAAAGTTTGCGAAATGAGCTGTGATGCGTTACAAAGTATAAAGATAAGCTGTAACCATCACAGGGTATTAAGTTGAGCTGTAATGTGTCATGGGGTGGAAATATAAGCTGTGGCATATTACAGGGTATAAAGTTGAGCTGTGGTGCATCATAGGGTATAAAGACAAGCTGTGACCCACACAGGGTATAAAGTTATGTGACCAGACATTGTGACATGCATTGCATTGTTTTGAAAAGAAATTGCATACGCATTTGTGATTGTGTAGTGTAGGGCATATTTTGTCATGCATCACGCGAGTCGTTACGTTATGTATGGTTTGTAACTGGATTGTTATTGAACTGTTAAATGCGTATGAATTATGGTTCTTGTTCTGGTATGCTACTAGTCTATATTTTTTTGAAGTTATATAAGACATGTGCCCCATCAATCCCTTGAATTATATATTACTCATGTCTTGCCATGTGTTGATCCCGTATGCCTTATAAGCGGGTTACTTGCTAGCGTTTTTCGCTAAGGGTACTACTTTTGTTTTGCAGATGAGGTTAGTTACGACATGATATTCATAGAAGACGACAGTGAGTGGGCTGAATGGGATGTATAGAAGTCACATTGGGAATTGTGGTAGACTATTTCTTGTTATTTCAGTTTTCTTAGTTCATTTGAAGACTTAGATGGCTGCGTCCATAAACAATTATTGATAGTCACTTTATTTTTTTTTGGTGTACCGCTTTGATGGTTTAGATTTATGTGATACATGTTTCCGCACTTATTTCTATTACGTCATTGATGATGTGTATTCGAGAGATGAGACGTCTTGTAGTCTTCTCAGTAAGCTACGACGGGTGCACCGAGTCGGATCCACTGTCCGGGTCTGAGCGCTACCGGTGGTATCAGAGCCTAGGCTTCAGATCTACCTCGGAGACCCATGTTATGTCATATAGAGTCTTAAGCTATGATTTTGACTCTAAGTTGATCTTTAGGTCTAAGTATGTGATCTTAGATGTAAGTTTGATTGGGATGGGTGTGTGTGCGAGCGCGATAAAAATTTAATCAATAAATGTTATTCTATTTTATTTACGAATTCTGCCTTGTACAACGCATATGGGCCTTCAGTATTTACCTTTGGAATTGCTGAATGCTAATAAGTGTTGATTTTGCAGAAAATGCCTCCTCGAAGAGATAACCAAGGAAACGGTGGCAATGGGAACGAGAACCCTCCACCACCACCAGTGTGAATACCCATGCACTGATAGACGCTATCACGGTGATAGCACAAGGAGTTTCTCAGCAGCAACAACAACCTCCTCTACCACCTCCTCAACACGGTATCAGGTATTACATTGGGGAGATGCGAAAGATGCATGCCCCAAATTTCGAGGGGACCACTGACCCAGAGGTGGCAAGATTTTGGCTGGATGAGGTTGAGAAATGTTTCAGGCTAGTGCAAGTGCCTGAGGAACTGAAAGTGGATGTGGCCACACCGTTGCTGATCGGCAGAGCAAACGCATGGTGGAATGGTATTCTGCCCAAGATGACTCCCCCTATTCTGTGGAGACAGTTCTTACAGGCCTACAAAGATTACTATGTGCCTGAAACTGCCATTTTGGAGAAGATGAGGCAGTTTGATAAATTTGAACAAGGGAGGATGTCCATCTCTGACTATGCTGATAGATTCCATGCCTTGGGAAAATTCACGCCCATGGTGTTGGAAAACAACAGAATGAAGATGCTTAAATTCAAGGAAGGTTTGAACCCCCGCATTCGGACTGCTATAGCGGGGTCTAGTTTGAAAACGTTTGAAGAGATGTTGGATGCATGTTACCAGGTGGAGAGTGACATGCGCAGGTCACAGCCTAGAGAGGCTTGTGACGAAACCAGTAAGAGACCGAGGGAAGAGAGAAGTGGAGGTATACCCGGACGCTGGGTCAAAATTCCCAGGAAGGGGCAGACAGGACCAGTTCAGAGGGCACCGCAACAAAATCAGCCCGACCGCCAAGCACCAGTAGTATGCCCACACTGCCAGAAGAGCCATGTGGGTGAATGTTGGAGGAAGACAGGAGCATGCTTCAAGTGTGGGAAGACGGGCCATAAAATAAAGGATTGCCCTGAGTGGAAACAAAAGCCACAGGGAGAAGCAGGGCCGGACAGCAGCAGAGGGGCAGGCCCAGTGCGAGAGTCCATGCGATGACAGAGGCCGAAGTACAGGAGGGTACGGATTGTTAGTGTATGTGCCCTAGGCCATGATTTGGATATTTATGTTATGCATTTATTATTAATAAAAGAGGTTTTATTATCATTATTGTTGGTTAGTATGTTACACAATTTTGATATATGTCCCTGATTCATTATTGTTATGGAGATAAAATAATTTATAATCAGTATGAGTATTGATTTGATAATCATGAGATGATTATGTGTATGGTGATACGAATCAATCTCATAGATACTTGTTAGAGAACAGTGTATTGGATAGACCCATCATGAAATTGCTACATGGATTAGCATCATAAGTAAATCTCATGATAGTCATGTTTTAATCCTTTGACTTGAGATTGTCATAGTTTCCAATATAAGGACTATTATATTTTGACATGATCAAACGTTATCCGCAACTGGATAATAATAAAGGTCATGATTGAATGTGATAGAAATTATGTAGAGGATATTGAACAATCAAGATAGAATTTGTCCCTCTCTTTTGAGAGAGATATCTTTGGGCCCCTCGATTAGTGAGACTGTGAAATGAATGGCCGTGCTCAAATAAATTGATAGTGTGATCAATATCATTTGTATTATCAGTCTACTTAGAGATCGAGTAATCATATGTTTGAACTATATAAGTATGACGCTGACCATGACTTATGTTCAAACTAGATATCGTGTGACAAAGGGATTAATGCATGTACTATTATTAGGCTAGTTGGACTTTACTCGTATTAATTGGGTAGTTGTAATGCCTTGCTAGAGGCTAATTACGACTTGTTGGTTTAATAGAGATTTAATCAACTGCCAATTAATATGGGCCTATCGGGTCACACACAAGAATGCGTATGGCTGAGATTAATAATATTAATAATATTAATATTGGATATTAATTATTATTATTATTATTATTATTATTATTATTATTGTTTTTAATATTAATAATATTAATATTGGATATTAATTATTGTTATTATTATTATTTTCGTTTTTTGGTGATTATATATACATGTGTATTATCGGATAATAACGAGAGAATCCATATCTGATATGGATTTTGAATATCCTGGTAGAATCCGTATCTGATATGGATTTTGATTGGCATCAACTAATCCGATTAGGACTCGGATTTTGATGTCTATGTATGTGTATATATACTTGTGTATCTCGTATACACTACACGCACGAAAAATACACAGAATCATCAAAAGAAACCCTAGAGCCATTTTTTGTGAAAAACCGAGTTCTTCAGCCGCGCCATTTGAAAAGCTAGCACTCCGAACAGAAGCGTTTGTGTGGATACCGACAGAAGGTGATCGTATTTTCGCACCTGCTTCATCTGCGTAATTCGGATCTACAAAGGTAATTTTCGAGTTTCTTTCATCGAATTAAACGAACAACATGGATCCTTGGTAGGAAATCGGAGATCAAGTTTTTGTTTTCTGCTGCGCGTTTTGCAGTGATCTCGGTTGATTTCCTAACACGGATGTTGTGACAGGTACGACTTAAGTTAAATATTAGTTGCTTAAGTTGAATTTTAGTCGTTTAAGTTGGAGATTAAATGTGCTTTATGTGAAAACCTTTATGTGCTACACTTTTTGTGTTTAGGTGTGATTCTAGTTAATAAAGTGCCTACGAACGTATTGTTTGATAGTGGAGCGAGTCACTCATTCATTTCTAAGCGGTTCGTCAAAGGACTCGACTATCTACCCGAATGGCTTGAAACCCCCTTCAGGGTGCAGGCAGCCGGCGAACAAGTGCTGGTTTCCCACCACCAGTACAAAGACTGTGAGTTGGAGTTGGATGGAAAGGTGTTTTCTGTGACATTAGTTCCAATTCCGATGAAGGATTTTGATGTGATATTGGGCATGGATTGGCTGACCAAGAATCGTGCCAATATTGACTGTAGACTTAAGCAAGTGACCGTTAAGGACCCTGAGAAGAATGAAATAACGGTACAAGGAAGCATCAAGCTAACCAAAGCCCCAAAGAAAATATACCTAACGGCGATTCAGGCTTTTAAGGCTTTGCAAAAAGGAGCAGAGGGATTTATGGTGTATGCTGTAGATGCTAATTAAGAAGTTCCCTCTATAGATCAGATTCCGGTAATCAATGAATTCAAGGACGTATCTCTGGATGATTTACAGGGAGTTCCGCCATCGAGAGAAGTGGAGTTCGAAATCAATTTGATCCCAGGAGTCGAACCTATATCCAAGACACCATACAGAATGGCTCCAGCTGAACTTAAGGAGCTAAAGGGACAACTTCAGGAGCTGCTAGATAAGAAGTTGATTCGTCCCAGTGTATCACCTTGGGGAGCTCCAGTATTGTTTGTGAAGAAGAAAGATGGCAGCATGAGGTTGTGTATTGATTACCGAGAGTTGAATAAGATCACCATCAAGAAAAAATATCCTCTGCCAAGGATTGAGGATTTATTTGATCAACTAAAGGAAGCCCGATGGTTTTCAAAGATTGATCTTCGTCAGGGGTATCATCAGTTACTCGTGAAAGTAGGAGACGTACCTAAAACAGCTTTTCGAACTCGATACGGGCATTACGAATTCTTAGTGATGCCTTTTGGATTGACTAATGCCTCAGCAGCCTTTATGGATTTGATGAATACCGTGTTCCGTAAACAATTGGATCAATTCGTGGTGGTGTTCATCGATGACATTTTGGTCTACTCCCCTGACGAGCGAGCTCATGCGGAACACTTGAGAGTGGTGTTGGAAATTTTGAGACAACAAAAGCTTTATGCCAAATTCAGCAAGTGTGAATTTTGGCTATGAAGTGTAGCCTTTCTCGGTCATGTGATTTTGGAGGTTGGGATCTCTGTAGATCCTAAGAAGATAGAAGTCATTACTGAATGGCCAAGACCTACAAACGTGACTGAAGTAAGAAGCTTCCTAGGCTTGGCAGGCTACTATAGGAAGTTTGTTGAGGGGTTTTCAACAATAGCAGTTCCATTGAGTCGACTTACACAGAAGAAGACTAAGTTTGAATGGACTGCTGAATGCAAGCAGAGCTTTTCTGAGCTCAAGAAGAAATTAACCACAGCCCCGGTGTTGGCGCAACCTTCCGGCATCGACGGTTTTGTGATCTATAGTGATGCGTCCAAGAAAGGACTAGGTATGTACACCATTACAATTAATGCATTATATATACATATGCTAGCCTTAAACTCAGTTTCTGTTTATAGGTTGTGTCTTGATGCAAAACGGACGAGTTATCTCGTATGCGTCGAAATAGTTGAAGCCATATGAGCAGAATTACCCGACGCATGACTTAGAGCTCGCGACTGTAGTATTTGCTCTTAAAATCTGGAGACACTATTTGTATGGAGAGAAGTGTGCAGTTTTCACGGACCACAAGAGTTTGAAGTACTTATTTTCACAGAAGGAGCTCAACATGAGGCAAAGGAGATGGTTGGAATTACTCAAGGATTATGATTTAACCATCAACTATCATCCGGGTAAAGCGAATAGAGTGGCAGACGCATTGAGCAGAAAGTCTAGCCATGCAAGACAGTCTCCTTTAGAGCGAGAGATCGAAGAGTTTGGTCTGGACGTTATAGACTCAGTGGCAAATGTTCTTACAGCTCTGTCTATCAGCCCAGACTTGGTTGACATAATTTAAGGAGCACAGTATGATGACACAGCACTAAGAGAAATACGCGACAAATTGTCTACGGGAGCAGTAAAAGATTTTCAATTGCGAGGAGATGGAAGTTTATGGTTTCAGAATCGGTTGTGCGTACCAGATAATGAAGAACTTCAAAGGGAATTGCTTCGTGAAGCGCATAACTCGAGAATGTCTATCCACCTTGGGAGTACAAAAATGTACAAAGACCTCAAAAGGGATTATTAGTGGATAGGAATGAAAAGAACTATCGCGGAGTATGTTGGAAGGTGCTTAATATGTCAACAAGTCAAAGCAGAACATCAACGACCGGGCGGTCTGATGATGCCACTTGAGATTCCTGAATTGAAGTGGGAGCACGTGACTATGGACTTTGTGATGGGACTACCCAAAACTAGAAATGGAAATGAGATGATTTGGGTAATTTTCGATCGCTTGACAAAGACAGCCCACTTTATAGCTATGCCACATGGTACATCTTATGAGAAATTATCCAACATATATGTGGATAACATTGTGAACTTGCATGGAGTCCCCGTCAGTATTGTGTCGGATCGTGATTCCAAGTTCACTTCTAAGTTCTGGAGGGCATTTCAGAAAGCGATGGATACCAAGCTAAGAATGAGTACCGCATACCATCCTCAAACAGATGGACAGTCGGAGAGGACAATCTAAACCTTAGAGGACTGTTGAGGTCGTGCGCTTTGGATTTTAAAGGGAACTGGGATAGGATGCTAAAACTGACGGAGTTCTCATACAACAACAGCTATCACAGTACAATTGGCATGGCACTGTTTGAAGCTCTATACGGACTTGTTGGGACAAAGTGGGGACAAGAACAATCACTGCACCCGAGTTGATTGAACAAACGATTGAGAAAGTTAAGATCATAAGAGAGAGACTAAGGGTGGCACAAGATCGCAGTAAGAGTTAGACCGATATAAAAAGACGACCCTTGGAGTTTGAGGAAGGTGAAAAGGTTTATCTACGAGTTTCACCCACCAAGGGAGTGACGAGGTTTGGAATGAAGGGCAAGCTAAGACCCAGATATATTGGTCCATATCAAGGGCTTGACCGAATCGGTGAAAGAGCATACCGACTAGCCTTGTGTTACACCCCGCGTGACACGTAGGATCATAGAGTTGTGAGACAAAACAAGTAATGGTCAAAAAAAGAAATCTCACATAGTATCCAATGTTTACACGATAATTATTACAAATTTCACTTAACGTCCAAACGGTTATATCTCATGTTCCTCTAAGAGAAATGAAAAAAATATAAAGAATAAAATAAAATAAAATAATACGATAATGAATGATAAGGTCAAAAAAAGGAAAAAAATTAAAGATAATCTTAACGAACAATTTAAAAGGGGCTGATTGGAAACCTATTAGGAAATTTGAGCAATTCCCAAATTCTTAACATAAGCACAATTAAAAAACGTGGGGTCATTATCACATCTCAACCAGAAAAAGAAGATAAGGATAAAAATCTTCCCCATAACTGCTCTATTATCTTCCATCAAATACGCACTCCCTCCTCCCAAAGCTAGACTACAATCTCATCCTCCCTATAATTAATTCCTTGTAGACGCAATTGATCGACAATTTTGGGTGGGTTATCCTTTGATTTCTCAACAAGCAGAAATCCAAGATATTGCATAGAAAATTTGAGTTCGGACCCATTTCATAAAATCTAATCGTTAAGAAAAGAGGAAGAACTGGAAAACGTTGCTAGAAATTAATGGATGCGAATGCAAATCCTTCCGTTGGTGATCGTAATAACGACAACGGCATCAAAGAAAACTAGGTAAGTTTAATCCTCCTTTCTTTATGTTAGTTTTAGTTTTGAAGCCTCCGATGTATGAAACCTCAACACTGTATACAAAACCTAATAGTTTTGTCTAAGAAGGATTGTTTGAAGTATAGACCTTTGGAATTGCTGTAGAATTGTTAGAGTAGTTAAGAAGGCAAAATAAAAGGCATGGGTATTCAAACAATAGTCACAGAGCCTCAATCTTTTTGTTTTTTTGGTGGTTGGAATTATATGTCCTTTTATTTTCCTATAGCATGTGGGCTGGGTACCTACGAATGGTTAGCACCTTTGAGTTTTAACAAAATGGATGCACAACATATGCAAAAAAAAAAAGCTTTCCTTTTAGTAGTATGTAGTTGTCATCCGATGGAATTCGAAAGACTTGGGTGGGATCTCTGTCTGGTGCCACCACCACCGTCGTAATAGATCTAGAATTTTTATGTGCGTCCAAGAAGCTTTCAAGAAAAATAATAATATAATAGTTAAAGTAATAATAATAAAATAGGGAGGCAATATAAAAGGAAAAAAAAAGAACTTTTCCACGGAAAGGCTTGAAACTTGATGGTGGCTTAGGAAAGTGATGGAACTAGGAAGACACCAAGTCTAGACCATTTTTTTAGATTAAAGTGCATGTTCTTTAAGTAATGGATAAATTAAGAATAGGAAAAAAAACTAAGGAATTAATTGGAAAACAGACGCGCAGAAAGCAATTATTTTAACGATATTTTAAATAATAATCTTTGATCTACAATTGTCTAGGTTCGAGCCTAGATCGAAAAGAAGAAGTTAAGTATCTGATTCGAGGTAAGTGGTCTATCTGTGCTCATTATGTTGTCATGCATCAGAGGTAAGTGGTCTATTTGTGCTCGTCATGTTGTTATGCATTAGATGTAAGTGGTATATTTGTGCTTGTTATGTTATCATACATTAGTGTGTCATTCGTATTGTATATGTATATGGATGTGTGGAGGTATACATACATGTATATATGCACGTGTATGTGCACGAGCATATGTATGAGTATGGATACACCAGATTGCGTATGATATGCATTTGCATTCATGGCACGAGCATTGCACTACATTTGACAGGTTGTGTCTAACATGGGCACGGTTATTGATAGATAGTGAGGACGACAGGTTGCGTCTAAATAGGCGCAGGTATCGGAGACGGTAGGCCGGGTCTAAATGGGCACGGGTGTCGGACAGTAGGCCGGGTTTAGATGGACACGGGTACCGAGGCAGGCCGGGTCTAAATGGGCACGGGTGTAGACAACGGCAGGCTGTGTCTAAATGGGCACAGGTGTCGGGGTGATAGACTATACCACCATTAGGTCCCGGGATCATGCATTGCACGGTAGAGATATGTGCATCGTGCATGACATGTCTTTTGTTGCGCGTGACACGTAGAGAGAGGCATGCATCATGAAGTTGCGCATTATTATGTGGAGTGACTTACCTTTCGCAGTTTATATATTTCATTGGTATGTATTGTTCTCTTCTTTGTTATGTGATTATTTATGTGTTGTGTATGTCATATTTGAGAAGAGCATGCATCACGGTAATTGAGATTGAGCTGATGAATCATTTATTATGTATTTTTTTAAAGCGTTAACTGTTAAGATAATTAAGTGAAATTATTTGAGGACTAAGGACATGTATGTGAACTATAAAGGTTATTTGTATTTTCTTCTGCATGTATGATTTCTGTAACAAGTATATGTAGGTTGCTTACTGAGCCCGTTGATTTGGCTCACACCACCACTCACCAGTTTTGCAGGTATGAGAAATTAGGGTACGCTTACACAGGAGTTGGTATACCGTGGAAGATTGAGACGAGAGGTTTTGAAACTAAGGATATTCAGAAAAGACTTTCGAGGATTGGTTGAAACAATTATTTCGATATTCGAGGTTATCTATTTTCGAGAATATTGTTTACATACATTTGACTATTGTATTGATTTAGAAATTCTTAGACATTGTATTAATGATGATGATCATTTTATCGAGGATTTTAGTAATGACTTCTGCTGACATCGATTTACGTTATTATGATAACGTGTAGTTGATTGTATCGACGCCTTGTATTCTCCTTAGCGAGATACGGCGGGTGAGTCGTTTCGAGTACTAGGGCTCGGAACGGGTCGCTACAGTTGGTATCAGAGCATGGCTCTAGATCCACGGTGGAAACATAGATTTAGGCTATGATTATAGAACTTAAGTTATGATCTTGTCCATAAGTCATGATCTTAGAAATAAGCGACGATCGTACTAAGTATCGACTATGGAAATAAGTATGGATCTTAGACTTATGTGATGACCATTTACTAAGTGATGATCTAAGACGTTAAGTGGCTATCCCTTACTGAAGTTTCGATCTTAGATTTATTTAGTGATACTAGGCATTAGGTTGCGATCTTGTCATCATGCGCGTCTCGGAGGATGGGATCTTAGAAAGATCATATGTTTATGGGGAATTACATGTTCTAAGATGTGATGATAGGTATTAAGGGAATAGTCTTAGTTTTTTTTAGATATGAGTCATTAGCACTACGACCGATAGAGCTAAGAGGTAATAATCGCTGTTGAGAAATGATTTACTGTGGTTAGGATAAGTAGATTTTAATGAAGGATATTGTTCAAATAAATTCTAGTTATGATTAATATGTTGAGTTTAGAATTATAAAATTAGGTTGACGACATTTGTCTTATTAGAGATAATGGTAGATACTGATTAACAGGAACGAGAAGGGGAAAAAAATGCATACTAGAGAAAACACCGCATAACTTTAAATTTCAATAATCACGAGAAATGATCATAGTTGTTCAACTATGTAAAACTTTCTATTCGCATAAACACATACGTCTATATTGATCAACTGTCTACAAAGTTACTCTATTAAGTATAACTTTTAAACATGATGAATTTTTCGATTAGTTGTAATGCATTTATAACGTAAATCACTTGTAAAATGATAGCTCAAGGTAATGCTATCATTACTTTCTGTAATACTAAGTAAACTTAATTTTAAAACAACTGTTAATATGAAATAGCCCAGCATCACCCACTTTTGGCGCACCCATGTGCACCATAGTCTAGATACACAACGATAGTTTATGTACTCATCCAAAGTAGTATAGAAACATTATGATTATCAATTAACACACATGCACTAAATCAACATTTTTCATAAAAACTAACACTTTACAAAATCAACATGCAAGAACATAAGAGTCTTTATTTTATCTTCACTTTCACATACAGGCTTAGATTTGATACATCCTTAGTTATTCCTTGCGTACATTCACATAACATATCACAATCATCATTTCTGAAATGCATCCGTAGATTTTGCATAATCATGAATTGTGAAAACTTTGCTATATTGTGAGAACTATGTTAAATATTTTGATATCAAATTTGGATCATTTATTGCAAACTTCAAATCACATTGTTAAAACTTCAAATGAATTTTGCATACTGCAAAGCTACATTTTTCACAAAGCAGATATGCTGGAAGGATTATTATTGGATTTCTTTAGGATTCTAATGATTGTATTTTAGAATAATAGTTTTTATATATGGTCGTTATGTTTAAAGATACTTATGCGCGCGTTTCTTTTTGTTGTAAATATTTTTTTTGTTGTAAATATATATATACACACACACACACGCACATATATTTTGCCCACTGGCTCTTTAGAAAAAAAAAACCGTATAAATAGCCCTAGGTGCCTTGGTTGCATGGCTTGGCCAAAATAAGTGCAATTAAAATTGTTCCCAATGTTGTGATTTTGAATTCAACTCCCATCAAGGAAAATCACATGCTCTAATTTCAGGAAACAATTTATGCCGTAATTTTATATTGACTAAAGCGGTAAGAATGTAATTAATGATTTTAAGAAATTAGTGCATATGAAGATTATGGCAAGTTCAAATACCAGAAGTATGTATTACATATTCATATCAAGTCAATAGTTTAAGATCATGTCTGAGTTATCAAATCTTACAAGCCCTAAAGCATGATCTTGGGGTCGTTCTAATTAGGGTTAAATACCAATAGCAATAAGGTTTAATGGCTCATAGAGGTCAATTTAGTCGAAGGATATGGATCGTCTGTAAGAAAATAAAAATTAGGTGATGACTTACGAAAACAGCATTACAAATTTTTTTTTGAGTGTGGATTCTTAGAAATATTGTGCTAGTTGGGTAAACCGAGTATGAATAAGTTTGATCTAAACTATAATTATATTATATGACTTAAGTTCAAAACCAACTCAGCGATGCAATTGGGGGATTTGATGGACAGCGGTATGAACAATCGATCTCCATAAATGACATTATCGAAACAGGTTTTTAGAAATGATTAAGATTGGAATCTTAGAACTTCCAAGGTAAGTTGGAAATATTAGCATCGCCAGGAACATTGATTTTGGTATAAATGCATTCAAGTATGAGGGAATCTCGTAGGCTTAAAATAAAATAGTGTAAATATGAACAGTAAGGGTTGCTATTTATATGTGGGTTAGTTGATTGAGGATTAGTAATGCCTCAATTGAATAAGTATGGTAAGTTGGAGTGCCACGCAGAAGCATGATGAATTAGAATACTATAAGGTGATTAAGGTTTATTACTATGATAAGTTCATCGATCACTTAGGTTGAATCTTAGAAGATAGAATGAGCAAAATAGGATATGCTTAAGCATTAAATGTTACAATAGGTTGATGATATCGCTGTTATGAGTAATGACCTATACAGACAAGCAGACTTGAATACACATGATGGTGTTGTGAAATGATCCAAGTTGAATCTATGGAAAATTAAGTTAGGATTGAATCCTATAGGTACGAAATCATCTTGGGAATCTAGAATTAACTAGGCTGAATGATATTAGAATACACGTGTGTGGGAAGTACATACCACTTATGCTATCAATTTGGGAACAAGACATTTAAGTGGAGATTGTAACATACATAAGCATTAATCCTAGAAGTTTGTAGATGGCAATGGGCCTGAGTTCTCTATAGACTGATGATTAAGTTATTGAATCAGCTAGCATGATGGTAATTCCCATTAAGTTTGATCTTAGGAAAAAAAATTTGTATGGTATTATTGAAGTTCTCTGATTGTGACGCTTTCAAGGATAGAAGTTGCGATAGAAATATCAATAAATGCTCATGATGAAATAGCTACCCGTTGATGATGGTTGATGGTGCACTTATTATGAAACTGGTTGGAATATGGGACATTTGATAAGTTATGATCTTAGCAAGCGATTTGTACAATTGAAGACAATGACCTTACGAGCTACTGTGTGTAGGGAATGAGTCCCACTCTTATTAAGGGGTTGGTAAGTAAATGTCCAAGTTTCGAGGACGAAACTTATTGTAAGGAGGGTAGAATGTTACACCCCGCGTGACACGTATGATCATAGAGTTGTGAGACAAAACAAGTAATGGTAAAAAAAATCTCATATAGTATCCAATGTTTACACGATAATTATTACAAATTTCGCTTAACGTCCAAACGGTTATATCTCATGTTTCTCTAAGAGAAATGAAAAAAAATATAAAGAATAAAATAAAATAAAATAAAATAATACGATAATGAATGATAAGGTCAAAAAAAGAAAAAAATTAAAGATAATCTTAACGAACAATTTAAAAGGGTTAATTTAAGGAAGACTCAGCTGATTGGAAACCTATTAGGAAATTTGAGCAATTCCCAAATTCTTAACATAAGCACAATTAAAAAACGTGGGGTCATTATCACATCTCAACCGGAAAAAAAGATAAGGATAAAAATCTTCCCATAACTGCTCTATTATCTTCCATCAAATACGCACTCCCTCCTCCCAAAGCTAGACTACAATCTCATCCTCCCTATAATTAATTCCTTGTAGACGCAATTGATCAACAATTTTGGGTGGGATTTATTCCTTTACGATTACTTATCCTTTGATTTCTCAACAAGCAGAAATTCAAGAAATTGCATAGAAAATTTGAGTTCGGACCCATTTCATAGATCTAATCGTTAAGAAAAGAGGAAGAACTGGAAAACGTTGCTAGAAATTAATGGATGCGAATGCAAATCCTTCCGTTTGTGATCGTAAACAGCATCAAAGCAAACTAGGTAAGTTTAATCCTCCTTTCTCTATGTTAGTTTTAGTTCTGAAGCCTCCGATGTATGAAACCTCAACACTGTATACAAAACCTAATACTTTTGTCTAAGAAGGATTGTTTGAAGTATAGACCTTTGGAATTGCTGTAGAATTGTTAGAGTATTTAAGAAGGCAAAAGAAAAGGCATGAGTATTCAAACAATAGTCACAGAACCTCAATCTTTTTGTTTTTTTGTTGGGTGGAATTATCAGTCCTTTTATTTTCCTATAGCATGTGGGCTGGGTACCTACGAATGGTTAGCACCTTTGAGTTTTAACAAAATGGATGTACAACTTATGCAAAAAAAAAAAGCTTTCCTTTTAGTAGTATGTAGTTGTCATCCGATGGAATTCGAAAGACTTGGGTGGGATCTCTGTCTGGTGCCACCACCACCGTGGTAATAGATCTAGAATTTTTATGTGCGTCCAAGAAGCTTTCAAGAAAAATAATAATATAATAGTTAAAGCAATAATAATAAAATAGGGAGGCAATATAAAAAGAAAAAAAAATCTTTTCCACGGAAAGGCTTGAAACTTGATGGTGGCTTAGGAAAGTGATGGAACTAGGAAGACGCCAAGTCTAGACCATTTTTTTTAGATTAAAGTGCATGTTCTTTAAGTAATGGATAAATTAAGAATAGAAAAAAAACTAAGGAATTAATTGGAAAACAGACGCGCAGAAAGCAATTATTTTAACGATATTTTAAATAATAATCTTTGATCTACAATTGTTTAGGTTCGAGCCTAGATCGAAAAGAAGAAGTTAAGTATCTGATTCGAGGTAAGTGGTCTATCTGTACTCGTTATGTTGTCATGCATCAGAGGTAAATGGTCTATTTGTGCTCGTCATGTTGTTATGCATTAGATGTAAGTGGTATATTTGTGCTTGTTATGTTGTCATACATTAGTGTGTCATTCGTATTGTATATGTATATGGATGTGTGGAGGTATACATACACGTATATATGCACGTGTATATGCGCGAGCATATGTATGAGTATGGTTACACCAGATTACGTATGATATGCATTTGCATTCATGGAACGAGCATTGCATTGCATTTGACAGGTTGTACTTAACATGGGCACAGTTATTGATGGATAGTGAGGATGACAGGCTGCGTCTAAATGGGCGCTGATGTCGGGGACGGCAGGCCGGGTCTAAATGTGTACGGGTGTCTGACGGTAGGCTGGGTCTAGATGGGCACGGGTACTGAGGCAGGCCGGGTCTAAATGGGCACGGGTGTCGACAACGGCAGGCTGTGTCTAAATAAGCACAGGTGTCGGGGTAATAGACTATATCACCATTATGTTCCGGGATCATGCATTGCACGGTAGGGATATATGCATCGTGCATGACATGTCTTTTGTTGCGCGTGACACGTAGAGAGAGGCATGCATCATGAAGTTGCGCATTATTATGTGGAGTGACTTACCTTTCGCAGTTTATATATTTCATTGGTATGTATTGTTCTCTTCTTTGTTATGTGATTATTTATGTGTTATGTATGTCATATTTGAGAAGAGCATGCATCACGATAATTGAGATTGAGCTGATGAATCATTTATTCTGTATTTTTTTAAAGCGTTAACTGTTAAGATAATTAAGTGAAATTATTTGATGACTAAGGACATGTATGATTTCTGTAATAAGTATATTTAGGTTGCTTACTGAGCCCGTTGATTTTGGCTCACACCACCACTCACCAGTTTTGAAGGTATAAGAAATTAGGGTACGCTTACATAGGAGTTGGTATACCGTGGAAGATTGAGACGAGAGGTTTTGAAACTAAGGATATTCAGAAAAGACTTTCGAGGATTGGTTGAAACAATTATTTCGATATTCGAGGTTATCTATTTTCGAGAATATTGTTTACATACATTTAACTATTGTATTAATTTAGAAATTCTTAGACATTGTATTAATGATGATGATCATTTTATCGAGGATTTTAGTAATGACTTCTGCTGACATCGATTTACGTTATTATGATAACGTGTAGTTGATTGTATCGACGCCTTGTATTCTCCTTAGCGAGATACGGCGGGTGATCGTTTCGAGTACTAGGGCTCGGGACGGGTCGCTACACCTTGCCTCCGAGTTTGTCGAAAGTCCATAATGTATTTCATGTGTCACAACTAAGGAAATACGTTTCAGACCCGAGCCATGTCCTTGAGACTCAACCACTGGATGTTAGAGAAGATGTCACATATGAAGAACATCCAGTGAAGATTGTGGATAAGAAAGATCAAGTCCTACGCAAGCACGTGATTCCGTATGTCAAAGTGCAATGGAGTAATCATACGGAGCGTGAAGCCACGTGGGAGCTTGAGGAACAAATGAAAGAGTTATATCCACATATATTCAAATAAGGTACGTCAGTTTCGAGGACGAAACTTTTTGTAAGGGGGGTGGAATGTTATGTCCCGCACTCTTCGTAAAATAATTAGAGGATAAAAAGAATATTAAATGCGATTTATGACAATTACTAGAAATAAATTAAGAATTGAATACTAGATTTATTAGAATTTATTAAGGGAATAAATGATAGAATTAAGTAGTATTTAAATTAGAATTGAATATTAGAAGTTTATTATTTAAGATAAATAAGATAATAGGATAATTTAGAAACTCAAATTTCACCCTTCCTATATCAAAACTGACAGGACGTCAGTTTCTCCTCATTTCAGAAAAGAAACCGACGCCAACTTCCTCTCCTCCCCTCTTGGCGAGTTTTTTGGCATATCACAACCCTAGGGAAGATTCCTCAAGATCTTCAATCCGTTCTTCGTCTGTTCTTCGATCCATCTTCTAGTAATCAAAGGCAAGTAATCTACTTATGAGTCCCTACGATTTACGAAAGAAAAAGGCCTGATTTTTTATATCAAAATTGGATCACCATGCAGTAGTCCCTTTCCGTAAATCTATATGTGACTTATGTGTTTTGGTTTTGAGATTTGGCTATTATATGTTGAAAAATCGTTCGTTATTGTTGTTGTTTATGTGAGATCATGTAAATCCCAATCCCTTGAACCCTACTTTGTTGATAATGGCGGTTGAAGGGAAGGGAGAGTGAAAAGATTAGATTTTTGGGTTTGATTTGATGAATACTTTGAGTGTTAGGCTTGAATCCGTGAATCGTATGTTAAAGGTGTCTTGGATTAATTAGGGATGAATTGATAGTGAGGAATAGGCTTGGAATGGTTTGGAAGGAAGTTGGGATCGAATTGGTGGTTATTGCTGCAGAAAACTACAGAATAGAATTCTGGAAACAGAGACGTCGATCGATCGACGTCAGGGTATGACGTACGTCGATCGATTGACGTATAGAGAGTGAGAGGCTGACGTGCCTCAGAAGGGCGTAGATCGATCGACGTAGGATAAGTGAGAGATTGACGTGCCTCAGAAGGCCGTAGATCGATCGACGTAGATTGAGTGAGAGATCGACGTGCCTCAGATGGACGTAGATCGATCGACGTCAGGGTATGACGTACGTCGATCTATCGACATCAGGGTATGATGTCCATCTGTTTTGTGGAAAGTTAAGGGAAGAAAGAGGGAAGTTAGGGGATCCTTTGAGGCGACCTTAGTGACTTCTTAGGACCTGATTGAGGTTAGTCTAAGTCTTGGGAACATGACTTAAGATGGTGAATCAACGGTGGAGACTTCATAGGGTATTCGAATCGGACATCAACGTGAATGACCTAAAGGTTTAGGAAGGAACGTATGAGGCTCTACCGAGTTCAAAAAGAGGAATGTGAGGGTTCCTACATTATCCTTTGGGTTCTAGAATGAAGGTTTAGGTGTTGTTGATTTATCGGAAAGGATACGCTCGAGTGTGTGAATGAGGTGAGTCTCGAGTGACTGATTGACATGTGTATGTGAATTGAAGAACGTGATTGATATGAGAAATTCTGCATTCTTGCATCATGGCACTTGCATTTGCATAATGTTTTGATAAGAGCTGTGCTTCGGCACAGGGTATAAAGTTTGCGAAATAAGCTGTGATGCGTTACAGGGTATAAAGATAAGCTGTAACTATCAAAGGGTATAAAGTTGAGCTGTAATGTTTCATGGGGTGGAAATATAAGCTGTGGTACATTACAGGGTATAAAGTTGAGCTGTGGTGCGTCATAGGGTATAAAGACAAGCTGTGACCCACCACAGGGTATAAAGTCATGTGACCGGACATTGTGACATACATTGCACTGTTTTGAAAAGAAATTGCATGCGCTTTTGTGACTGTGTAGTATAGTGCATATTTTGTCATGCATCACGCGAGTCGTTACGTTATGTATGGTTTGTAACTGGATTGTTATTGAACTGTTAAATGCGTATGAATTACGGTTCTTGTTCTGGTATGCTACTAGTCTATATTTTTTTTGAAGTTATACAAGACATGTGCCCCATCAATCCCTTGAATTATATATTACTCATGTCTTGCCATGTGTTGATCCCGTATGTCTTATAAGCGGGTTACTTGCTAGCGTTTTTCACTAAGGGTACTACTTTTGTTTTGCAGATGAGGTTAGTTACGACATGATATTCATAGAAGACGACAGTGAGTGTGTTGAATGGGATGTCTAGAAATCACCTTGGGAATTGTGCTAGACTATTTCTTGTTATTTCAGTTTTCTTAGTTCATTTGAAGTCTTAGATGGCTACGTCTATAAACAATTATTGATAGTCACTTTATTTTTTTTGGTGTACCTCTTTGATGGTTTAGATTTATGTGATACATGTTTCCGCACTTATTTCTCTTACGTCATTGATGATGTGTATTCGAGAGATGAGACGTCTTGTAGTCTTCTCAGTAAGCTACGACGGGTGCACCGGGTTGGATCCGTTGTTCGGGTCGGGGCGCTACACCCTAGGAGCCTTTTCTTCCTATTGAAAATTATCTTCTAAGTTCTTGGAAGAGTGTATTGCATCATTGTGACATGTCTTTGCTTACTTGGCATCTCCTCATTTGATGATCATTAAGCTCTTGCTTACTTGACACTCATTGATTGGATGGATGTTGTCATTACTTGATGACTATATAAATATGAAATTAAACCTCAAAAAGTATGTGCCAATTAACCATTAAATCATTTCCATAAAGCATATAATCATCCCACATAATTAGCTAGGCAAATAACTCCAAGATGCCATCTAGAATTTGGCCATTAAGCTCTCGCACATGCTGAAATTTCAGCATGTGTAACATTCACCTTTTATTCAAAATATTGCCAATTTTACTTTGATTTAATCCTTTAAATTAAACAAGAAATCAATCACCATTTAGTACAAGACATTCTTATCATTTATGGAATAAAAATTAGACACCAATGAGGCCTAGAAATCGGCCAACATACATCCACACATGCTGAAATTTTCAGTATGTGTGATATTTGAAAATATCACCTTATTTGTTTCCACAGAATATTCAAAACACTTCCATATGATCTTCCAATCAATCCACATTATTCAAGACAGCAAAATATGGCTCATAAAGGATAAAAATCGGCCAGCCTATTGCTCACATGCTGAAATTTTCAGCACGTGTCACAATTGTGACAAGATTTGAAATGTTACCTTTTGTAGTTCCTTTCTTTAAGTCACCAATATTGCATGCTCCATTATTGACCAATCAATATGCCAACAAGGCTCCACATATGCTCCAATACAGCTGGTATAGGCGTGTGATGAAGGTTGTTCATGTGCTTAATTTTAATTTTGCAAACTTTGTAAAATAGTGCACATTTAATTATATACACAAGGTATATTCCAATCAGCCCTTAATTGAATTTTCAAAAACACTTTAAAATGTATGAAGTATGTAAAAAGTGTCTAAATACATGTTATATGTCATGCCAAAAATGTTCCATGTGTTGTATACGTAGAAAACCGAATTTTCGATGTTTATCGATTACCTGATTTTTCTCTAATTAAATTCTAACTTTTTGCACATGTTATATATATTATGTTACACATAATATACATAAATTAAAATTTAATATTTAGCACTTAGGCTGATCTTAAAGTGGCACCTAAACCATGTGACAAATTGAAATTGGAATCTCTACAATTTGGCCTTAATGTAGGGTGATTTGTGTGTGCCAACATGGAATGATTTTATGGCTGTAAATATCATGTAAGCCACGAAATTTTAGGTCATTTTTAAGTGTAGGGGCTGGCCATCTATTTATGGCAAGTACGTGACACGTTGGCGAAGTTTTGGTATTCGCCCGATACGACAATTTTTGGTTTAGAACCTTTTAACATGTCGTATTAAATTTGTCATCACCATGACTTATATCATATGATATAAGACCTGAATATACTCATAAATATGAGTTAAGTATAGTGGTGTGACGTTAACGTACGTACGTAAAATATATAACGTGTCGGTAGTATGTTAGAATATGTGTATGTGCCTTTTATAAAAAAATCTGAATATATATATATATATTCAAAAAAATGTGTGGAGAGAGGGTGAAGAGAACTTTCCATTCTTCAACTTGGGCGAACTCTAGAGGACGCCTCTTCGAATCCGCCCAACTCTTACTTCTGTCCTGAGCGACCTTAAGTCTATCGCGGATCAACCTCACCTTCTCTTTTGTGTGCTCAATCAACTCTGGTCCCGTGATAGTGTGCTCACCCACTTCATCCCAATAAACAGGGGACCTACACTTGCGTCCATAGAGTGCCTCAAATGGTGCCATACCAATAGCACTATGATGACTATTGTTATAGGAGAACTCGATCAGCTTAACCATACCATCCCAGTTTCCTCTAAAGTCCAGTGCGCAACCCTCAACATGTCCTCTAAAGTCTGAATTGTCCTCTCTGACTGCCCATCGATCTGGGGATGAAATGCAGTGCTTAAACGTAGCTCCGTTCCCAACCTTTTCTAACATGCTGACCAAAATCTGAAAGTGAATCTCGGATCACGGTCTGAGACTATGCTGACTGGAACTCCATGAAGACTGACAATGTTATCAATGTACAGTGTCACCAACCTCTCCAAGGTCACATCACTTTGCACAGGCAGAAAATGAGCCGACTTCGTCAGTCTATCAACAATCACCCAAATCATGTCGTTGCCGTTCTTTGTTTTCGGGAGTCCCACCACAAAATCCATTGTCACATGCTCCCACTTTCACTCCGGTATCTCCAACGGCAACATCAAACCTCCTGGCCTCTGGTGCTCCGCTTTAACTTGCTGACAAACGAGACACCTCTCAACAAATTCAGCTATGTGTCTCTTCATGCCGCTCCACTAATAGTGCTTCTTTAGATCATTATACATCTTTGTAGTACCCGGATGAATCGACAACTTCGTATTGTGTGCCTCCTTCAATAACTCCTTCCTCAAGTCCTCAACGTCAGGAACACACAACCTCCCCTGGTACCACATACTGTCGTCATCATGAATCTGAAAATCATCAACCTGACTGGTCATCATCTTCTTGCGAACACTGCTAAGTGTCACGTCCTCCTTTTGGGCCTCTTTAATCTGATCTACCAAAGATAAAGTGATAATCAGAGTCGCTAGAACATTAGCCATATCATCCACGATATCCAGATCAAACTCTGCAATCTCTCTCTCCAATGGTGTCTGCCCAGCATGACTTGACTTCCTGCTCAACGCGTTAGCGACTCGGTTTGCCTTCCCTGGATGATAACTTATAGTCAGATCATAATCCTTTAACAACTCAAGCCACCTCCTCTGATGCATATTCAACTCTTTCTGTGTGAACAGATATTTTAAACTTTTGTGATTAGTGAATACTTCACACTTTACTCCATACAGATAATGACGCCAGATCTTAAGTGCGAAAACCACTGCTGCTAGCTCCAGGTCATGAGTCGGATAATTCTGTTCATATGGCTTCAACTGGCGTGAGGCATATGCAATAACTCTGCCATTTTGCATGAGAACACATCCTACAATGAAAAAGGTTAGACCACAGTTATAATGCATATAAAATCAAATGAAATTATATACATGTACCTAGCCCAATCTTCGATGCATCACTATAGATGACAAACCCTCCCGAACCAGAGGGCTGTGCCAATATCGAAGCTGTGGTCAATCTCCTTTTCAGTTCAGCAAAACTCTGCTCGCAGTCAGTGGTCCATTCAAATTTTGTCTTCTTCTGTGTCAATCTACTCATGGGCGTTGCTATCGATGAAAATCCTTCAACAAATTTTCTGTAATATCAAGCCAAACCCAGAAAGCTTCTCACTTCAGTCACGTTGGTTGTCCTGGGCCACTCAGTAATAGCCTCAATCTTCTTGGGATCTACAGAAATTCCCTCATTTGAAACCACGTGTCCCAAGAAAGACACACTTTTCAGCCAAAATTCGCACTTACTAAACTTGGCATACAATGTTTGAGGACCTCTAGAACCTCCCTCAAATGCTCTGCGTGCGACTCCTCATCAGGGGAATAGACCAGAATATCATCGATAAAGAAGACCACAAACTTATCAAGCTGATTCCTGAACACTGTGTTTATCAAGTCCATGAAGGCTGCTGAAGCATTAGTCAGACCAAATGGCATCACTAAGAACTCATAGTGGTCGTATCTCGTACGAAAAGCAGTCTTTGCTACGTCCTCTGCTTTAATCCTCAAGTGATGATATCCGGATCGAAGATCAATTTTTGAGAATACTTTACACCCTGAAAGAATCCAAAGTTGCGAGATCAATTGGAAAAAAATTATATGTTATTCAATTATGAATTACATTGATTAAAGGATACCTTCAACTCATCGAAAAGGTCATCGATCCGTGGCAGAGGATATTTGTTCTGGATTGTGATTTTGTTGATCTCACGATAGTCAATAATCGCATACTTCCATCCTTCTTCTTCACAAATAACACAGGATCTCCCCAGAGTGAGACACTGGGGCGAATAAAATTGCAGTCCAAGAGTTCCTGTAGTTGCTCCTTCAATTCTTTGAGTTCTGCTGGGGCCATACGATACGGTGCTTTAGAAATAGGTTCAGCACCCGGTATAAGATTGATTTCAAATTCTACCTCTCTGCTCGGTGGCAACCCTGGCAACTCATTGGGAAATACATCCTTTAACTTGTGTATTACATGAATCAGATCAATCGATGGAACCTCCTGCTTTGTACCCATGGTGTAGACTAGGAATCCTTCTCCGTTCATCTTCAGTGCTCGATACGCCTGGGCTACCATCAAATATATGTTCTGGGGCAACTTCTTCAGCTTAGAACCCCCCTAAAAGATAATTTTCTGCATACTCGGACTCTTCATGCTAACATGCTTCTCCCGACAATTAATAGTGGCATGATACTTAGACATAAAGTCCATACCCAGAATAATGTCAAAGTTCCTCATCTGAATCGGGATCAACGTCACAACAAACTCCAGGCCATCTATCTCCAACTGACATCCTCTATACTGATGATGGGATACTAGTACTCGATCACCGGCTGCTTGGACTCAATACGGGGTCTCGAGCCACTCGGGTAAGAGATTAAGATTCTTAACAAATCTTCTGGCGATAAAAGAGTGACTAGCGCACTATCAAATAAGACATTGGTAGGAACCTTGTTTATTAAGATAGTACCTAACACATGTATGGTTATACATATTGCATATGAACACAGACAAAAATTTTAATTAAAATGATTTTGGAATGAAAATTACTTAATTAAACGATACCTGCAACGACGTCGCTAGCCTTCTCAACGTCTGCATCGGTCATCACATGGACCCGAGCATTGGTCCTTGCCTTTTCCTTCTGCTGCCCCTGACCCTGCGGTGGAGGGAGCGTCTGTCCATGCACGGTGCATTCCCTCGCAAAATGTCCTGGTTTGCCACATCTGAAGCAAACATTCATGGTCCTCCAACATTAGCCTGGGTGAGGTCTCCCACAATGAACACAAGGCGGGGCTGGTGGTCCTGCCGCCCTCAGTGGCTGTGCGTCAGTGACGACTGGCCCTCCAATCATCAGCGGCTGCACCGTCTGTCTCTGTCCTTGCTCCTGCGGCCTGAATGGTCACTCGATCTGGTGGTGGCGGGGCACCTTCAACCATCTCCCTGCCTGAATGTCCTCTTAAGGCCTCTTGCCCCTGTCCTCCGCAGTGACCCTCTCTAGGTCATTCTCGACCTCTTTGCAAATCTCAAGGAAATCCTCAAATGTTCTCGACCTGGCACAAATAATTAATGATTGGATACAAGAATTCAGCCCTGTCTTGAACTTCAGCATCTTGGCCCTCTCATTTTCCATAGTAGAGGGCATATATCTCCCCAGAGCGTGAAATTTCTCTGTATACTGGTCCACAGTCATGGACCCCTGAGTCAGCATCTGGAACTCAGCCATCCTCCTCTGAATCGCACTCTCCAGGATGTAGTGCCTCTGGTACTCTTATCTGAACTGATTCCATGTCACCGGTGGGGTCAAACGAATCAACACATTATGCCACCACTCCTTGGCATCTCCCTCGAGGAATGGCACCACTACATCAACCTTCAAGTCATTAGGCACCTGTAGTAGACGTAGCTGCTCAGACACGTTCTTCAGCCAAATCTCGGCCTCCTCTGGTCGTGTCGCCCCTCTGAACATCGCAATCTGAGATTTCTGCATCTCTCTGTAATAAAACCTAAGCCCCTGCAGTGGTGGTGGTGGCGGTTGCTGCTGGTGAAGCTGCTGCTGTAAATGGGCCATCTGCTGCCACTGAGCCACAAGGGTGGTCAGGGTGGCAAGGGTATCTGCTAACAGCTGGGGGACGTCCCCCTAACCCTCTGATGATCGTCTCCGTCAGGCCCTCCATCTCCAGCTGGTTCACGGCATGGCGGCATTTTCTGGAATTCGATTTCATGAAAAATCAGGTAAGCTCATGGTTAGTTAAGAATTTAGACACTTATGAAGCTCATACGGGGGTTTGTGGGAAAAATGGTAATTAGATAAAGAAAGCTCACCATCGGCACACACCTCCCATAACCCGATCATAACCTAGGTCTACTTCATTTTATTAAAGGTAAAGTCGTCATTTTGAAAACAGATCATGACTTATTCTAAGTGATCCAATCAATCCTGCGTTCCCGAGGCGGATCTGAAGCCTCGGCTCTGATACCACCTGTAGCATCCCGCTCCCGAACCTTAGCATCGGGAACAGTGCACCTGCCGTATCTTGCTAAGGAGAATACAAGGCGTCGAATCAATTTCCAACATGTCCGAAAAGACGTAGAAATTTTTCTCGTGGAAACGACAAATATAAATGCTTAATTTAAAATTTGATCCATAAACATTGCTGATGAATACAAAACATAAGTATTTGGGTTGACGAGACCCGACACACTACAATCTTAAGTCAACAGTCTACAACCAAATGTAAAATAGAAAATCAGTGTGAATCCCCAAAACATAAACCGACCGTAAGGTTTCTCTAGCTCCTATGCACGGCTGTCACTCTGCCCACTCAACCCTGTCAGTTCCGTCCTCAACAAAGATGTAGTCGTATTCATCCTCATGCTTACCTGGAGGGGGGGAGTAAGGGTGAGTGACGTGACATCACCCAGTAGGTGTAGCGCACCGCCCGAAACCAGGGTTCCGGCTCAGTGCACTCGCCGTACTCTACTCAATAGAGTACGAGGCGTCGATACTATACATGTACATGTCGACATGAATAATGAATCGATCAGCAGAAGCATCATAATATAAACAACTCATAATCGACATACAATGTACTACATCATAAACTGTACAAATCATCATACACAGAATACCGAAATCTTCTATCATACATCATAATCCGAAACTTAATGCCTTCGATGTAATCTCTCAGTATGCTCTTCGTTATCAATGGTCTATCTAGCATATGTTCAACGAGCCTGTATAGTGATATCTGTTATCTGAAAAGTTATAAATGAGGCAAGTATGAGCGATAGCCACCGACTTTTAATCGCTCAGCAAGTAGTCTTACCAGACACGACATGTGGATCATACATGGGAAGACGGGGTGACAAATCATAATAACCATAAATTTTGAATATAATAATCACGTCTCCTTTTTAACAAGTAAGTATCATATCATATCTGTAAAAACAGGTAAATAAGGAAGATTTCAAAACATACATAGCATAACAGCATCTCATTCTGCTTAATCCGTAACATCATACTACATCCATACTTAACTCTTAATCCATACTTACACCATCTTTGCCTACCTTACATGTACTACATTTTCATACTTAACACTACCTTGTCCACTGTAGTACTGTCATATACTTAAAGAATTTTTAATCATAGCTCTAAGGTAACATGGTCATGACGTGATGCATAAAAATGACTTTTCATAAAATGACTTTTCATAAACATGACTTTTCGTAATCATGACTTTTCATAAACGTGACATTTTATAACTTGACATGATTTTTATAACTTGCATAAAATGACATATTCATAACTTGCATGACATGACATTTTCATAACATGAAGACATAACATTTTCATCATTGGCTATAGCACTTTTCTTAAGAATAATAACACACGACATACCGATTGATTCCCCATATAATACATGTACGACATAAACATCATAACATATGTACATGTACCAACGGTGACGCGCTATGACAGAGATCCCGTGTCCTAGACCCGGTGTTACAGTTAGCCACATACGTAATCATATGCCCCTGACATCTACCACCCCGGTACCAATGTCACACTGGCGAACATAACATGATTGTAATCATGAACATAACATAACATAACATATCGTGTGTCGATGGAATCAATCGTCTCGCGTTTATTATTCACATGCATATGAATTTTCAAAACATGATATGTGACAACATAACTTTGCAAATCTTGTTTTCATGCAACGTGAGACTCGGTCAAATAAGGGTATCTTGTCCTACTACCACTAGAAACATCATTTACTTACTTAAAGACTACTTATCATAACTTAAGAAAATATCCTGACCATACTTTCTTAAGATCTATCTACAAATGTTCTTCATAAATCATAACTTAAGTACATAGAACATATACTTCCTATTCCCTTTAACATACTATGTAGGGATTTCATAACTCTTATCTTAACTCACACATAATAATTTATAACACATAAGAATACAATTAACATGAAATAAAATGATTTGTCATAACATCATATTCAACATATATATAATTCCATGTATGTACAATATATACTTTAGTACATATGAATGTTCTTTAAGTGTGTATAGGCACAATAAAATATATATTATCATATTTCATAAATAGATACATAAGTCATAATAAGGTCATTCTTATCATACTCTTAACACATACATCATACTTATGTATACAAGCATAAAATAAAATCATTTTATCATACTTGGCCTAGTGGCCGAAATATATATAATTTTATACATATATAAAATCATTTTATAATATAACATATAATGTTCAAAACTTATTTATTTTTATATCTTCATATATATAATATATATATATATATTCTTATGCAGAATAAATAAATCATTTTTACCTTAATTGGCCTATGGCCGAATACATACATATACCATGAATACATAAATAATTTGTCTTATGATACATTAACAAAACATCTTAAACTTATTCATTTACATATGTTAACATATGTAATATACTTATATACATATGTGTACTACATAATAAGGTTATTTTCTCATAAAAGGCCTAAGGGCCGAAAATAATCATTTGTATATACATTTACATATATTTGTCTTATTCAAATTTACTCATATTTCATCACATATTATTTCTTAACTATTGAAACATACTATTCATAAAATTAAAGTCAATTAATCCAAAAATTACTTAATGGCCGAATATATACATATTTTCTTGTAACAATTTATATACTCTACATATATAAGTATATAAGATATTCAAAAGACCATTATTCATATTTAACATATATTGTATACTTATGTGCACATAATACATATAAAAATTATTCATAATCACAAATTGAACATAAAGCCGATATATATATAATACATATGTACATAATACATAAAACATAATACACAAATACTTATTCATTTTCTCTCTTTAAAATATATATTACATATATATACACATAAAACATATAAAATCATATTTAACCTTGAATTGTTCTTAAGGCCGAATTTTTACATATATATTTACCTAAAATAATGAGATATATATATGTGTGTAAACCGTGTGTATATATATATATATATCTATACAACTATACATACATTTATATCACAAACCGTATATATATATATATATGCATATATATATATATATATATCTATATATATATTTTCATATAAATAGTATATTTATTTATATGCATCTACACATCTTTACCTACATATATATATACATGTATGTGTAGATCCGTATATATATATACATATGTAGATCTATACACTTATTCATATATATATATATATCAACATACATATTTTATAAAATACACCTAGTGTGTGTATATGTGCGTGTTTATATATATAATGTATATATATATAGTGTGCGTGTGTAGTGTATATATGCATATATATCTATTACTCAAACATAGATCTAAACTTTCTTGAGAAGAAATCTTGAACATACTACATGATGATCCAACTTTGATATGAACATAAATACTTAATAT
>AP025042.1:21052179-21065677 GCA_036186865.1 Eustoma russellianum | reverse complement strand
AAGAAAGACAAGTTGTCTTCTTTGACTGGGGGGCGGCGGCCCTAGGGTATTGGGGAGGGGTTTGTCCTTTATTGGTATGTAGGATAAAGTGGAAGAAACTGTGATACTAGTGTGTATTGTAGTTATCGTATCGGGTATTTTTATTCGGTTTGATTTATCTCTATCGACTTATGTTGCTACCGATTAATTTATTTAAATACCTTGTATGTCCTATACAGTCATTGTCTAGTCCCAACCAGTCTCGTTATATCCGTTAACTTACCTTACATTTATTTTTATGTGTTTTCTAACCCCGATATTTAATGTCGATGTCTTTATTAATTCTAAATAGAAATTTAATTCCACTGAAATTTCATCAACATCGCATTTGTGTTCTATTTTCATCATTCCCACTAGCCCGGGATCTCGGGTCGTAACATTCTTCCCCCTTATAAAAAGTTTCGTCCTCGAAACTTAGGGGTTGTATCGATTTGTCCTTAATAATTTAATTACTTAATTTCTAGCGTCATTTCTTAATCGCCTTTGATTCAACTTAATATTTGCCAACTTATGATAAAAGTTTTCTAGATTCACAATTTTTGTATACCTTCTGTTAATCCACTTAGGTATTCTACAACTTCATATCTCTGCGCGTTACAGTAACTTTTATACTTACCGATTTTTCAGCCATTAACCCTAATCTTGTTAAATCACATCAACTTAATTCTAGTCATGCCTATTCTGATTCAACTTACGCATACTAATTCCAATCAGATAGTCCGACGACTTTCTAAATTCATAATTTAGCTCCCAATGTGGCCTGACTCATTATATCCTTATATCTATTTATATAATCGTACTCTTATCACTATGAATTTGCATCCCTAATACGACTAACATCTTTGACCTACTCTGAAAATTTCTAATTTCATCGTCTTATTCATACGCGTACTATTTGTGCCATATATTTGCCAAACTCTAATCATCGTAATTCTTATAAATCACTGCTTATAGTTCTACTACATATCATATCTTAATCAGCCTAAGAAATTCTATCACTATCTCCAAATGTTATCTCAATTAGAGCTAAACCTAAAATTGTGGAAATTACAATTTATAACTACTATGTTACTAACTAGAAAATAGCATTGAGGTATTCTAGTGAGTTGACCTGTACAAATGTCAGAAAGCCTAAACGACCTACTTATACTTTCTAGTTTTCTTGTATCTGTCTAATACCGTTCTATTTCTCTTATACTAAGGCTGTCGCTTTCATCTAAGATAGTTTCTTACGTCTATGATCATTTCTTAAATTCTAAGATCATTGCTTAAGTTCATGTCGTTGTTTACTTATGTGCCCGCGGTAGATCTGGAGTTTTTTTTTCTTTTTTTCTTCTTTTTTTACATATCCTAAGGAAAATAGTCTAATTATTACGACTCTAGATTAACTTACTTAATTTGAAAGACACAGGATCATTCCGGACATTTTCACCAAACCATTCTAAGGGAACTATTCTAAGGTTATTGCTCTCATTCTAAAATCTTCTTCTTAGACTATAAGATCTTAACTTAGGTTCTACTATCATAACCTAATACATGTCGTTGTTTATCTTATGTGTCCGCAGTGGATCTAGAGCCATTGCTCTGATACCAACTGTAGCGCCCCGCCCGAAACCAGGGTTCTGGCTCAGTGCACCCGCCGTACTCTACTCCATAGAGTACGAGGCGTCGATACTATACATGTACATGTCGACATGAATAATGAATCGATCAGCGGAAGCATCATAATATAAACAACTCATAATCGACATGCAATGTACTACATCATAAACTGTACAAATCATCATACACAGAATATCGAAATCGTCTATCATACATCATAATCCGAAACTTAATGCCTTCGAAGTAATCTCTCAGTATGCTCTTCGTTATCAATGGTCTATCTAGCATATGTTCAACGAGCCTGTATAGTGATACATGTTATCTGAAAAGTTATAAATGAGGTAAGTATGAGCGATAGCCACCGACTTTTAATCGCTCAGCGAGTAGTCTTACCAGACACGACATGTGGATCATACATGGGAAGACGGGGTGACAAATCATAATAACCATAAATTTTGAATATAATAATCACGTCTCCTTTTTAACAAGTAAGTATCATATCATATCTGTAAAAACAGGTAAATAAGGAAGATTTCAAAACATACATAGCATAACAGCATCTCATTCTGCTTAATCTGTAACATCACACTACATCCATACTTAACTCCTAATCCATACTTATACCATCTTTGCCTACCTTACATGTACTACATTTTCATACTTAACACTACCTTGTCCACTGTAGTACTGTCATATACTTAAAGAATTCTTAATCATAGCTCTAAGGTAACATGGTCATGACGTGATGCATAAAACATGACTTTTCATAAAATGACTTTTCATAAACATGACTTTTCGTAATCGTGACTTTTCATAAACGTGACATTTCATAACTTGACATGATTTTTATAACTTGCATAAAATGACATATTCATAACTTGCATGACATGACATTTTCATAACATGAAGACATAACATTTTCATCATTGGCTATAGCACTTTTCTTAAGAATAATAACACACGACATACCGATTGATTCCCCATATAATACATGTACGACATAAACATCATAACATATGTACATGTACCAATGGTGACGTGCTATGACAGAGATACCGTGTCCTAGACCCGGTGTTACACTCAGCCACATACGTAATCATATGCCCCTGACATCTACCACCCCGGTACCAATGTCACACTGGCGAACATAACATGATTGTAATCATGAACATAACATAACATAACATATCGTGTGTCCATGGAATCAATCGTCTCGCGTTTATTATTCACATGCATATGAATTTTCAAAACATGATATGTGACAACATAACTTTGCAAATCTTGTTTTCATGCAACGTGAGACTCGGTCAAATAAGGGTATCTTGTCCTACTACCACTAGAAACATCATGTACTTACTTAAAGTCTACTTATCATAACTTAAGAAAATATCCTGACCATACTTTCTTAAGATCTATCTACACATGTTCTTCATAAATCATAACTTAAGTACATAGAACATATACTTCCTATTCCTTTTGACATACTATGTAGGGATTTCATAACTCTTATCTTAACTCACACATAATAATTTATAACACATAAGAATACAATTAACATGAAATAAAATGATTTGTCATAACATCATATTCAACATGTATATAATTCCATGTATGTACAATATATACTTTAGTACATATGAATGTTCTTTAAGTGTGTATAGGCACAATAAAATATATATTATCATATTTCATAAATAGATACATAAGTCATAATAAGGTCATTCTTATCATACTCTTAACACATACATCATACTTATGTATACAAGCATAAAATAAAATCATTTTATCATACTTGGCCTAGTGGCCGAAATATATATAATTTTATACATATATAAAATCATTTTATAATATAACATATAATGTTCAAAACTTATTTATTTTTATATCTTCATATATATAATATATATATATATTCTTATGCATAATAAATAAATCATTTTTACCTTAATTGGCCTATGGCCGAATACATACATATACCATGAATACATAAATAATTTGTCTTATGATACATTAACAAAACGTCTTAAACTTATTCATTTACATATCTTAACATATGTAATATGCTTATATACATATGTGTACTACATAATAAGGTTATTTTCTCATAAAAGGCCTAAGGGCCGAAAATAATCATTTATATATACATTTACATATATTTGTCTTATTCAAATTTACTCATATTTCATCACATATTATTTCTTAACTATTGAAACATACTATTCATAAAATTAAAGTCAATTAATCCAAAAATTACTTAATGGCCGAATATATACATATTTGCTTGTAACAATTTATATACTCTACATATATAAGTATATAAGATATTCAAAAGACCAGTATTCATATTTAACATATATTGTATACTTATGTGTACATAATACATATAAAAATTACTCATAATCACAAATAGAACATAAAGCCGATATATATAATACATATGTACATAATACATAAAACATAATACACAAATACTTATTCATTTTCTCTCTTTAAAATATATATTACATATATATACACATAAAACATATAAAATCATATTTAACCTTGAATTGTTCTTAAGGCCGAATTTTTACATATATATTTACCTAAAATAATGAGATATATATATGTGTGTAAACCGTGTGTATATATATATATATATATATCTATACAACTATACATACATTTATATCACAAACCGTATATATATATATGCATATATATATATATATCTATATATATATTTTCATATAAATAGTATATTTATTTATATGCATCTACACATCTTTACCTACATATATATATACATGTATGTGTAGATCCGTATATATATATACATATGTAGATCTATACACTTATTCATATATATATATATATCAACATACATATTTTATAAAATACACCTAGTGTGTGTATATGTGCGTGTTTATATATATAATGTATATATATATAGTGTGCGTGTGTAGTGTATATATGCATATATATCTATTACTCAAACATAGATCTAAACTTTCTTGAGAAGAAATCTTGAACATACTACATGATGATCCAACTTTGATATGAACATAAATACTTAATAATTGTAAAACCATGTAGGATCTAGGAAGAATACTTGCCTTGGTTCACCTCTCTTACACTTAGAAGATGTTTCCTTCACTTGGTTTGGAAGAGAGTTCTTCTTCCTTCCTTCCTAGTATACACGGTTTTTAGGGTTTAAAAGAAGGGTTAGTGAGCAACTTATGAAACTAAACATATGGAAGAATCAAACTTAAACTTCATAAAGTTCTTACCTTAATTGCCTTTGATTCTAGATGCTACAACCTTCTTGAATCTTTCTTAGTTGATGGAGTGTTTATGGTACTTGATTTGAGTGATGTTGGTGTGAAGAAAGGAGAAGAAAATATTCTCCTTATGGAGAGGGAAGTTTCGGCCAATATAGGGAAGAAGGAGGGTGTTGGAGTGTTCTTGAGTTTTTCCTTGGAGATAGTATGAAATTGGTTGGTTGAAGATGCAATTATGTGAGGGGTTAAAGAAGAAATAATATCCTACTTTCTAAGGGGGTGGCCGGCCAAGCATGGAAGGGAATGGGGTGGGAGACAAACTTTTGGAAAGTATGGGTTGAAGGGATGGGTTAAGGTAAGATAATAATGGAGTGTATAGTGTAAAGAAAGGAGTATAGAAGTCTTGTCCCCTTTGGAGTGAAATTTCCGTTGGAATGGGGTGGGGGTGCCGAAAATTGGGTATAAAGAAAGAAAAAGAATTGTGATGGGTTTGTATTATTGTAAGGGAATCAAAGTGAAGGGGTTTTTCTTTTGAAAAATTTTTGGTAGTCATGGGCAGAGGGGCTTTCGGTGGTGATAAAGGAAAAAGGAAAAGAAGGAATAAAATAATGTAAGTTTGAAGGTATAAGAGTGTAGTGTGGTAAAAAGAAAGAGAAAAGTGGATGTGTAAGATAATTAAAGAAAAACAAGTTGTCTTCTTTGACTAGGGGGGCGGCGGCCCTAGGGTATTGGGGAGGGGTTTGTCCTTTATTGGTATGTAGGATAAAGTGGAAGAAACTGTGATACTAGTGTGTATTGTAGTTATCGTATCAGATATTTTTATTCGGTTTGATTTATCTCTATCGACTTATGTTGCTACCGACTAATTTATTTAAATACCTCGTATGTCCTATACAGTCATTGTCTAGTCCCAACCAGTCTCGTTATATCCGTTAACTTACCTTACAGTTATTTTTATGTGTTTTCTAACCCCGATATTTAATGTCGATGTCTTTATTAATTCTAAATAGAAATTTAATTCCACTGAAATTTCATCAACATCGCATTTGCGTTCTATTTTCATCATTCCCACTAGCCCGGGATCTCGAGTCGTAACAGTATGTGTTCACCTCGGTCCAATACAAACAAGCATACAACAATGATATACGCACATAACCACATAATTCAAGTTACATCATAGACATGGAATAATAACTGCGGAAAGTAAGTCACTCCAAGTAATAATGCGCAACTTCATGATGCATGCCTTTCTCTACGTGTCACACGCAACAAAAGTTATGTCATGCAATATGTCCGTACCTTTTTTTTGTGTAATGCATGCTCCCGGGTTGTGTCTGTGGGTCTTACTCACAGTCTACTGTAGAGAAAAAGGGGTTTGAGTGATTTTCAAATGCATGATTTAAATGTGCACAAAAACGAGCATAAGATAAAACGTGCATGATATATAGACATGTGTGCATGATAACTTGACATTACTTGCCTTATTTAGCTTATATATTATGTTGCCGTACTAACGAGCCATGAAGCACTAAAGCTTACATCATATGGCGAACATTTGTTGAGTTTATACTATTTTCAGGTGCCACAATTAATGAACTAAAGTAGTTCATTAAGTGAAGTACTTAGTTTAATAAACTAAGTAGTTCATTAAAGGAAGATGCATTTGGAAAAGGTACAAAGGCAACATGGCTATGGAAGGAAAGTCTTCTCCTCCTCCCCACATTCAATGTCACACGTTTTTATACACATATATATACTATATTTTCAGATTTTTTATAAAAGGCACATACACATGTATTCCAACGTACTACCGACACGCTATATATCTTACGTACGTACGTTAACGTCACACCACTATACTTAACTCATATTTATGAGTATATTCAGGTCTTATATCATATGATATAAGATATGGTGATGACAAATTAAATACGACACGATAAAAGGTTCTAAACCGAAACTTGTCGTATCGGGCGAATACCGAAACTTCGCCAACGTGTCACGTACTTGCCATAAATAAATGGCCAGCCCATATACATCAAAAATTGATGGAAATTTCGTGATACACATGGTGTGATTAGCCAAAAATACTTTCCATGTTGGCACACACAAATCACCCCACATTTAGGCCAAAATGTGAAGATTCCAATTTTATTTTTGTCACATGTTTATGGTACCATTTTAAATCAGCCAAGAGCTGAAATTTAAAATATATATTATATATATTATGTATAACATAATATATATATCATGTGCAAAAGTTGGAATTTAAAATTAGAGAAAAATCGGGTAATCGATAAATATCGAAAATTCGGTTTTCTACGCACTTAACATGGAACGTTTTTCTTGACCATGATGTGATACGTATCTAGACACTTTTTACATATAATATACATCTTAAAGTGTTCTAGAAAATTAAATTAAGGGCTGATTGGAATATTACATGTGTGTATTATTAAATGTGCACTATTTTACAAAGTTAGCAAAAATAAATTTCAGCACATGTATATACACATTTAAACATCACTACAGCTGAGATGGAGAACATGTGGAGCCTTGTTGGCATGTTGATTGGTCAAGGATCAATCATACAATGTTGAGAAATCAAAGAGAGAAGCTACAAAAGGTAAGTATTCAACATATACCTCTCTTATGTCACATGCTGAAAATTTCAGCATGTTACACATATGGTGGCCGAATTCTTCATCATTAAGACAAGATATTTTGTCAATTTTTCATTAAAGGATAAATTGAAGGAGTTATGGAAGTGATTTGAATATTATTTAAATTAATAAAAGTGTGATATTTTACATATCACACATGCTGAAATTTTTCAGCATGTGTGAAGGTGTGCTGGCCGAAATTTACCCTTTGTTTGTGTCCAAGTTCATTCCTCATTTGTTAGCAAGACTTACCATGTATTGTTGATTCATTTTAGTGAGAAAAATCAAAGTAAATTGGGGATTATCTTGAATAAAAATGGATGTTGCACATGCTGAAAAATTCAGCATGGCAAGGAGTATAATGGCCGATTTTTTGAGGATGGAAGGAAGGATATTTTGTGTCTTGCACTTGATGAGAGAATTTGTGAATTATGGTATGACTTAATGATTGATATTGGCACAAGTTTCAACCCTTTTGGACAAGTATAAGTCGTTCAAACATCAAAAGTTCTGAGACTAGTGCAGTCTGATTTTCAGACTTGCAAAGGTTGAGACTTTGGGTGTATTTGACCTACTTCCCAAAAGAATTTTCAAAACCTGTTTCAACCCATTTAAATATAGTGTGTGAAGAGTTATTGGTCAAATTTTCATATCATTTGGACATTCACACAAATAGGAATTAATTTTTCAAAACCATCTACCGTTTCTGGCAGATTTGCACAATCTGAGTGCCAACGGTTTTTGAAGGGGTTAAAGGTTGAATTTTGATTTGGAATTTTTAGGGGACCCTCATAACATCTGAGGCTAAGTTCTCTCAAAATTTCATAATTTTTGGAGACCTCTAACTTAGTTTTAAAAACGTTTTAAAACTGATCCTGAAAACAGATTCTGTTTTCAGAACTTGAATTGGTTAGGTTTAAAGAAATTTTAAAAACCATATTTTCCGCACCATCTATTCAACCCCCCCTTCTAGTGGTGCCTTGCAGATCCTACAATTGGTATCAGAGTGCAGGAACATTCACTTCAAAGAATCCAACGATTCAGTGAGATGGCAACCACAACCGTGCAAGAAGGAATGTCAACCATAAGGCCTCCTCTTTTTGACGGTGAGTCTTTCATTCAATGGAAGGTAAGAATGAAACTCTTCTTTATGGCAATAGATATTGATCTTTGGTCCATTATAGAAGATGGTCCTTTTGTTCCATCTAAGTTGTCCACTGTAGACGGAGTCACATTAGAAGTCATTAAAACTAGACAAGAATATACAAGTGATGATAAAAAGAAACTTAGCATGAATGCTAAAGCCATGCAACTATTATTAAATGGCCTAAGTAAAAGTGAGGCTAGTTACGTGTCAAATTGTTCTAGTGCTCAAGAGATGTGGCATATTCTTGAAATGAAACATGAAGGGACTAGCCAAGTAAAGGAGTCCAAAATTAACATGCTCATGTCCACACTTGAGTCTTTTAAATTATTGCCCAACGAGTCTATTGTAGATATGGATCTTCGTTTGACTAACATCTACAACTCTCTTGAGTCTCTTGGTAAGGCTTTTACTACGCAGGAAAAGGTGCAGAAAGTTCTACGAAGCCTTCCTTCAGAATGGGACCCTAAAGTAACGGCCATAGAAGAAAGCAAAGAGACCAAATCAATTAAAATGGAAGAACTAATCGGATCACTTAAGGTATATGAAAACAAACTTGCTTTAAGACATTCTGAGTCTATTTCTAATAATGATAGGGCCATAGCATTTAAATCAAATGAATACGTCATAGATGATAGTGATACAGATTCCGATGACGAGGACTTAATCACAATGGCTAAGAGATTAAGAAAAATATTGAGAAAATCGATTATTAAACATAAGTCCACCTCATCTAAGGATCATAAAAATAAAAATAAAGAAATAAAGTGCTATGAATGCGGCAAACTCGGACATCTATCATATGACTGCCCTAATAAAGAAAAACAAACAAACAAATACCCTGACAAGGATTGGAACAAGAATAGACTCGTCTCAGAACCTAAGCAAGGAGAAGAGCATTCAAAGCCTCCACTTGGAGTGACACATCGGATTCTGAGACTGATGATACGGAAGAACACAAGGCACAAGCATACTTTACATCTAAAGCATCAAATGAGGGTAACTTCCGACTCTGATTCCGATTCTGAATGTTCATATGATGATTTATTTAGTCAATATTTAGAATTGCATAAATTTTCAAAGACTCTTGCAAAAGAAAAGAAACGATTAATTGAAGACAAGAAATTGTTAGAATCTTCTAACGAAAATCTTGTGCTCAATTAAACGATTCTAAAGAAGAGTCATCATGTATCATCAATGCATTAAAATCTGAAATTTCATCATTGACATCCGAGAACGTTGAATTGAAATCCGAGATTTCAAAATTAAAATCAAGGAATGCCGATGTAGAGAAAAAGGTGAATGAAACAGTTTGATACAGGATCCAACATGCTGCATCGCATTATATCATCACAAAAGCATGACAGTGATAAAACGGGGTTGTGATACATTGATACAAATGAAGTATCAACCAAACCAACAAAGTTTGTTATGTCTAAGAAAATAGACACCCCAAAGCCTCAAGTGGCGTCTAAGATGACGCGAAAATTGCATATTCCCTCATCACGCCCCACTTCTTCATCATATCATGCGAAACACAATGTTGTACCATATAGATATGAAAGAAAAGAGTGATGCATACACGACATTCAATCCATCCACGCGCTATGCATACAAACACAAGGACATATCCAAAGCGTTCTACATATAATGTGTATAAAGGAGTCCTTGGCCAAAGGCCAGATACAGTCGCACCAAAAGTTTATTATGTTGCGTTCTCATCACCTTTCTCACCTTTTGTAAGACCTAGAAAGGTCACCCGAATTTGGGTACCAAAAGGGACATTTTCAAAGGGTTGAATAAATAACCCTTACGAACGCACGTATATGAAATGCATGATTTTTTTCTTTACATGCATCTTTTGATTTGCTTTCCAAAATAAAGTGGGAGAGAAAGCATGATTTAAGGGGGAGAGAGATACTGATACTGATTTGCATAAATCAAGGGGGAGCGGACTCGAAATTTAAATTTCGAATTTTTGAATTTATGCATAATTGAAGGGGGGGAGCGATAGGATTTTAAATCATGTGCATAAGTTATTTTGAAAATCATCAAAAGGGGGAGATTGTAGAGAAAAAGGGGTTTGAGTGATTTTCAAATGCATGATTTAAATGTGCACAAAAACGAGCATAAGATAAAACGTGCATGATATATAGACATGTGTGCATGATAACTTGACATTACTTGTCTTATTTAGCTTATATATCATGTTGCCGTACTAACGAGCCATGAAGCACTAAAGCTTACATCATATGGCGAACGTTTGTTGAGTTTATACTATTTTCAGGTGCCACAATTAATGAACTAAAGTAGTTCATTAAGTGAAGTACTTAGTTTAATAAACTAAGTAGTTCATTAAAGGAAAGATGCATTTGGAAAAGGCACAAAGGCAACATGGCTATGGAAGGAAAGTCTTCTCTCCTCCCCACATTCAATGTCACACGTTTTTATACACATATATATACTATATTTTCAGATTTTTTATAAAAGCACATACACATGTATTCCAACGTACTACCGACACGCTATATCTTACGTACGTACGTTAACGTCACAACCACTATACTTAACTCATATTTATGAGTATATTCAGGTCTTATATCATATGATATAAGATATGGTGATGACAAATTAAATACGACCGATAAAAGGTTCTAAACCGAATTTGTCGTATCGGGCGAATACCGAAACTTCGCAACGTGTCACGTACTTGCCATAAATAAATGGCCAGCCCATATACATCAAAAATTGATGGAAATTTCGTGATACACATGGCTGTGATTAGCCAAAATACTTTCCATGTTGGCACACACAAATCACCCCACATTTAGGCCAAAATGTGAAGATTCCAATTTTATTTTTGTCACATGTTTATAGTACCATTTAAATCAGCCAAGAGCTGAAATTTAAAATATATATTATATATATATGTATAACATAATATATATCATGTGCAAAAGTTGGAATTTAAAATTAGAAAAAAAACCGGGTAATCGATAACATATCGAAAATTCGGGTTTTCTACGCACTTAACATGGAACGTTTTTTCTTGACCATGATGTGACACGTATCTAGACAATTTTACCATATAATATACATCTTAAAGTGTTCTAGAAATTAAATAAGGGCTGATTGGAATATTACATGTGTGTATTATTAAATGTGCATTTATTTTACAAAGTTAGCAAAATAAATTTAGCACATGTATATACACATTAAACGTCACTACAGCTGAGATGGAGCACATGTGGAGCCTTGTTGGCATGTTGATTGGTCAAGGATCAATCAGTACAATGTTGAGAAATCAAAGAGAGAAGCTACAAAAGGTAAGTATTCAACATATACCTCTCTTATGTCACATGCTGAAAATTTCCATGTTACACATATGGTGGCCGAATTCTTCATCATTAAGACAAGATATTTTTCAATTTTTCATTAAAGGATAAATTTAAGGAGTTATGGAAGTGATTTGAATATTATTTAAATTAATAAAAGTGTGATATTTTACATATCACACATGATGAAATTTTTCAGCATGTGTGAAGGTGTGCTGGCCAAAATTTACCCTTTGTTTGTGTCCAAGTTCATTCCTCATTTGTTAGCAAGACTTACCATGTATTGTTGATTCATTTTAGTGAGAAAAATCAAAGTAAATTGGGGATTATCTTGAATAAAATGGATGTTGCACATGCTGAAAAATTCAGCATGGCAAGGAGTATAATGGCCGATTTTTTGAAGATGGAAGGAAGGATATTTTGTGTCTTGCACTTGATGAGAGAATTTGTGAATTATGGTATGACTTAATGATTGATATTGGCACAAGTTTCAACCCTTTTGGACAAGTATAAGTCGTTCAAACATCAAAAGTTCTGAGACTAGTGCAGTCTGATTTTCAGACTTGCAAAGGTTGAGACTTTGGGTGTATTTGACCTACTTCCCAAAAGAATTTTCAAAAACTGTTTCACCCATTTAAATATAGTGTGTGAAGAGTTATTGGTCAAATTTTCAGATCATTTGGACATTCACACAAATAGGAATTAATTTTTCAAAACCATCTACCGTTTCTGGCAGATTTGCACAATCTGAGTGCCAACGGTTTTTGAAGGGGTTAAAAGTTGAATTTTGATTTGAAATTTTTAGGGGACCCTCATAACATCTGAGGCTAAGTTCTGTCAAAATTTCATAATTTTTGGAGACCTCTAACCTAGTTTTAAAAACGTTTTAAAACTGATCCTGAAAACAGATTCTGTTTTCAGAACTTGAATTGGTTAGGTTTAAAGAAATTTTAAAAACCATATTTTCCGCACCATCTATTCAACCCCCCCCTTCTAGTGGTGCCTTGCAGATCCTACATCTACCTGAGTGTCTGCAGCTCTGACTACAGTCCACCGTCCACACATTCTGCAACTCTTAGTCGCACTCTACCTACCACGTTTTCTTTTTCTTTTTCCGTTTTTTCTCTTTTCTGTAACTCTTAGTTACAGGCTACCTACCAATGCAATGCACGTGCCATGAATGCAATGCAAGCCCTGCTTTCTATGTGTTTCCATCTTTCGAATACTCCTTTACCCTTTTTTTTATCCAAGGCTACAATCCAGAAGTTATATCCGAATATTTTTTTTAAAAAATACCTTCTGAGATGCTGCATAATTGTAAAGTGCAAAACAGTATTTATTTTCTTTTATTATATATATATATATATATAAACTTCTGACCTTAAATTAGTACCAGTATATGTATAATGTGGAATATGGCAATATTTAAACATTGACACACAATTCAAAAAAAAT
>AP025042.1:21011478-21046719 GCA_036186865.1 Eustoma russellianum | reverse complement strand
GGACGAGACGGGGGTGGTGGCGGAGGCGGCGGAATAGTCGACGGCACAGACTGCCGTGGTTCGCACATTGAATGATCATGCCCTAATCGACGACAAGCCGTACAGTATTTCGGCAAGTCTTCATAAATTACTGACTGGAGTATAAGTCGTTGCTTTGCCTGCAGATGTAAAGATTACGCTTTTAGATCAAACTCACATATTGCTGAATTTTCTCCATGAACCTGATTACGTTCGATGCTTCTACCGGAGATCCTGGACTATCGCAGGATGTTCAATGCGAGTAACGAAATGGACCATCGACTTTGATCCGTCTGCAGATGCTCCGATTGTTCCTATTTGGATTGCTCTGCCAGGATTGCCAATACATTACCAACAAAAGGCAGCGCTTTTTGAAATAGCACGCATAGTTGGCCATCCGATCAAACTTGACGTTGCCACTGCGGATGGTCTTCGCCCTTCGGTGGCACGAATCTGCGTAGAGGCCGACATCTCCAAGGAATTACCCAAGAAAATTTTTCTGGAAGGGAAGCAAAAGATCCATCAACAGCAGATAATCTATGAAGATCTTCCCTCTTTTTGTATGGAATGTCGTAGACTAGGCCATGCAACATCAAACTGCGGCCAGAATGCATCGGATATGCCGCCGCCGCCGCCAACACAACAAAAACCTAAGCAACGCTGGACACCAAAGAAGGGATCAAAAGACTCCACCTTGGACCCGGTCCCTGTTACATTACTGCGTAAACCCACAAAACAGTACACTGCTGCAGAATCCCTAGAGGTCGAAACCTTGCCTAGTCAGCAGAAGGCCGGAACCAATCCCTCTCTGAATCCAGATCATATTGAGGAAGGGTTTCATATTCACAGACTATTTGAAGAACCACACCACTCAGCACGTGTCACATTGGAAGAACCAGATGTTTATCAAGTTTCGGACTCAAATGCTGATCAAATACCTCAGACAGTGCACACAGACGATGCCTCACGTGCACAATTTCTGCAACAAATGCGTGAGTCGTTAGACACGATCAAAAACCGTTTATCAACAAGACGACAACTTTCCTCTTCCGATGACGCTCCACCTCATGCTACTGAGGATACAACCCATGACGGATTCATGCCAGTTGCACCAAGACGCCGACGTCGTCGTAAACATGAGCTGCCACCCAGACCACCTTCTACACAGTTACAACAAGAAGTGCTTCACGTATGGGAGCACCCACCTTACTACTGCCATGAATGCGATCACGTGGAATATACGAGGGATACGAACCTCGCTACAGCGTCTCCTTACATTGCTACATCAGTCAAACGTTGCTCTTCTGATCCTTATTGAACCGAAACAACGCTCCTCAAAGCTCACCTTTTACCGGATAAAATTAGGTTTTTCGAATGCTTTGGAAACCTGTCAAGGTAATATCTGGATTTTTTGGAATGCTTCGCTTCTGAGATTTATCGATGTACAACATGGAGTCCAAGCATCGCATTTGTCTTTTATTCATATACCCTTGCAGCAGTCCTTTGCGTGGTCAGCTGTCTATGGTAAACATACAATTGTTGCAAGGCAGGCATTATGGGAATCTTGACTCGTTTCTCTCAACAAAACGCTATACCATGGATTATCAGTGGGGATTTTAATACATATCTATCGCTTGATGAACATGATGGTCGTACCACACCACCCCTTCGTCATTTGCAAGATTTCAGTCAATGTGTAGATGTCTGTGGGTTGCAAGACATGCCTTTTGTTGGATCACCATTTACTTGGTCGCGTGGAACTGGACAAGGTAGAGTTCGACGAAGATTGGATAGGCATTTGTGCACTGTAGCATTCACGGAATTATTTGTCAATATCTCGGTCCAACATCTATCTCGAACCACCTCTGATCACTCCCCTATGCTACTTAAATGTTCCACTACTGTTGAAAGAGTCCATGTTCCATTTCGTTACATTAATGCATGGGCAAATCACTCAGACTTTAAATCATATGTGCAACAACAATGGGCTCAATACCCTATGATCGGTGGCATGCGTGGCTTATACATGAAGCTTAATAGATTGAAAAAAGATCTCCAAATTTGGAATAAAAATGTCTATGGCAACATCTTCAACAATGTTGTGGAAGCTGAGGCTGTTTATCGGAGGCTTGAAGTTCAGTTTGATATGGATCCTTCGCCTGACAACCGCACATCTTTATCCTTGGCTCAGGCCAAACTGCTACAGGCCACTCAAGCTCAAACCTCTTATTGGGCACAAAAGTCAAGAATACGATGGATATCTGAAGGAGAGGCAAACACAGCATACTTTCATGCTGTTGTTAAGGATAAGCATCGACGTCAACATATTGCCAATCTTCGCAATTCTGCAGGCGATCTTTTGCTAGACAATGTAGCATTAGGAGCTGAAGCAGTCTCCTATTATCAGAAACTGTTTGAGCATGAAGAAGTTGCCGGGATTGTTGATTTTATTACCTGCATCCCCTCACTTGTGACATCTGAAGATAACTGTATGTTATTACAATTGCCAACTGCGGCTGAAATTAAGGAGGCAGTGTGGAACTTAAGTCCAGCCAGTGCGGCAGGTCCGGATGGTTACAATGGTCAGTTCTTCCGCACATGTTGGGATAATTACAACTTGATGTCACTCTTGCCGTGCAAGAATTCTTTCTTGGAGTGCCTCCACCGACATCCATGCTATCATCTATTATCACATTGATCCCTAAGAAAGCACATCCACTTACATATGCGGATTTTCGACCTATTTGTTTATCCAAATTTATTAGCAAGGTCACCACGCGTATATTAGCAACTCGCCTCAATGTGTTACTTCCTCGAATCATTTCTTCAGAACAAATCGGCTTCTTGAAAGGCCATGACATTAGTGAGCATGTCAACATGGCCAACGAGATGGTGCACATACTTGACAGAAAAGTCCGTCATGGCCAAGCCATGGTTAAGTTAGATATGGCCAAAGCTTTTGACCGTGTTAACTGGTCCTACCTCGAAGCCATTATGCTAAAGTTTGGGTTTGAGCCTCGTCTTTTACGTATCCTAATAAACAACATGCGGTTATCCAAACTCTCCATTTCAGTTAATGGAACAACAGATGGTTTCTTCTCACCATCACGAGGAGTCAAACAAGGGGACCCACTGTCACCATTATTTCATCATCTGCTCAGACTTACTGTGGCTACATAGAAGGCTTTTCCGTGGGCTAAATAGTTTATCAACTCTCATCAACTTAGAGGTTTTGCATCTGGAAGAGTCGTACCGGTTTCTCATTTAGCTTATGCGGATGATTTGTTAATTTTTCTCAATGCCTCAACCCAACTTGGCACGATTTCAAACATTCCTTCAAGAGTATCAACGTGCTTCGGGACAACTGTCAATTACACAAAGTCAGTTTGTTTAAGCTCATATATCACGAATCGGCAGCAACATAATATCATTCAAGTTTTGGCAATGCAGCCATCTTCTCTCCCAATCAAATACCTGGGTTCCTACCTTTATCGTGGAGTCAACCGTGCATCTTACTGTGCCTCCCTACTGCAACATTTTGACTCCAAGCTAACGGGCTGGGCTAGCCGTCTCTTGTCACCTGGCAGTCGACTTATATTGCTTAAGTCAGTTTTAACATCTATCCCTCTTCATATTCTCGCTGCATCTCGCCTGCCCAAGAGTATCATCCAAGCGCTCAACAGGAAAATATCTTTTTTCCTATGGGGCGGACAGCACCAATGGGCCACACTTGGAAAACTATGCTATCCCGAAACTGAAGGCGGTTGGGGCATCCGAAGCTTAATACACATACAACAGCTTATGATTGCAAGCTTTGGTGGAATTATCATTCAAGTGATTCACTGTGGGCAAACTATATGGGCACGTATGGTCCCAGAATGGATTACTTGGCTCGTATATACGACTCTCCCGGTTGGAAAAGAATATGTTCTACACACACTCTATGCATGCAACTTACGACAGGCCATCCTTCTCCTTTTTGGCGATCCAGCCCAACTGGACAATTCTCTCTCAAATATGCGTATGAAGATATTCGACCACATCATGCTCAGTTATTCTCTCATAAATTCATTTGGTGGAAAGGCATTCAAAAAACTATCTGTCTGTTTATATGGAAACTGCTTCATTCGGCCCTACCTATGGAGGACAATGTGAAGGCATTTTCTTGCGTATGCCCAACAATTTGCCCGTTCTGTAAAAATGCCTCTGCTTCTATCTCACATATCTTTCTGCTTTGTCCGCGTGTTCAACCTGTCTGGTCACAGCTTTCTGTGTTACTTGATGGTCCGATGATCAAGCAGCGAACATACGACAACACCTTCTTCAATGGTGGCTTCTCTCTTCAGCTACATCTTTAAAAGGTAACTTTAAAGTTGTTGGTCCAATCATGCTTTGCTGGGCAATTTGGCGAGTATATACAAATCATCTATTTGGTGAAGCGGATATGCCGGTTACACACATATTACATTTAACTAAACAATCTTGTTTTGATTGGGCTGCCTCGCGGTCTGGCACGGCCATTGCACAATACATTCCCTCATTGATTAACAATGGCTTCTCTCCTCGTCTTCGACCAAAAAGAGTACTACCATTGAAGTGGGCATGTCCTCCAACTGGGAAGTTAAAATTAAATGTAGATGCTTCAGCTGGCCATTCACATGCCGCGGCGGGTGCAATTCTTCGAGATGCCAATGGCAAGATGATTGTAGGCCTCTCATTCCGCCTACCCATCTTGCCTCCTCTCAGAGCAGAGCTACAAGCAATTGTTTATAGTCTACTATACTTTGGCTTGTTACATCGAAACATAATAATTGAGACGGACTGTCAGCAATTAACAATCATTGGACAACATAATCACTGCTCTTCCGGAACACAACAGGCTTTTACAACTCCTACGCCTCACAGGCAGTACGCTGCACCATATCCCAAGGGAGATCAACATGGTGGCACACTATCTTTGTCTACATGCTCGATTCCAGCCACTCACTTGTCTGTTCACTTCTGCCTCCCAATTGCCGCAGATGGCACGTGCATTTTATCACACTGATGGATACATCCATGCGATTCGAACGTAATACACAACTGGATACGAATATTGGTTGCCTGCATCAACAGAATGCAGGCAACGCGGGTATATCATCTATCTCTCAAAGCATATACTCACTGCATTTATTTCTTTCTGTTGCCTGTAGTCTATGTACTATGGGCAACATTGGTACGATTTGGAATAACATTTTACTGCTGCCATTTATACTTTGTGTTGGTACTAACACACCATTATCTTTGTTTTGCCGAGGGACACCTATATGGAAGCGGACTGTTTCACTATCGCTGGCATGCCCACTTCATGCCGACCTTTGTTATTGGATCATCAAGCCTGCTCTTCTCAAAGCCTACTCCAACCGTGCACCAAGACTATTGAGGCCCATCCACAACTTCATCATACCGGTTATAGGGACGTTTTATACATTTTTGCATGTACAAGCTTGCAATTCTTCCATTCAAATAAATATGTACGCTTTTTCCTTCGCCAAGGTTTTATCCACAAGGGTGGTTTTACTTGGCAAGGTTTTAATGCGGCATATCATATTTGACTGGAGACTGCACATTCTAGCAGCTTTATACTTTTGGTTTACGTACGATATACTCTGATGTAAAAAGATATTCTCCACCATAACGGAGGCTCAACATTATTAATAAAAATTTTCTTTTAAAAAAAAAAAGTGGAGAACTCGAAACATAATATGTAATTACAAACTTGTTTCTGGAACAGTTTTACTATGAATATATATATTTCCTTTAGCAGTTCAAACGTATAAATATATATATATCAAAAATATGCAACAGGAACTAATAGTACCAAATTCCGAAAACTGCCAATATATATTCCACTTCAACTAAAACAGTTTGCTTAAATATATGTAAATATACATATTAACTTCAAAAAAAATAGTAAATGTACATATATGGAAACTTTGAAATCGTGTGCCTGTATAGCCAAATTCAACGAAGTTCGAAGCAGCATTGTTAATGTACCACATTATGAGAATCGTAGATTTATATTCATTTGCATAAATAAAACTGATATTAACAAACATGTATGTATCATTCTGGAAATAAAAAAAGGGAATATTTCAATCTATCTAATTCGACCAGTTTCTTTTTCCCCTATATATAATCAACTACATAAGCATGTATAAACACACACACACACATATATATATATAATATGCAAACACGTATGTATATAAAAAAATAATACAATACAATATAATATTTAAGCATGCTTAATTCATATTGAAATGAGGGGGAATAGACAACCTACCTCTTAAACGAAGAATTCGTTACTCAAAAGGGTTGGATTCGGAATGGTTTTGCTAACTTCCCTCTTCTCCTTCTCTTTACTCCTTCTTCCTCTTTTATACTTGCTGCCAATTTTTTTTTTTCCTTTTGCTATACTGCCGAGAGTGCAAAATGGAGAGGGCAGAATTTGCTTGTTAATTTGTAGGGAATAAATGGAGAGATTAGGAGGATGACGGAGATAATTGAGGGGTGAGTGGAGGGATAGTGGGTGATAGAGAGAAGTTAGTGGAAGAGGGAGGGGTTTTACGGGTCGAATTTAAGATTTTTATTATTATTATTATAGTATTATTATTATATTAGTATTATTATTAGATTAGATTTTAACGTAAGATAACACCATGGTCTCCACCTTCAACGGTTCTTTTTCTTTCCTTTTTTTTTTCTTCCATTCTCTTTCGCCTGCTTCCTTTTCTCATCTCTCTCCTCAAAGCCGATCCCTGCGTGAAAGTTTCATCACCCTTCTCAAGCTCTAACCTTCTTCGGCCGCCACTGAAAAGGGTCGGAGAGCAACATCTTCAACATCTTCTACTCTCAACTGGAAGTTATGGGTGGATCTCACCTAATCCACCTATAACTCCCACATGCAGCAAGTGGTTAGGACTAAGTCGGCTTGGGCCTCGTTGCTCAAGCCCGATTTTGTCCCAAAGACTACATTAACACTCATGCAGATTCCACAGGACAGTGGAAATAAATTCTTCGAAATCAACCCTGAGGAGGTTATCACTTCCAAGAAAAAAATGGAGCTTAACCATCATCAGTCAGGTGATGGTAACCTTTCCTCGTATTTCAATATGAAAAAAATTTGATGAACAACACTGGACTTCAAGTGTCTTCTCGAAGTCCAGAGGAAGGACGAGGACCTATTTGTGTTCCCTTTCTGCTGGAAGACTCAAAGCAGGACATAGTAGATCTCTCCCCCTCCCATCTGCAATAGAGTCCTTTTCTAATGACCTTGGACTCCAGAAAAGCCAATACAACGGCTAAACCTACATATAGTCCCTGTCTTGGTCAAGTTTCTTGACCTCAGATTGCACTATTTTAATGCCCATGTTTTTAGTGGACTAGGCTCATTGGTTGGGAATTCCTTATTTATGGACAAACTCACAACATCTCATAATCGTGTAGCCTTTACTAAGATATGTGTGGAAATTAAGGCAGGTGAGGAATTGTCCAAGACTGTGCATTTCAAGGATGAGGACAGGAAGGCTTACACCCAAGAGGTTATGTATGAGTGGATGCCCTCACAATGTCTCAAATGCAGAACATTTGGGCACTATTGTACTACTAACCCCATGAAAAAAATGAGCAACCTAGCAGAGAAGTCTCAATCCCAACCCAAGTTAGACCCCAAATTTTAGAATGCCAAAAAGCTGAAAACCAAAGTCACCAACAGATAGGTCCAAAGGCAGTGCAATGTGGTACCATCCAATAACCTCCCCTACCTAAGTGCACACACCATCAGAAATGGCCAGAGACATATTATTAAAGCCTCAACTCATACTAATAATCCAGGTAGCTTAAAGGCTACAAAAACAGCTACGCCCCTCTCAAACTCCCTTGTTGGAAACTTCCTAGGCTAGAGAAATTATCAAGTAAAACAAATTTGCACTAATGGACATGGGGTGAAGACAAGGAGGACTGTCCTACCCCTCTAAATAGAGCCTAAAGTAGCAAACACCCAGTCCCCATAGGAACCCCAGCTCACAACAATCAAAGAGTCTCTCCTCTCAGCCCTAGGTACCCAGACTCTGGGTCAGAGGTTGAGGAGAGACCAGAAATATAATACAACAAAACTTTAACAGAACAAATAATGAACATTAATGCTAAGATAGACAAACACCAAAATGACTCAAGTTGATACCTTTCTTCCAAATCTGAGGATAATGACAGTATAGAGTCCTCATCAAATAAATCAAAAAAAATCACAAGTAAACCAACCCTCCCCCCACCCCTTCTAAGATCAAATCTATAATAACAAAAGGAATCTTATTGCAAGACACTGACTCTGTAGACATAAGAGCAGGAAAAAACTAAAAGGTCCTGTTAGGTCTGCCAGCCATAGCTCCTCCCCAACTAGACGAGTAGGGGAAGACTTATAGGTGCCAAAACAAAGAAAAAAATGATAAAGATAACCTGCTAGAATGTAAGGGGACTTAATTCTCCTTTAAAGCAAAAAAGAAGTAAAATCACTTATAGGTAACAAAGAGATAAGTATAACTGGATTAATGGAAGTAAAAGTCAAACAACAAAACTTCCAACCTTTCACTAAGAGAATCATCAGAAATTGGGAAGTGTTTCATAACATCCTCCTAAATTCCGTAGGCAGAATCTGGATGGCTTTAAACCCTAACCTTTTTAATGCTCAGGTAATGCATACGGAGGAACAATGCGTTACTTATAGAATTATCATGAGAACCCAAGATCAAGAATCCTTTATCCCCACGATTGTGCATGGATTTAAGGAAAAAAGTAGGAGAAGAGACCTTCAGACTTCTCTAAGATACCTACACTCTATTTATGGACAGCAACCCTGGTTCATAATTGGTGACTTCAACATCATCCTGGATAGTAGAGAGAAGAAGGAAAACAAGAAATAGATAGGAATGTAATAAAAGAATTTAGAGACTGCATCCAAGAAATTGATGAGCTTCATATGCCATTAAGGGGTTTTGAATTTACATGGTCAAATAAAAGGAAAGTGGTAGTAGGATCTACACTAGGATCGACTACACGTATTGGAATGAGGAATGGAGCAATAAGTTCCCTAACTGCCATCTTGATTATGAAGCTCCCACCCTCTTTGACCACTCCCCTGGAATACTCTCTGTAAAGTTTTCAAAACACCTAGGACCAAAACCTTTTAAATTCATCAAAGGTTGGATGAAGCACCCAGATTTCAAGGAGATACTAGAAGGTAGCTGGTGTGCACCTATCCAAGGAAACCCCCAGATTCGTTTAGCCAAAAAACTAAAAATGCTAAAGGATCCTCTCAAAAAAGTGAATAATAAGTACTATGCTTATATCTCAGTTAAAGTACAAAACGCCAGGCAGACCCTAGAAATGGCTCAGTTACAAGCTATGGAGGACTACAACAATAGCTTGGCACTTCAGCTAGAGCAAAATTCCTTAGAAGATTATGTTAGGCTATCCACCTTTGAAGAGCCTTTCTTCAGAAAGAAAACTCGAAACAGGTGAATGAAGGAAGAGGATAAAATACCCAATTCTTCCATAGAACAGTTTAAGCTCACACTCCCAAGAACAAAATCCTTGACTGCAAGATGATTCTGGTAACTGAACTAAAGACTATGAGGAGGTGAAGTCCTTAGTTGTAACTTTCTTTATAATCCCTATTCACTGAGCCAAACTCAAACCAAACCTCCTCCCTGAACTGGAAGGTAGCCTTAAGGAATGAACATGCGACAACCATGATATCCTATGTCACTCACAAAGTGATCAAGGATGTACTTTTCTCAATGAAAAAATGATAGTGCCATAGGTCTAAATGGATATACAGTGGAATTCTTCAAATCCAATTGTGAATTGGTTGGTAAGGATGTCCTAGATCCAGTAGGGTAATTCTTCTCCTATAACTACCTCTATTATCCAGTGAACTCTATAGCTCTCTCTCTCATCCAAAAATTGACAGGCCAGTAAAAATGAAAGACTTTATGCCAATATCCTGCTATAGTGTTTGCTACAGAATCCTCTCAAAGATTATAGCAAATAGAATCAAGCCTATGCTCCCTCATCTTATCGATGAAAACTAACCTGTTTTGTTAAAGGCAGGAATATTCAAGACAACATCCTTCTAATGCTTGCCATTGACCTTGTTAAGGCTTATTAGAAAATGTGTGGCCCTACAGGTTGGGTATAAAGGTGGATATTATGAAAGCATTTGACACTATGAAATGGGCCTACCTTATGTCCATTCTCCAACATATAAACATTCCTGAGAAGATTAGGCACCGGATATTCTATGCATCCTACTGCCTCCTTCTCAATTAACTTAAATGGTTCTTTAACTGGTAATTTCAGAGCCACCCGAGTGATTGAGAAAGGTGGCCCTCTCTCTCTCCATCCCTTTTATCCTAGTTATGGAAGGTTTCCCACTTCTAAAAACCAAAACACAATCTCCATCTTTGAAATATCACTCCAAGTGTGACGACCTTAAGCTCAGCTCCCTAGACTTTTACAGATGATCTTTGTATTTTTCGAGTGCTGATGAAGCCTCCATTAAAACCCAAAGGCACCCTAGACACCTTTGTTACCCAATCTAGCCTGACCCAAAGCCTTACAAAGTGTGAGTCTTCGTCACTGGGACTATTAAATGCAAAGAAGAAAAATATTGCTATTGTGAGTATAAATGCAAAGAAGAACAATATTGCTAGTATACTTGGCATGCCCTTAGGATCCCTTCCAATCAAATCGTAGGACGTCCACTCTTATATCAATTCATACTTCTTGTAATTGAAACTTTCTCTCAATTTTCAAGGGAACAATTCTCTCTCTGTTCTTCTTCTTCTTCTTCTTCCAATTTACAGTTTGTTTTGGAGCCAAGTTGATTGTGTTATTCATGTTGTTTTGAGGTGTTCGATAAAAGTCCTCCTGCATTCCTTCCAAATCTTGAAATTTATCATCATTCGCAAGCTTACACACAAATTGGTAACAATTACAACCAATTTGAATGATGGAGAAAGAGTCGCAGTATGAGGGTTTCGCCATTGCGATTTTTAAAGTACCAATCATCATATCTTTATCTGTGAGAAATTTGTTGGTGAGGCTACATGCGCAAGCCTCTTTTCCAATCGCGATCTAATTGGATGAGATGCCAATTAAGTCTCATTCAAATTCTTTTAATGAGAGAAAATTTAGAAGATCATATATATCCTCCTCCTTCATGGATGTCGAAGAGGAGGATCATGATTCACTGACGAAGGAGGCTACATTTTAGAGAGAGGGAAAGCGCTAGAGGAGAGAATAAAATATGATAGTTTTAATAGAAAATTAAAAATATTATACGTTTTGAGAAACTTTCTGAAACAACCAAGATGTCTTTGATAGTGTCGCCTTAAAAGTCTCTCGACGTATTTGCTAACTTCATCCTAAAAGCCACCCTTGGACGGCACTCCTAGTCTGTCTAAGGGGATATGCTTTTTTTTGCCAGAAAGGCTTTTTCTAGGGGTGCAAAATCACCCAGGCTTAGACGAGCTTGGCCAACACGTCCAATAGCTAGGACAGCACTGCCAGGCGCTAGAGGAGAGAAAATAAAATATGATAATTTTAATAAAAAATTTAAAAATATGATACGTTTTGAGAAACTTTCTGAAACAACTAAGATGTATTTGATAGTGTCGTCTTAAAAGTCTCTCGACGCATTTGCTAATGTCATCAAAAAATCCACCCTTGGACGGGACTCCCAAGTCCGTCTAAGGGGATATAGTTTTTTTTGCCAGAAAGGATTTTTCTAGGGGTGCAAAATCACCCAGTCTTAGACGAGCTTGGAGAACACGTCCAATAGCTAGGACAACACTGCCAGGTCTGTCCAAGGGTCTCGATATCATATATATGAATATATACATTAATATAGCCTTCCATACAACCACAAATCCTAAACACTAAAATTGACATTCGAAATTTTGCATTTGTCAAGAGAATAAAAGTTGCTTTATTCTTCATGTTAAGGAAGTAGTCTGATTCTATTGTCATAGATGTTTCAAAAAACTGAACATTGGATGAATTTGTTGAGAAATCAGGTTTAAGTGATTCGAAAGTGCATGATTTAAATGTTACGTATTTACAAAATACATGAAATAAGTGTTACTTGATATATGCACGTGATAAAAATGCTTTACATGTTTATATATAATGTTGTCGTACTAACAAGCCATGAAGCATTAAGGCTTACATCATATGGCAAACATTTGTTGTCTTTACACTATTTTCAGGTGCCATAATTAATGAACTAAACTAGTTCATTAAGTGAAGTGCTTAAGAAAATGAACTAACTAGTTCATTAAATGAAGACATATTTGGGATATATTTAGAGAGAGAGCTATTTAGCAACAAATTTGGAATGGAAAGTTCCCTCTCCACTCTTATATATACACCACATACATATACATATTATATATCCATATTTTTTATGACAAACTATATACTTATATTTCGACATTTAACAGACACGTCATATATATTATAAGCATACGTCGATGTCACACCACTATATATACCTCATATTTATGAGTATATGCAGGTCTCATATCATACAATTCATATTGCCATCAAAATTATAACGACATGTCACAAGGCCATAAACCGAAAATTGTCGTATCGGGTGACTACCAAAACTTCACCGACATATCACGTACTTACCATACAAAGATGGTAAGCCTATATAAACCAAAAATACTCAAATATTTCGTGATGCACATGACAAATTCAGACCCAAAGTCATACCATGTTTACACACAAATCACCCACTTTTAGCCTACATTTATGGAGAATTCAAATTCAAGTTTATTTTGTCACATATGACATTTTTCCTCAGCCATTGGAGCTCAATATACACCTTATTTTTTTCATATTATGTGTGACGTAATATATGTTACATATCTAAGAAGTTTGACTTTAATCGGAGAAAAATCGTGTAATCGACGAAAGTCAAAAACTTAGTTTTCTACACCTCTACATGCTTGGAATGTTTTTGGTCTTAGTGTAACATGTATCTAGACACTTTTTACACATTAAAGACATATTAGAGTGTTCTAGAAAAAACAATTTAGGGCTGATTGCAATTTACCATGTGTGTGAAGATTGTGCATCATTATGTGACAAGGTTTACCAAAAGAGAATTTAGCACATGTGCAGCTGAGATCACACGCCTATTTCAGCCTTGTTGGAGCGTAGGTGGAGCTTATTTGGCACTTTAATTGGTGGATGATAAGACACACATGATTGGTGACATTGAAGAGGGCAACACAAGGAAACAAATACAACACATGCTGAAAATTTGTGCTGGGCTAAATTTTACCCTTCATTGTCTTCAATTTTATTCTAAACTTTAAGGGGGATCATATCATGATTAATTAGAAATTAACCACCTTGATTTTAAGCATGTGTTTCAGATTTTTAAGGGGAATTTCCAGCTCATTTAAGGAGTGCCAAGGTGGATTAAAGATGGCCTATCAAGAAGTGACAACTAGGCAAAGACAAGTCATTCGTCCAATCGTATTGCGCCAAGTACGCAAGGGTGTGTCATCATTTACCCAAGGCAATCTATCAAGGTATTTAAGACAAATTTTCAAAGGGAAATCTCAGCCATGAGGAAGCCACACACCTATAAAAAGGGGGCAAGATGATTCAAGCGAGGCTAAGCAAAGTTCATATTCTTACAAGTTCAAAGCAAGACTACTCTCTTCTTCTCCCATTCTTTTCTCTGGATCTTAGCCTCAAGCCTATCATACATATCTTCCATATACTATATAGGCTTTGTGTAAACCACCCACATATGTTCATCTCATGTAAAAGGTTTATCAAGGAGTGATCAAGCCTTCATTCGATCGGTGGTGGTGTTCGTGTTGTTTTGTTTGTTTGTTTGATTGCAAAAGGGTGGAGTTGGTGTTAAACTCCAGTCACCCTTGTGTCAAGTTGCCATTTGGGATTAGTGAATACCGATGAAGGTGTCCTCGAAGACTGGAGTAGGTTGTTTTAACCGAACAAGTATAAAAATCTTGGTGTTATTTACTTTCAGCACTTTTGCTTTCAGTTTTCAGTTTACTGCATCATTTTCATACTCACGGGAAAAATAGAAAATGTTTTTCAAAAATCACAAAAATTTACAGACACATAGCCATAAATTTCATTTAGGACAAGTTTCATTACATTTGGATAAGTATAAGTCAGTCAAATGTTAATAGTTTTGAGACGTGCAATCTGATTCTCAGATTTGTAAAGATTGAGAACATCAACATGGCTGGCATACTTACTAGACGAATTTTGAAAAACTGTTTTAACCCATTAAAATACACATCTTGAGGGTCATACCGTAAAATGTTCAGGTCATTTAGAGTTGCTAATTGATAGGAATAAAATTTTCATTTCAGAGTACATTTCTGGCAAATTGACGCAATCTGCACAAAAACATGTTTTCAATGGGTTAGGCTTGGAGTTTTAATCTGAAATTTTTGTGAGACACTCATCACATCTGAGCACATCTTCACTAAATTTTATAATTTTTGGAGGTCTAAAACTAGGTCACCTAGATAAATTAAATCAGGATCTAAAAACAGAAACTGTTTTCAGAGTGAGTTATTTGGTCCAAAAAGATTTAAAAACCGGATTTTCTGAACTCACTATTCAAATCCCCTTCTATTGGTTCTATACAGGTCATACAAGTGGTATCAGAGCCAGGCACACTCACTACAAGAAGATTCAACGATCTTTTTGAGATGGCATCCACTAGTTACAAGACCGAGCAAGAAGGTATGTCGAGCCAAAGACCTCTTCTTTTCGACGGTGAGTCGTTTATACAATGGAAAATTTGTATGAAACTTTTCCTTTTGGCTACTGATATAGACTTATGGTCCATTATAGAAGATGTTCCTTTTATTCCTTCTAAGTTATCCAGGGTTGACAATGTCACTTTAGAAGTCATAAAACCAAAGCAAGAATACACTAGTGATAATAAATAGCAATTATGCATGAATACTAGAGCCATGCGATTTTTTCTAAATGGTTTAAGTAAAAGTGAAATAAGTTATGTGTCAAATTGCTCTAGTGCCCAAGAAATGTGGAGAATTCTTGAAATGAAACATGAAGGTACTAGTCAAGTTAAACAGTCCAAAATAAACATGTTTACGTCTACTCTTGAATCTTTCAAGTTATTACTGTTGAGAAATATGTTTGGATAATTTTCAAAGTCATGATTTTAAGTGTTGAATACATAAAAAGGTCACAAAGTTGAAATAAAGTTGAAACAAATGAAAACGTGACATCGATCTCTACATAGATCTCTCAGCCAGAGATCGATCTCTACATAGATCTCTCAGTCAGATATCGATGTACATAGATCTCTACATCGATCGACTGACGTCACACAGAATCAAAAATTCAAATTCACTATGAGACATCGATATTTCAACTAGAGGTACATCGATTGATCGATGTATACATCAATATCTAAAATTGAGACATAGATCAATCGATGTCCAGTGCTTTTGGAGAAATTTTTCTAAAAAGTGATAAAATGATTGTTTTCATTTATACATGTTTCATATATGTATATTGTGATTTTATTACTTCTTTTGGTGATAATAATAGTGTTTTGTCACTAATATGCCTTAGAAGTTTCTACAACTTACCAAAAAAAGCAAAAGTGGTATTTTGAGTTCTTGTAGGTACATGACACAGAGAAAGTCATAAAAGGACTTCACTATTTCTTATTTATAATCACAAAGGTGTTATTATATCTATTTCGGACCATCGGGATCATTTTTGTAGTTTTCTCTCACTAGGGGCATTTTGGTCATTTTACACCACAAGGGTAATTTCATCATTTTACTCAAGGAATCTCTTGAGTATCTTATTATCTTCATTCTGAAGTTTATTTATGGTGTTCTTGAAGATTAATTGGTGGTTTTTTTATCTTATTCTCTCATTTGATGATATTATCGATAGTAGCAGGATATGTGACGTGTTTTGATGTCACATTCTTTTCTATTGGAGATATTCTTATATATGTTATTGGGGTTTATTATTCATCATTTTTCAGACATTGTAAGGGCGTTATTGGCACAAATTCACCACAACTTGTAAGGAGAAAAATGTGAGAATTTTGAACTATATGTTGACAAAGTCTTGTCAACTTTATCCACTTATTTCTATTCAACAAATCTGAGTTTGTACACATTTATGTTGCTCAAAAACGCCCAAAAATATGTGGCATAGGTGGTGTATTCATTTTAGAGCTTGGTGACAAGTGGACCAATGAAACAATATTAGTTGGCAAAAGTTGCCAACTTGGATTTTTCAATTTCAAACCCAACTGTCATGAGAGATGATGATGGAGCTGTTTTTGTTTGAAATTTTCAGCCTCACATACCCTATTATCTTGCCAAGGAGTTGAGGGTTTCTTGGTGGTACTATCCCTTGATATTATCTTCACTTTTCAAACAATTCCAAGTCATTTTTCAAGACAACAAAATCGGCCAAGATGAGTTCCTAGGTGGACCAATTGTGTTGTTTCATTTTGCCAAGTGTACAAGATAATTATATGGCCAACCAATAATGTGAAGAAACTTAAGCATTGATGATGAAGGTGGTGACACATTGGAGGTCTTATCTTCAAGGCCTATTTCACACTATAAATAGGAGGCAACGGTGAAGAAGAAGCACATATACTTGAAAGCTAAAGTTGAAGCTCATTATCTTGCTATCTTCTTCTCTTCATTCTTAATTCATTCTTTTGTAGCCAAGGAGTTCTTGTGATATTTGCTGTAGTTCTACAAGCCCCTTGTGTCTCATTTGTAAGATTGATTAGCCAAATTTATAAGGCTATATCAATAGGTAATAGAGGTGTTGCAACCAAGAGTTGCATAGAGGTATTCATCCAAGTCTTGAATAAGGTTGGTGTTTAACCCAAGGATCAAGCTTGGTTCTTGTTGTAATTGTGTTCATTTCATAGTGAAATCCAAGAAAATGTGTTTCTTGGGACTGGAGTAGGCCACATTGGCCGAACCAGGATAAATCTTTGGTGTTCTTGTCTTCTTTAAACTTTATTTTTTAGCCCGTTTTCACTTCAGATTTCACACAACTTCTTACGTTTTGAAAAAATAGCAAAACACTTTCAAAATTCGTGATTTTTGGTGGAGTTATACTTTAGATTGTTAGATTTCATTTGCAACAAGAATCACTTGATTTGAGCAAAGGAAAATTAGTTCTTCAGTCATTGCAAGATAACTACTCCATTCTAGATGCAATCTGACCAGTTTTGAGATAACTTGAATTCTGTTTTCATCAAGAATTGTTTAAGGTCAGGGCCTTTTGAAAACATAAGATAGACATCCTAAGGAGTGTTTTGATATAAAGATCAACCTTTTTGGTTGAGTATTCAAAGAGAAACACGTTTTCAAAGTTCCGCAATATTCTGTCCAATTCTGTCCAGATTGACCATTTGAATCTTTTTATTTGTTTGAAGGGCCAACGATCTTATTTTTATCTAATTTTTGGACAGAGGCTTTTCAAGACATTGAAGTTAAGTTTTAAAATTTTCATAATTTTTGGAGTTATGTACACTGAGTTTTGAATTTTACAAAAATGGATACTGAATCTGAGGAGGTCTCAGATTCTGTTTTCAAAGGGGATTTTAATAAAGGGTAGTAGTGTAATTTCTACTAACCACTTTTCACCCACTCCCTCTAGTGGTGTTTACTGCAGGTGCACGGTCCAACAATTGGTATCAGAGCAAGGTTAACACCACACTAAGAAGCAAGATTCAACACCATACAAACAAGATAAAGCCAAGAAACAACAATTCAAAGTAGCCTGCTAATCTCAAGTCTAAGGTACATACAATGGCTATTTTTCTCACAAAGATGAGTTGGAAGGTATGTCTACACAACGTCCTCCTCTTTTTGATGGTAATAATTTTGTTCATTGGAAACTTAGAATGAAGCTATTCTTAATGGCTATGAACATCGATTTATGGTCTATAGTTGAAGATGGGTCATACATTCCAATGAAAGTGTTCAAAAATGGTGTGTAACACAAGAAGTAGAAAAACATAAAGTGAATGGTGAACCGAAGATAAAAAGAAAATGTTCATGAATGCTAAAGCTATGCAATTACTTTTAAATGGACTAACAACTTCTGAAGCAGGATATGTTTCAAATTGTGCAAGTGCACACAATATGTGGAAATCACTAGAACTAAAGCATAAAGGTACTAGCGGTGTAAAAGAGTCAAAAATAAACATGCTTATGGCTGAACTTGAATCGTTTAAAATGTTGCCAAACGAATCCAAAATCTATGGATTTGAGGATTATTAAATTTTCAATGCCCATGAAGCTTTAGGAAAATCATTTACCAAAAACGAGAAGGTTCAAAAAGTGCTACGAAGCCTTCCTGCTGAATGGGATCCTAAAGTCACGGCAATTGAAGTGTTGTACCCAACGGAAATCACTCTGTATCTCCGACTCGTATGAAGTGGTTTAATAAAATATTAGTTCTTCCAAGTGCATTTTATTAAGTTTTATTACTTCTTCTTTAAATACATTCATTAAAGTAAATATTATAAGAAATAGTATAATACTTCAAGTATGTCTTATGAAGCGCGTGAAATGACAATTTTGCCCTCCCAAAATTTTTAGAAATTTCGGCCATAAGGAGCTTGGAGACTCTAGATACTCTAACATCTTAATAGCCAACTAGACTTTAGTAGCCTTCTTAAAGTAAGCCTAAAAAGCATACACATGGAGTTAAGTAGCCTACTAATTGTGTTCCAAGGGTTTTTAAAGAAAAATTCCCTCCTTTTCCTTTAAGATCGCAGGATGCACACCATGGGGAGATCCATGAGATCATTTTCACCTTAATAATCCCAACTAACCACTTTTACTTTAGAAACTTTTTCTAACTATCCTCAAAAGGCAACTAAGGAATAAATAAGCCTAAAACCCCCTACCGTCGGACACACCATGGTTAAGCCATGAAAGCTTATCATAAACCACTCTAGTTTTTCTTAACCCATCCTCAAAAGTAACCCAAGAAGTAAATGATTCAAGACACTAAAGGCCTTCATAATTATGCCATGATATGAAGAGTCCCTCCTCCTTCTTGATACATGAACCGCCGGGTACCCTTCTTGGACACCATGAAACCATCTTCAAGTTGGTCCTAGAATCTTCCTTCCATCCCAACTCACAATACTCTCAAGATTTACCCAAGCAAATCACTAAAGACTTCTTGCACACTTAGGCCACTCTCAATCCTCTCATACGGCAAGATTGGCTAAGGGAAACTCAAGATCACCTTCATCTTCAAGCTCTAAGTTCCATCTAGGTAAGTTACATTCTAGCTTCCCAAGTGAATTCCACATTTCAAAATGTGAAGCTCACATTGTATCTCTTTTTCCTTGCCAAAAACGTGACTCCTAATGGTCACTAGGGAAGGATCTCTCAAGCTATTAGGAGAAGATAGCCGCTTGGTGGTGGGATTTCTTTCCATCTCCACTTAAGCTCTATTGGTAAGAAACCTAGCCTTAATCTAGTCCTTTCTTTGTTTCAATAGTAGCTAATATCCATCTTCATTTCCTCCCTAAAACCGTGTGTTTCTTGAGAAGTTGGGAGGAAACTTCACTCCATTTCAACCAAGGCTCAAGCTAGGGAAAGTTCTAAGCTCAAAGAGGCAAGTATACTCTAGACAATCTTGACTTATTTGTGAAAGTGTATGCTTGAATGACTAGCTATTTTAAGTCATGAATCTTGGTTGAAGTGCTAAGTACAATGCATGAGAAATTAGTTGTGATAAAGGAAAGTGTTGGCATGTTGAATGATTTACTATATGGATATGTTATGTCCCAAACTTGAATATGATATGAGATCTACTATCCACAAAAAGGCTGTTTTTGGTGATTATTTGAAAGGTGATTAGTTTTCTAAGAATAAACTTTATGAGGTATAAAATGTATGAAAGGTGGCGTGTTCTATGTGTAGTTTATGGGATTGATGGCGTGAGTATGGCGTAGCTTAAAGAACCCTAGGAGATCTGAAAAGTGCATGTTAAAAAGGGTATTTGGTGGTTAGAAAGTTATTTTAGGGGATGAAGTTGGTCTGGAAATGGTTGAATAATAAAAAGTGATGAAATGTAGGATTTACGGAACTGGACAGTTTTGGAGTAATGAATTGTTTGGACTTAAAATGAATCTTAGGAGTGTGAAATTGAGCTAAATTTTGGGGTGATTTTAGCCTGATATGTATAGAAAATTTTTGAAGTGGAATTTCAGTAAAAGAACTTGTGGTTTGGCCTCAATGGGATTTTAGTAAGAATAGGTCACTGCAGATTCTGCAGGTACCTAGACTGAGGAAAATAATTAAATGACCCTTTTAAGCATATTGGATTGTCTTGAAATTTTGTGGTATTTACCTAAGACATAGATGAACACGTCCATGTAAGAATTGGCTTGAAATTACTGTTTTAAAGGGTAACAACTGAGATGAATGTCACGGTGGAAAACTGGAAAACAGGGCAGTAAGATGGCGTGTATTGTGAGGCCTTGATCTTGTTTATCTAGACTTGAATGTGATGTTTGGGCCTCTGAATATTGTTCCTTAGTATGTTGGCTATATTTTCCAGGCAATAGTCCTAATTGAATAAGACTTTATGGCACGTAGAACTAAGGCAAAGGCGGGTACTGCACTGCAGGATTCAGCAGTACCCCTTTACAATAATTTAATGTTTTGAAGATCTTAAACACCTTGAAATGTTACAAAATATTTATGGTATGTAGTTAAGATTCAATTATGCATGTGTGTGGCATAAGTTTCTGAAAATAGGCTCTGAATTGGTAAGTTTGAGGCTGTGTGAACAGGGCATTAAACTGGTCTATTTTTCAGCTTTAGGGACAAGTCGGTATATGTGTTTTGTGATGTATTTAGTCATGAATTGCATGTTGTATCTCATGCATTGCATTTTCCATGTTCATACGATTTATAAGATTGATTTTATGCCAAATAAATTTAAGAAAAACTCTTTTGAAGAAAAGATTTTAGTTTCGAAAGAAAGACTCCTGTGGTACCATTAATTCTTGGCCAGCACAACCCGCTCCAGATCCAGGGTTAATTGATGATGATGATGAGTATGACCATCCAGGTCCGAAGATAATAGACCTGAGGATGATGATTTATGACCGTCCAGGCCTGGAGATAATAGACCTGAAGATGATGATTTATGACCGTCCAGGTTTGGAGATAATAGATCTGATAATGATGAATGATTGTACGACCGTTTTCGATCTGGAAATAATAGATCTGAAGGGAATGGTATGACTACCTCAGATCCAAAGATAATAGATCGGAACCCTCTCTACTCTTTGTTTTATGACGATTATGTTTTTAAAGAAAGAATGATTGAAATTTGTTCTCATCTTATCATGTTGCATCACATTTGCATATTCATATACATTGCTTATAATTGCAAGTAGGATTCTAGATCTACTGTCACTTAGGTATGATCTTAATTACTTTTGTCACTTAAGTTATGATCTAGCAATCTTTCGTCACTTAAGTTATGATCCTATTTCCTTTGCGGCTAATGGATTGATGGTCAGGATGTTGGGAATCCAAATTCTTGGGTATACTTTCCGTTTAATTCTTGATTGTTTATGGTGTACTTGCTGGTGACTTTGTCACTCACCATCTTATTTTTCCCTAAGAGCCTGCAGGAAACGGTGTAGAATGCATTGATCATGAGCCTAAAGTCCCATACCTATAGACATGCGAGTGGATGACAGCTTAAGGATTTTCTATTGATGGATTTATGTTTTGGTGGACTTATGTTGGGGACATAAATTTTAGATTTCCCTTTGTTTTGCGGATATGGTTGTAAACGTTATGTCGGATATTTAGAATGTTTCGTTTAAAAGTTTTTATTCTGCCTAAGTTTCGCTTACATGTTAAGATGATGGAATGGGAGTCCATAAATTTTATTATGGCCTGTGACATGTTATGCATTGACGGCTCTCCGTAGCGAAGTACGGCGGGTGCATCGTACACAGGCAGGCTGAGTACGGGGCGCTACAGGTGGTATCAGAGCTGAGGCTTTAGATTCGGGGCAGAATATAGAACTAAGTTATGACTCTAGAAATCTAAATTTGATTTTAGACCTAAGCTATGATCTTAAGAAGAGTGTCGACCTTAGACTAGATGACTTAGACAGGAATTAGGACCTTAACCTAATGATTTACTCCTATCGATGAGATTCTAAATGCCTCATATTTAATCCGAATCTTATATTCTCTCATAGTTGTTTAAGTTTCCATTAATTATGAATTGATTTATGTCGCATATTCCTCCACCTCAGGGGCCTTTTGTAGGATCTGCAAGGCATCACTAGAAGGGGGGGGTTGATAGTGGTGCGGAAAATTATGGGGTTGGTTAAAAATTTTCTTTAACCCTAACCAATTCAAGTTCTGAAAACAGATTCTGTTTTCAGTACCAGTTTTAAAACGATTTAAAAACTAGGTTAGAGGTCTCCAAAAATTATGAAATTTTGAGAGAACTTAGCCTCAGATGTTGTGAGGGTCCCTAAAAATTTCAAAATCAAAATTCAACCTTTAACCCCTCAAAAACAGTTGGCACTCAGATTGTGCAATTCTGCCAGAAACGGTAGATGGTTTGAAAAATTAAGTCCTATTTGTGTGAATGTCCAAATGATCTGAAAATTTGACCATAACTCTTCACACACTATATTAAATGGGTTTGAAACAGTTTTTGAAAATGCTTTTGGGAAGTAGTTCAAATACACCCAAGTCTCAACCTTTGCAAAGTCTGAAAATCAGACTGCACTAGTCTCAGAACTTTTGATGTTTGGATGACTTATACTGTCCAAAAGGGTTAAAACTTGTGCCAAATTAACCCTAGACGTTTATGTATGTTTCTTCTGGAAATTTTTATAAATTTTTGAAAACGTTTAATATTTTTGCGAACGGTTCAACAATATAAGGTAAACAGCGCAGAAAACTGAAACGTAAATGCAGAAAGTAAATTGCAACCGAGATTTTTTATACTGGTTCGGTTATAAACAAACCTAACTCTCAGTCTTCAAGGAACACCTTCCCTTGGTTCACACTATTCACACACAACACACCACACAGCCTTACCACATGGGTTGATAGAGTTACCCTAACTCCAACCCTTTACAAACCTTGTATTGTGAGTACAATTCACATGAACACCACCACCTCGTAAGAATGAGATTGAATCACACCTTGACTCAATCTTGTACAAAGATATATGAATGGTGGTTTCTATGAAGCCTATTCAAGGATGAAAGAAATCAAATACATAGGCTTATTACAAGAGAAGAAAAAGAAAGAAAGTGTAGGAGAAGAAAGCTTTTGCACTTGATCACTTTTGAATATGATTCTTGGTCTTGCTTTTGTTGTTCTTCTTCTCTCTTTTTAATCAAGTCCAGGCCGTCCCCTATACCTCTCTCTCTCCCCTCTTGAAACTTTCCTTTTAATTGCTTGAGAGAGGTGGAGACATCATGGTGACAACATTTTGCTTACGTGGCATCACTCCATTGGACCATCATTTAGTCATTGCTTACTTGGCACCTTTTGATTGGCTCATTGTTGTCATCATTTGATGACATGGATATTCTGAAAAAAACACTAAACTATATGCCAAATAATCAATTATCAAATCATGCCAAAATAGTCACAATATGTCATAAAGTTTGAGACAACAAAAATCCTCCCTTCCACCTTTGAAAAAATCGGCCATATCATAGTGTTAATGCTGGAAATTTCAGCATTTACCATATGCAATTAAATCTGAATTTCTTCCATTTTTCCTTTGAATTTCTTCCATAAAAAATACATATCAATAATTAAGGCAAGTCTTGCCACAAGATTGAGAATGAACTTGGACACAATAATGGGGAAATTTCGGCCACAACAAGTTTACACATGCTGAAAAATTTCAGCATGTGTGATATTAAGAATATCACACTTAATAACCATACATACAATTCAAATCATTTTCCATAATTTCTTGATTTATTCTTATTGAAAAAATTAATAAAAATATCTTACCTAAGCCTTAAGAATTCGGCCATTAAGGTGTGTGACTCTGAAATTTGCAGCATGTGACATAAGAGAGGTGTATGTTGAAACTTACCTTTTGTAGCATCTCTCTTTGATTCATCAACATTGTATGATTGATCTTGACCAATCAACATACCAACAAGGCTCCACATGTGCTCCATCTCAGCGAGGGTGACGTTTAAGTGTGTATATGCATGTGCTGAAATTTTTTTTGCTAACTTTGAAAAATAGTGCACATTTAGATATTATACACATGTAATATTCCAATCAGCCCTTAATTTAATTTTCTAGAACACTTTAAGATGATATTATATGTAAAAAAGTGTCTATAGTATGTGCCACATCATGTTCAAGAAAAAAACGTTCCATGTCAAGTGCGTAGAAAACCGAATTTTCGATATCTATCGATTTCACCCGATTTTTCCTCTAATTTAAATTCCAACTTTTGCACATGCTATATATTATGTTATACATAATATATATAATATATACTTTATTTTCAGCACTTGGCTGATTTAAAGTGGTACCATAAACATGTGACAAAAATAAAATGGGAATCTTCACAGTTTGGCCTAAAGGTGGGGGTGATTGTGTGTGTGCCAACATGGAAAGTATTTTTTGTCTCAATAAACGTGTATGGCACGAATTTTTAATGAATGTGATGTATATGGGGCTGGCCATTTATTTATGGCAAGTACGTGACACGTTGGCGAAGTTTCGGTATCGCCCGATACGACAAATTTCGGTTTAGAACCTTTTATCGTGTCGTATTTAACTTGTCATCACCATATCTTATATCATATGATATAAGATCTGAATATACTCATAAATATGAGTTAAGTATAGTGGTGTGACGTAAACGTACGTTCGTAAGATATATAACGTGTCGATAGTACGTTGGAATAAAATGTGTATGTGCCTTTATAAAAAAATCTGAAAATATAGTATATATATATATAAAGGGCTGTGGAATTAATGTGGGGGAGGAGGAGAAGACTTTCCTTCCATAGCCATGTTGCCTTTGTGCCTTTTCCAAATGCATCTTCCTTTAATGAACTACTTAGTTTATTAAACTAAGTACTTCACTTTCATGAACTACTTTAGTTCATTAATTGTGGCACCTGAAAATAGTATAAACTCAACAAATATTCGCCATATGATGTAAGCTTTAACGCTTCATGGCTCGTTAGTACGCAACATAAATGGAATGCGAAAGAAGGCAAGGGAGCAGGGCAGACGGGACACGGGGGGAGAGAGAGAGAGAGAAGCAACGGGGAGAGAGAGAGAACAGAGGCAAGGCGGAGGGAAAACACAAACCCTCATATTTATACAATCTCCCCCTTTTGATGATTTTCAAAATAACAAGTGTACATGATTTAAGTGTTATCTCTCCCCCTTGAATTATGCACAGATTTGAAATTTGAATTTCGAATTTCAAATCCGGCTCCCCCTTGATTCATGCAATTAGGATCAATCAGTGATCTCTCTCCCTTAAATCTCTCTCTCTCCCCTTAAATCATGCTTCTCTCTCCCCCTTTATTTTGGAAATTTAATCAAAAGATTCCTGTCAAAAAGGAAAGTAAATCAAATAATATCGCATTAAATCACATCAACAGGAAGCATGCCTAATTTAGAACGGAGAGATTCAAATGTGGCTTGATTTAAGGCCTTAGTAAATATATCCGCTACTTGTGATTCTGTGCGTACGTGATCTATGACAATATTACCATTGTTAACGTGATCACGAAGAAAATGATAGCGAACTTCTATATGCTTAGCCTTAGAGTGTAATACGGGGTTCTTAGACAAATTTATTGCACTCATACTATCACAATATATAGGAATTTTATCTACGGTAATTCCAAAGTCCGAAAGTTGTTGTTTTATCCACAACAACTGTGTGCAACAAAGGCTAAGAGCCATATACTCAGCCTCAGTAGTGGACAAAGCAACACTTGCTTGCTTTTTGGAAAACCATGAAATAAGGGAATTTCCTATAAATTGGCAAGTTCCGCTCGTGCTTTTTCTATCTATTTTGCAGCCACCATAATCTGCATCAGTGTAAGCATGTAAGTCGAATGTAGAATCCTTATCGTACCAAATACCTAAGGTGGGCGTGTGCTTAATATAGGAATATTCTTTTTACCGCATTTAAGTGTGACACCTTAGGTTGACTTTGAAAACGAGCACACATGCATACGCTAAACATGATGTCAGGCCTACTAGCAGTTAAATATAGTAAAGAACCTATCATAGATCTATATAATCCATTATCAACATCTTTACCATGTTCATCTTTGTCTAATTTAGTAGTGACACTCATAGGCGTGGGGGATGGTTTCAAATTTTCAAAATTGAATTTCTTGATCATGTCGTTTACGTACTTAGCTTGGCTTATATGAATTCCTTTACTCGTTTGCTTAATCTGCAAGCCAAGAAAATAATTAAGTTCACCAACCATAGACATTTCAAATTCAGCTTTCATACAATTTTCAAAATCCTTAACGAGTCTATGTGAGGTAGAACCAAAAATAATGTCATCTACGTAAATTTGAATAATAAGTAAATCTGATTTTTCTTGTTTCAAAAATAGTGTACTATCTATAGTACCACGTTTAAAATTATTTTCTAAAAGAAAAGTAGCAAAACGATCATACCATGCTCTAGGCGCTTGCTTTAGTCCATATAGTGCCTTCTTTATTTGTACACGTGATCAGGATGTTTCAAATCTTCAAAACCGGGTGGTTGCTTCACGTATACTTCTTCTTGTATAAATCCGTTTAGAAAAGCACTTTTGACGTCCATTTGATACAATTTAAAATCTTTCATGCAAGCAATAGCAAGTAAAGTCGTATAGCTTCTAAACGTGCTACGGGTGCAAATGTTTCATCGTAGTCTATTCCTTCTTCTTGATTATATCCTTGAGCTACGAGTCTTGCTTTATTTCTAACGACTTTCCTTCTTCATTCATTTTGTTCCTAAACACCCACTTTGTGCCTATTATTGTCTTATCTTGTGGTCGTGGCACTAAATCCCATACATCATTTCTAACGAATTGATTAAGTTCGTCATGCATAGCATCAATCCAAGATGAATCACTCAAAGCATCATGCACATTTTAGGCTCAATTTCAGAAATCATAGCATGAAATTCATTTATTTCATCCGAAGTGATTCTTCTACGTGGTCGCACACCGTGAGTGATGTCGCCTATGATGAGATCATGTGGGTGATCTCTATGCCATCTTGGTTGATTATTTTCTAAGTTATCATGCATTTCTATATGATCATGCATTTCTAGTGTTTCATTCATCTCATGCATATCAAAAGAATCATTTTCTTCATCCAAAACGGGTTTCAATTCAAAATCATCATCATATTCCTTTTCTTTATCAACTCTCCAAATTCATTGAATTTAACATGAATAGATTCTATGATTTGTCTAGTGAGAGGATCATAACATCTATATGCTTTTGAATTTATGGAATACCCAATAAAAATGCACTCAATCGATTTGGATTCAAATTTATCTAAGTTATCTTTTGTATTCAAGACAAACATTTGCATCCAAACACACGAAAATAATCTATCTTAGGCATGCGATCATTCAAAATTTCGTAAGGCGTCTTGTTTATTTTCTTTCTTATAGATAGGCGATTTACAATATAGCATGCACAATTTACGGCTTCCGCCCACAGAAATCTAGGCAATTTATTTTCGCAAAGCATGGTTCTAGCGATTTCTTGTAGTGTGCGATTCTTTCTTTCTACTACTCCATTTAATTGTGGAGTTCTAGGTGGCGAAAACTCATGTTTAATTCCTTTTTCTTCACAAAATGAAATCATCTCTTTATTTTTAAACTCACCGCCTCTATCGCTTCTTATTCTTTTCACATTTACGCCGTATTGATTTTCAAGTTGTTTAATTAATTTAGCGATTTCTACGGCGCTATCATCCTTATGTGCAAGAAATAAAGTCCAAGTATACGAGAAAAGTCATCAACAATTACATGCATAGTGACGCCCACCAAGGCTTGTAGTGCGACTAGGACCAAACAAATCGATATGCAATAGTTCTAGTATTCTAGTCGTGCTTATCTCATTTTTAGGCTTAAGTGACTCACGTGTTTGTTTGCCTTTTATGCAAGATTCACACAACTGAAAGTTGTCTAAATCAAGCTTAGGCAATCCCCGTACTAGGTTCTTTCGTTGCAATTTTTCTAGTGTAGAAATACCTATGTGTCCTAAACGTCTATGCCACAAATTCACATTGGGTTCATTTGACATAAAACATTTAACTTTGGCATCTACTACATCATCCATAGATAGTGTGAAATATTTCCTTCACGTTTTCCTTTTAAAAGTTTCTCCATTTTTATTTATTATATTACAATAAGGGTGAGTAAAACACACATTGAAACCATTGTCAACAAATTGAGAAATACTAAGAAGATTGTAAGATAAGTTGCTTACCAAAAACACGTTGGAGATTTGAAGTGTATCGGATTTCCAATCGTACCTTTACCAATGATCTTGCCTTCATTGTTGTCTCCAAAGGTCACGGATCCGCCTTTTGTGACCTTCTTTAATTTGGAGAAGAGGCTCGGGTCCCGTCATGTGCCTCGAGCAACCACTGTCAAGGAACCACTTTATTGATGTGTCTTTTGATGAGTGGTCTCCCTGCAATGTAAAAAGGTGATTTAGGTACCCTTTTAATTTTGGGTCCTTTCGAGTTAGTTAATCACCTTTTAGTAAAGGTACCTTTCGGTACCCATACTTGGGTGATCCTTCTCGGTCTATCAAATGGCGGCAGAAGTAGATGAAGGTGCGATATAGTATACATGTGGTGCATGTACTTTGGGTCTTTGCCCAAGGACTCCTCTATACTCATTGTATGAAGGACGTTTGTGATATGTCCTTGTGTGCGTGTGCGTAGTGCGTGGATGATATGTTTCCGTGTATGCATTGATCTCTTCTTCTCATATCTATATGGTACAACATTATATTTCACATGATATGAGGGAGTGGGGCGTGTGGAAGGGGGCGCTTTTTGCGTCATCTTAGACGCCACTTGATGCTTAGGGGTGTCTACCTTTTTAGACACAACAAACTTGGTTGGTTTGGTTGATACTTCGTTAGTATCAACGTACCCCAATCCAGTTTTGTCACTGTCATGCTTTGTGATAATATGATGCGATGCAGCATGTTTGACCCTGTATCGAATTGTTTCATCATTTTCTCTAAATCTGTATTCCTTGATTTCAAATTTGAAATCTCGGATTTCATTTCATTATTTTGAGAAGTTAATGATGAGATCTCGGTTTTTAATGCAGTGATGACACATGAAGACTCTTTCTTTGAATCGCTTAATTGAGCGACAAGATTCTCGTTAGAAGATTCTAACAGTTTCTTGTCTTCAATTAAACGTTTCTTTTCTTTTGCGAGAGTCTTAGTAAATTTATGTAACTCAAGATATTGACTAAATAAGATCATCGTAAGAAGGTTCAGAGTCAGAGTCAGAGTCAGATGATACCTCATTAGACGCCTTTGAAGCGAAGCAAACTTGAGCGGTCTCCTCTTCGGTCTCAGATTCAGAGTCTGATGAGTCACTCCATGTGGAGGCCTTTAGTGCACGTTTCCTTTGTTTAGGATCTGAGACGGGTCTATTTTTGTTCCGCTCCTTGTCAGGGTACTTATTAGTTTGCTTTTCTTTGTTTGGGCAGTCATATGATAAGTGTCCGAGTTTGCCGCATTCATAACATTTAATGTTATCATTTGACTTGTTTTATTTCTTTAGATGTAGTGCCCTTGTTTTTATTTCTAAATGATTTTCTCATGAATCTTCTTAGTCCTTTAGCCAATAGAATTAAGTCATCATTATCCGATTCGGAATCACTATCTTCTACGTGATCGGAGGGAGGGGAGACGTATTCATTTGATTTGAAAGCAATTGTCTTACCTTGTTTGGTTGATTCCGATTTCCGAATAATGAGTTTGTTTTCATACACTTTTAGTGAACCAATGAGTTCTTCCATTTTTATTGACTTAGTCTCCTTGCTTTCTTCTATGGCAGTCACTTTAGGATCCCATTCTGAAGGGAGGCTCCGTAGGACTTTCTGTACTTTTTCCTGCGTTGTAAAGCCTTACCAAGAGACTCAAGAGAGTTATAGATGTTAGTCAAACGAAGATCCATATCAACAATTGACTCATTAGGCAACAACTTGAAAGACTCAAGAGTAGACATAAGCATATTAATTTTAGACTCTTTTACTTGACTCGTGCCTTCGTGTTTCATTCTAAGATTCTCCACATTTCTTGTGCACTCGAACAATTGGACACATAACTAGACTCACTCTTACTTAAACATTTAAGAGTAATTGCATGGCCTTAGCATTCATACTCAGTTTCTTTTTGTCTTCACTAGTATAGTCTTGTTTGTTTTAATACTTCTAGTGTGACTCCATCTACAGTGGACAATTTAGACGGGACATATGGACCATCTTCAATTATTGACCAAAGGTCTATGTCTATAGCCATAAGAAATAATTTCATCCTAAGTTTCCATTGAATAAAAGACTCACCGTCAAAGAGTGGAGGCCTTTGGCTTGACATACCTTCTTGTTCGGTTTTGAGATTTGTGGATGCCATCTCACTGAATCGTTGGATTCCTTGTAGTGAGTATTCCTGCGCTCTGATACCACTTGTAGGATCTGCAAGGCACCACTAGAAGGGGGGGGTTGAATAGGTGGTGCGGAAAATATGGTTTTTAAAATTTCTTTAAACCTAACCAATTCAAGTTCTGAAAACAGATTCTGTTTTCAGTACCAGTTTTAAAACGATTTAAAAACTAGGTTAGAGGTCTCCAAAAATTATGAAATTTTGAGAGAACTTAGCCTCAGATGTTGTGAGGGTCCCCTAAAAATTTCAAATCAAAATTCAACCTTTAACCCCTTCAAAAACCGTTGGCACTCAGATTGTGCAATCTGCCAGAAACGGTAGAAGGAGATGGTTTTGAAAAATTAATTCCTATTTGTGTGAATGTCCAAATGATCTGAAAATTTGACCAATAACTCTTCACACACTATATTAAATGGGTTGAAACAGTTTTTGAAAATTCTTTTGGGAAGTAGGTCAAATACACCCAAAGTCTCAACCTTTGCAAGTCTGAAAATCAGACTGCACTAGTCTCAGAACTTTTGATGTTTGGATGACTTATACTTGTCCAAAAGGGTTGAAACTTGTGCCAAATTAACCCTAGAACGTTTATGTATGTTTCTGGAAATTTTATAATTTTTAGAAAACGTTTACTATTTTTGCGAACGTCAACAATATAAGTAAACAGCGCAGAAACTGAAACGTAAATGCAGAAAGTAAATTGCACCAATTTTATACTGGTTCGGTTATAAACAACCTACTCCAGTCTTCAAGGAACACCTTCCTTGGTTCACACTAATTTCACACACACGCACACCTTACCGCAGGGTTGATAGAGTTACACCTTAACTCCAACCCTTTACAAACCTTGTATTGTGAGTACAATTCACGAACACCACCACCTCGTAGAATGAAGATTGATCACACCTTGATCAATCTTGTACAAAGATATATGAATGGTGGTTTCTATGAAGCCTATTCAAGGATGAAAGAATAAATACAATAGGCTTTTTACAAGAGAAGAAAGAAAGAAAGTGTAGGAGAAGAAAGCTTTTGCACTTTGATCACTTTTGAATATGATTCTTGGTCTTGCTTTTGTTTGTTCTTCTTTCTCTTTTTAATCAAGTCCAGGCCGTCCCCTATACCTCTTCCCCTCTTGAAACTTTCCTTTTAATTGCTTGAGAGAGAGTGTGAGACATCATGGTGACAACATTTTGCTTACTTGGCATCACTCCATTGGACCATCATTTAGTCATTGCTTACTTGGCACCTTTTGATTGGCTCATTGTTGTCATCATTTGATGACATGGATATTCTGAAAAAACACTAAATATATGCCAAATAATCAATTATCAAATCATGCCAAAATAGTCACAATATGTCATAAAGTTTGAGACACAAAAATCCTCCCTTCCACCTTGAAAAAATCGGCCATATCATAGTGTTAATGCTGAAATTTTCAGCATTTACCATATGAATAAATAATTTCTTCCATTTTTCTTTGAATTTCTTCCATAAAAATACATCCAATATTAAGGCAAGTCTTGCACAAGATTGAGAATGAACTTGGACACAAAATGGGGTAAATTCGGCCACACATTTCACACATGCTGAAAAATTTCAGCATGTGTGATATAAGAATATCACACTAAAACTTACATACAATTCAAATCATTTCCATAACTCTTTGATTTATTCCTTAATGAAAAATTAAAAATATCTTCCTTAAGCTTAAGAATTCGGCCATTAAGGTGTGTGACATGCTGAAATTTTCAGCATGTGACATAAGAGAGGTGTATGTTGAAAACTTACCTTTTGTAGCTTCTCTCTTTGATTCATCAACATTGTATGATTGATTCTTGACCAATCAACATGCCAACAAGGCTCCACATGTGCTCCATCTCAGCTAGGGTGACGTTTAAGTGTGTATATGCATGTGCTGAAATTTATTTTGCTAACTTTGAAAAATAGTGCACATTTAATATTATACACATGTAATATTCCAATCAGCCCTTAATTTAATTTTCTAGAACACTTTAAGATGTATATTATATGTAAAAAGTGTCTAGATACGTGCCACATCATGTTCAAGAAAAACGTTCCATGTCAAGTGCGTAGAAAACCGAATTTTCGATATTATCGATTACCCGATTTTTCTCTAATTTAAATTCCAACTTTTGCACATGCTATATATTATGTTATACATAATATATAATATATACTTTAATTTCAGCACTTGGCTGATTTAAAGTGGTACCATAAACATGTGACAAAAATAAAATTGGAATCTTCACATTTTGGCCTAAAATGTGGGGTGATTGTGTGTGCCAACATGGAAAGTATTTTTGTCTCAATAAACAGTGTATGGCACGAAATTTTTAAAATTTTGATGTATATGGGCTGGCCATTTATTTATGGCAAGTACGTGACACGTTGGCGAAGTTTCGGTATCGCCCGATACGACAAATTTCGGTTTAGAACCTTTTATCGTGTCGTATTTAATTGTCATCACCATATCTTATATCATATGATATAAGATCTGAATATACTCATAAATATGAGTTAAGTATAGTGGTGTGACGTAAACGTACGTTCGTAAGATATATAACGTGTCGATAGTACGTTGGAATAAATGTGTATGTGCCTTTTAAAAAAATCTGAAAATATAGTATATATATATAAAGGCGTGTGAATATGGGGAGGAGGAGAAGACTTTCCTTCCATAGCCATGTTGCCTTGTGCCTTTTTCCAATGCATCTTCCTTTAATGAACACTATTAGTTTATTAAACTAAGTACTTCACTTAATGAACTACTTTATTTCATTAATTGTGGCACCTGAAAATAGTATAAACTCAACAAATGTTTGCCATATGATGTAAGCTTTAACGCTTCAATGGCTCGTTAGTACGGCAACATAATATGTAAGCTAAATAAGGGCAAGTTTATCATGCATACATGTACACTTGTGTATATATATATATATATATAGATTATACTCAACGTTATATATATATATATACATATTCAAATTTCTTATTTTAAAATCACTCAAACCCTCATATTTCTACCCTTTTACCTTAGATGATTTCTGACAACCACGCCTTTCAGGCTTTATGTCAGAATGTGACGCAGATTGGCCAAGTTATGATGTAGCAAAATGCCCCTCCCCAGCCACATGAGCCAGTTAAGGATGCATAGTATTATTTTGAGAAACTGAAGCGAGCTAAGGTACCACCTTTTGAGGGAAAATCAGATCCTGACATTGCAGTAAAATGGCTTGATGAAGTAGAGAACTGCTTTGAATTGATCCGTGCACCCGAAGAAATGAAAACACAAGCTGTTAGACCATTTTTGCTTGGAGAAGCCAATCAGTGGTGGAAAGAAAATCTGCAATGTTTACCGAGACTGATACCGCGGGAAAGATTTTTACAAGAGTTCAACAAGTTCTACTTTCCTCCTTCAGTAAAGTTGCAAAAGAGACATGAATTTGAGTCGTTGAAGCAAGAGCAAGGAATGACTGTTGCGGACTATGTCAATAAGTTTATAGCTTTGGGGAGATTTCAGCCATCGACGATGATGATGAAGAGACCAAGATGCTGAAATTTGAAAGGGGATTAAATCCGAGGATCAGGACTTGGCTGGTTAACGCAAATCCCACAAATTTTGGAGCATTGCTCGATGCCTGCTACAGGATTGAGAGAGACATCATCCGCCGTGATGAGATTGGTCCGAAGAGGGGAAAAGATGCGTCTGGAAGTGGGGGTTCCCGTAAGGCAGCAAACAGAATGTCAGAGGACCCGGTCGTCAGGGAAAGAATCAGAATCGCTTTTAGCGTTGCTTGCAGCAAAAGAATCAGCTGAGAAATCAGGGTCAACAGTAGCCAGCTATTCCAGCTTGTCCTCATTGCCAAAAGCACCATGTGGGAGAATGTTTCATTCAGACAGGGAAATGTTTCGAATGTGGTAAGGTGGGCCACATGCTTAAGAACTGTCCAGACAAGGGAACTACGTGTTTTGGATGTGGAGAAGTCATCTATATGATTAAAGACTGTCTGAAAAAGGATCCCAACAGTAGCAGCAACCAAGGAACCAGCGTCATCGTACAAATGCAAGGGTCCATGTCATGACCGATGCTACTGTTGATGAAACTACTGATGTCGTGACTGGTACTATGCCTGCAAATGTATTGTTTGATAGTGGCGCTAGACACTCGTTTATCTCGAGGAAATTTGCAAAGAATATTGATCATAGCCCAGTCCATCTTGGAACGCATATAGAGTTCAGGCAGCTGGTGATCAGGTGCTTGTCTCTCACCAATTGTACAAGGGCTGTGAGATTGAGTTCGACGAGCAACGGTTTGCAGCGGATTTAATTCCTATAACTATGAGTG
>AP025042.1:20968565-21011468 GCA_036186865.1 Eustoma russellianum | reverse complement strand
CGAAAAAGGGCCTCGGATGTGTGTTAATGCAGAAAGATCGAGTGATTGCATATGCATCTCGTCAGCTAAAGCCGTTTGAGCAGAATTATCCAGTCCATGATCTTGAGCTTGCAGTCGTGGTTTTCGCCCTAAAGATATGGAGGCATTATCTATACGGTGAAAGGTGAGAAATCTTTACAGATCACAAAAGCCTTAAATACCTTTTCACCCAGAAGGAGTTAAATATGTGTCAACGCCGGTGGCTAGAGCTGATAAAGGATTATGATCTCTCAATCCAGTACCATCCAGGGAAAGCCAATAGAGTTGCCGAAGCTTTGAGTCAAAAAACAAGCCATCCGCGTCAACCACCTTTGCAGCGCGATATGGAAGAGTTTGACGTCGAGGTAGTTGATTCCGTTGATAATGTACTTGCTAAGTTGGTTTTGATTCCTTCATTAATCGACAAAATTAAAGAGGGTCAAGGAAAAGATGAAGCTTTGAAGAGGATTAAGGATAAGTTGGAAATGAAGCCATCTGAAGATTTTGAGGCCCGAAATGATGACAGCTTGTGGTTCAGGGGTTGGTTGTGTGTACCCAATAATGATGACATAAAGAATGAAGTCCTTTAGGAAGCTCATAGTTCTCGCCTATCCATTCATCCAGGAGCCAACAAAATGTATCAAGATTTAAAGCAGAGATTCTGGTGACATGGCATGAAGAAGCAAATTGCGGAATTCGTGGAGAAATGTCTCATTTTGCCAGAGAGTGAAAGCAGAGCATCAAAGACGCGCAGGATTGTTGCAGTCCCTTGAGTAGTTCCTGAATGGAAATGGGATCACCTCACTATGGACTTTGTGACTGACCTACCAAGGACAAAGAATGGATATGATGCTATTTGTGTAGGATCTGCAAGGCACCACTAGAAGGGGGGGTTGAATAGTGGGTGCGGAAAATGTGGTTTTTAAAATTGTTTTAAACCAAAAACCCAACTTCATGAAAACAGTTTCTGTTTTCAGGGCCTGTTTGAAACGTTTTGAAGACTAGGTCATAGGTCTTCAAAAAATTCTAAAATTTGGAGAGATCTTAGTCTCATATTTCTGAGTATCTCCTAAAAATTTCAGATTAAAATTCAACATTTAACCCCTTTAAAAGTCGTTGATGGTTAGAATGCACAAATCTGTTAGAAACGGTAGTCTGATTGAAAAATTAATTCCTATTTAACCGTGACTCCAAATGCTCTGAAAATTAATGACTAACTCCTTATTAGAGTGTATTTAATTGGGTTGAAAACAGTTTTGAAAAATTCTTTAGGAAGTTAGTCAAATACATTCAAAAGTCTCAACCTTTGCAATCCTGAAAGTCAGACTGCACTAGTCTCAGAACTTTAGACGTTTGGATGACTTATACTTGTCCAAAAGGGTTTGAAACTTGCACCAAAAGAACCTTAAGACGTGTGGCTATGTTTCCTGCAGTTTCATGATTTTGAAATTCGTTTACTATTTTTAATAACGTGATATAATGATGCACTGTGCTGGAAACTGAAAGTAAGTGCTTAAAGTAAAGAACACAAGGAATTTTATACTGGTTCGGTTAAATCACCTACTACAGTCTTCGAGGACACCTTCCTCGGTTAGCACTAATCACAAAACACAAATAACACCTTACCACACAGGTTTGATGGAGTTACACACACAACTCCAACCCTTTACAAACCTTGTAAGTGAATACAACGATCACGAACACCACCACCTTGCGAATGCAGATTGATCACACCTTGATCAATCTTTTACAACAATATAGAGAGTATGTGGTGGTATATATGAAGCCTATTCAAATGTATGAATATGAATACAATAGGCTTTTAGAGAGAAGAAAGAAAGAAGTGTAGAAAGAAGGAGATGAACACGCTTTTGATCTTGAGAATTATAAGCCTTGTCTTCTATTTGTTTTGTTCTCCTTCTTCTCTTTTTATCACCATATGTGTCGCCCCCTTGATGCCTCTTTCCTCTCTGAAAATTATCTTCGAAGTCCTTGGAAGAGTATATTGCATCATTGTGATATTTCCTTGCTTACTTGGCAACTCCTCATTTGATGATCATTAAGCCTTTGCTTACTTGGCACTCATTGATTGGATGAAAGTTGTCATCATTTGTTGACTAGATAAATTTGAAAAATATCACTTAAAACATGTGCCAATTAGCCATAAAAAATGTTTACATAAGTCTCATATCAATTCCACATAATTAGCAAGACAAACCATCACATTTAGCATCATGAAAATTGCCCAACAATTATTCTCCATAAGCTAAAATTTTTAGCATATGTGATGTTCAAGACAAGTTCAAATTATTGCCATGTATGTAATAGGTTATTATCCCTTGAAAATAAAAATCAATATGCTTAATTTTGAGTCATAAAATCGGCCACAACATTCCAACACATGCTGAAATTTTCAGCATGTGTGATATTTAAAAATATCATCACATTATTCCATAATATTTTTAAAACATTGCATATTATCTTTCAATCAAATCATATAATTCAAAGAAATAAATATGCAACCATTTAGGCTCAAAAATTCGGCCACCCTAATGCACACATGCTGAAATTTTCAGCATGTGTAACAAATTGAAATAGTTTGAAAAAGTTACCTTGTGTAGCTCCTTTCTTTATGTCACCAACATTGTATGCTTCATTCTTGGCCAATCAAGATGCCACAAAGCTCCACATATTCTCCAACAAGCTGTAGTAGGTGTGTGATATAGGTTGTGCATGTGTTGAATTTTATTTTTGCCAACTTTGTAAAATAGTGCACAATAATTATACACACATGGTATATTCCAATCAGCCCTTAATTGATTTTTCTAGAACACTTTAGAATGTATAGAGTATGTAAAAGTGTCTAGGTGCATGCTATATGTCATGCCAAAAATGTTCCATGTGTCGTGTTCGTAGAGAACCGAATTTTCGACGTTTGTCGATTACCACCCCCGATTTTTCTCCAATTAAATTCCAACTTTTTGCACATGTTATATATATTATGTTACACACAAGATACATAAATTAAACTTTAATACTCAGCACTCATGGCTGATTTGAAGTGACGCCTGCATGTGACAAAATTGAATTTGGAATCTTCACAATTTGGCCTTAATTTGGGGTGATTTGTGTATGCCAACATAGAATGATTTTATGGCTTTATATACCATGTAAGACACGAAATTTTTGGCTATTTTTGAAGTGTAGGGGCTGGCCATCTATATATGGCAAGTACGTAACACGTTGGCGAAGTTTCGGTATTCACCCGATACGACAATTTTTGGTTTAGAACCTTTTAACATGTAGTAATAATTTTGTCATCACCATGACTTATATCATATGATATAAGACATGAATATACTCATAAATATGAGATAAAATATAGTGGTGTGACGTTAATGTACGTTCGTAAAATATATAACGGTCATTAGTACGTTGGAATATATGTGTATGTGCCTTTTTATAAAAAAAATCTGAATATATATAAAAATATATGTATAAGGCTTGTATAAAGGAGAGGAGAAACTTGTAGAGATAAGGGGGTTTGAGTGATTTCAAAATAAGTGACTTATATATATATATATATATATGTGTGTGTGGTGTGTATAAACGTACACAATATATATATACGTGTACATGAATGCATGATATCTTGCCTTATTTAGCTTATATATTATGTTGCCGTACTAACGAGCCATGAAGCATTAAGCTTACATCATATGGCAAACATTGTGTTGTGTTTATACTATTTTCAGCTGCCACCATTAATGAACTAAACTAGTTCATTAAGTGAAGTACTTAGTTTAATAAACTAAGTAGTTCATTAAAGGAAGCTACATTTGGAAAAGGCACAAAGGCAACAAGGCTAAGGAAGGAAAGTCTTCTCCTCCTCCCCATCCTTTAATTCACACGCATATACACATATATATCACATATATTTTCATAATTTTTAAATAAAGGCACATACACATGTATTTCAACGTACTACCGACACGTTATGTATTTTACGTACGTACGTTAACGTCACACCACTATACTTAACTCATATTTATGAGTATATTCAGGTCTTATATCATATGATATAAGATATGGTGATGACAAATTAAATACGACACGATAAAAGGTTCTAAACCGAAATTTGTCGTATCGGGCGAATACCAAAACTTCGCCAACGTGTCACGTACTTGCCATAAATAAATGGCCAGCCCCTATACTTCAAAAATCATAAATAATTTCGTGCACATGACCATATGTTCAGCCAAAAATACTTTCCATGTTGGCACACACAAATTACTCCACATTAAGGCCAAAATGTGAAGATTCCAAGTTTAATTTTGTCACATGCTAATGGTACCACTTTAAACAAGCCAAGTGCTTAGATTTAAAGTATATATTATATATTATGTATAACATAATATATATAACATGTGCAAAAGTTGGAATTTAAATTAGAAAAAAAATCGGGTAATCGATAAATATCGAAAATTCGGTTTTTCTACGCACATAACATGGAACGTTTTTCTTGTACATCATGTGACACGTATCTAGACACTTTTTACATATGATATACATCTTAAAGTGTTCTAGAAAATTAAATTAAGGGCTGATTGGAATATTACATGTGTGTATCATTAAATGTGCATTATTTTACAAAGTTAGCAAAAATAAATTTCAGCACATTCACACCCTCATTCCAACGTCTACACCAGCTGTTTTGGAGCATATTTGGAGCCATGTTGGCATATTGATTGGTCAAGGATCAATCATACAATGTTGGTGAATTGAAGAGAGAAGCTACAAATGGTAAGAATTCAAATATATCTCACTTATGTCACATGCTGAAATTTCAGCATGTTGAAACAAGGCTGGCCGAAATTTGCTATTCAATGTGACATATTTTGTCATCTTTTATTATGTGATTAATTGGAAGAAGAAATGGAAAGGTTTTGAATATAATTTAAATAAATAAATGGTGATATTTTACATATCACACATGCTGAAAATTTTTCAGCATGTGTTCAATCTTGATGGCCGAATTTAAGTGCCAAAACATGTCTAAGTTCATTTCTTAATTGGTAGCAATACCTACCATAAGTTGTTGATTCATTTTTATGATGAAAATTCAAAGAAAAATGGTAATGATTTGAACTTTATCCCCATGATGCACATGCTGAATTTTCAGCATGGCAAGAGTGCTATTATGGCCGCTTTTCTCACTTGATATGGAAGACTTTCTTTGTCTTGCAATTTATGATGTATCTCTTGATTTATGAATGATTTTATGATTGATTTTTGGCACATGTTAAAGTGTATATCTAAGATTTTTTCCATGTCATCATGATGACAATGTTGAACCAATAAGGAGGTGCCAAGTAAGCGAAGACTAAATGATCATCCAATAAGAAGATGCCAAGTAAGCAAGGCCTTGTCACAATGATGTCTTACACTCTCTCAAGGACTTAAAAGATAATTTTCAAGAAGGGAGACACACCATAGGGGGACGGCTGCATCATTAAAAAGGAAAAGAAGAGAGCAAACAAAACAATAACAAGCATTGCAATTCAAAGAGATCAAAAAGCCTAGCTCTTCTTCTCCTACATCTTCTTTCTTTCTCTCTTCTTGTAAAGCCTATTGTTTTCATATCTTTCAATCTTGAATAGGCTTGAGATAAACCACCATTCATATATCTTTGTAAAAGATTGATCAAGGTGTGATCAATCTTCACCCTAGCAAGGTGGTGGTGTTCGTGTGAATTGTACTCGTCATACAAGGTTTGTAAAGGGTGGGAGTTAGGTGTAACTCTATCAACCCTGCGGTAAGGTGTACTGCGTGTGTGTGATTAGTGTGAACCAAGGAAGGTGTTCCTTGAAGACTGGAGTAGGTTGTTTATAACCGAACCAGTATAAAATTCTTGGTGCCATTTACTTTCTGCATTTACTTTTCAGTTACTGCACTATTACCCTTCTTGTTCGCATCCGTAAAAATAGTAAACGGTTTTCAAAAATCACAAAAATTTCCATAAATATACTCACACGTTCTAGGGTTAATTTGGCACAAGTTTCAACCCTTTTGGACAAGTCAATCAAACATCAAAAGTTCTGAGACTAGTGCAGTCTGATTTTCAGACTTGCAAAGGTTGAGACTTTGATTGTAGTTGACCTACTTCCTAAAAGAATTTTCCAAAACTGTTTCAACCCATTTAAATATAGTATATAAGGAGTTAGTGGTTAAATTTTCAGAGCATTTTGACGTTCACACAAATAGGAATTAATTTTTTCAAAACCATCTACCGTTTCTGGCAGATTTGCACAATCTGATTACCAATGGTTTTTCAAGGGTTACAGGTTGAATTTTAATTTGAAATTTTTAGGGGACCCTCACAACATCTGAGGCTAAGTTCTCTCAAAAGTTCATAATTTTTGGAGACCTTTAACCTGGTTTTAAAAACGTTTTAAAACATGTCCTGAAAACAGAATCTGTTTTCAAAACTTGAATTGTTCAAGTTTAAAGAAATTTTAAAAACCACACTTTCCGCACCATCTATTCAACCCCCCCCCTTCTAGTGGTGCCTTGCAGATCCAACAAGTGGTATCAGAGAGCAGGAACACTCACTTCAAGGAATCCAACGATTCAGTGAGATGGCAACCACAAATCTCAAAACCGAGCAAGAAGGTATGTCGAGCCAAAGGCCTCCACTTTTTGACGGTGAGTCGTTTATTCAGTGGAAACTTAGGATGAAGCTTTTTCTTATGGCTATAGATATAGATCGTTGATCAATCATTGAAGATGGTCCTTATGTCCCATCTAAGGTATCCACCGTAGACGGAGTCACTTTAGAAGTTGTTAAAACTAGACAAGAATATACGAGTGATGATAAAAAGAAACTTAGTATGAATGCTAAGGACATGCAATTGCTTCTAAATGGATTAAGTAAGAGTGAGTCTAGTTATGTGTCAAACTGTTCGAGTGCACAAGAAATGTGGAGGATTCTAGAAATGAAACACAAAGGCACGAGTCAAGTAAAAGAGTAAAAAATTAACATGCTCATGTCCACACTTGAGTCTTTTAAATTATTGCCCAATGAGTCTATTGTAGATATGGATCTTCGTTTGACTAACATCTACAACTCTCTTGAGTCTCTTGGTGAGGCTTTTACTACGCAGGAAAAGGTACAGAAAGTCCTACGAAGCCTTCCTTCTGAATGGGACCCAAAAGTGACCGCAATAGAAGAGAGCAAGGAAACTAAATCAACAAAGATGGAAGAACTAATCGGATAACTTAAAGTTTATAAAAATAAACTCATCATACAGAAATCGGAATCATCTAAACAAGGTAAAGCTATTGCTTTTAAATCAAATGAATACGTCTCCCCTCCCTCCGATCACGTAGATGATAGTGATTCCGAATCGGAAAATGATGACCTAATTCTATTGGCTAAAGGACTAAGAAAATTTATGAGAAGGTCATTTAGAAACAAAAACAAGGGCACTACAACTAAGAGAAATAAAAACAAGTCAAATGATAAAGACGTTAAATGTTATGAATGTGGCAAACTCGGACACTTATCATATGACTGCCCCGATAAAGAAAAGCAAAATACTAAATACCCTGACAAGGAGCGGATCAAAAATAGACTCGTCTCAGAACCCAAACAAAGGAAGCGTGCTCTAAAGGCCGCCACCTGGAGTGATTCATCAGATTCTGAAACTGAGACTGAAGAGGAGACCGCACAAGTATGCTTTGCATCCAAAGCATCTAATGAGGTATCATCTGATTCTGACTCTGACTGTGAACCTTCTTATGATGATCTTTTTAGTCAGTATCTAGAATTGCATAAATTCACCAAGACTCTCGCTAAGGAAAAGAAACGATTAATTGAAGACAAGAAACTGTTAGAATCTTCTAACGAGAATCTTGTCACTCAAATAAGCGATTCAAAGAAAGAGTCATCTTGTGTCATTACTGCATTAAAGACAGAGATTTCATCATTAACCACTCAAAATAATGAAATGAAATCCGAGATTTCAAATTTGAAATCAAGGAATACCGATTTAGAGAAAATGATGAAACAGTTTGATATAGGGTCCAACATGCTGCATCGCATCATATTATCACAAAAGCATGACAGCGACAAAACTGGACTGGGATACGTTGATACTAACAAAGTATCAACCAAACCAACCAAGTTTGTTGTGTCTAAGAAAGTAGACGACCCTAAGCCGCAAGTGGCGTCTAAGATGACGCAGAAAGCGCCCCCTTTCTCACGCCCCACTTCTTCATATCATGTGAAATATAACTTTGTACCTTATAGATATGAAAGGAAGAGAATAATGCATACACGAAATTCATATCATCCTCGCACTACGCACACACACACAAGGACATATCAAAAACGTCCTTCATTTAATGAGTATAAGGGAGTCCTTGGGCAAAGGCCCAAAGTGCATGCATCACATGTCTATTATATCGCACCTTCATCTACATTCTTTCCATTTGATAGACCGAGAAGGATCACCCAAGTATGGGTACTGAAAGGTACTTTTACCAAGAGGTGATTAACTAACTCGAAAGGACCCAAAATTAAAAGGGTACCTAACTCATCTTTTCACATTGCAGGGAGACCACACATCGAAGATACATCAATAAAGTGGTTCCTTGACAGTGGTTGCTCGAGGCACATGACGGGTGACCCGAGCTTGTTCTCCAAATTAAAGAAGGTCACAAAAGGCGGATCCGTGACCTTTGGAGACAACAATGAAGGCAAGATCATCGGAAAAGGTAGTATTGGTAATCCAAACACACTCCAAATCTCCAACGTATTTTTGGTAAGCAACTTATCCTACAATCTTCTTAGCATTTCTCAATTTGTTGACAATGGCTTTAATGTGTGTTTTACTCACCCTTATTGCAACATAATAAATCAAAATGGATAAACCGTTTTAAAAGGAAAACGAGAAGGCAATATTTTTACGCTATCTATGGATGATGTAGTAGACGCTAAAGTTAAGTGTTTTATGTCAAATGAACCCAATGTGAGTTTATGGCATAGACGTTTAGGACACATTGGCATTTCCACACTAGAAAAACTTCAACGAAAGAACCTAGTACGGGGATTGCCTACGCTTGATTTAGACAACTTTAAGTTGTGTGAATCTTGCATAAAAGGCAAACAAACACGTGAGTCACTTAAGCCGAAAAATAAAATAAGCACGACTAGAATATTAGAACTATTACATATAGATTTGTTTGGTCCTAGTCGCACTACAAGCCTTGGTGGGCGTCACTATGCATGCGTAATTGTTGATGACTTTTCTCGTTGTACTTGGAATTTATTTCTTGCACATAAGGATGATAGCGCCGTTGAGATTGCTAAATTAATTAAACAACTTGAAAATCAATACGGTGTAAATGTGAAAAGGATAAGAAGCGATAGAGGCGGTGAGTTTAAAAACAAAGAGATGATTTCGTTTTGTGAAGAAAAAGGAATTAAACATGAGTTTTTGCCACCTAGAACTCCACAACTAAATGGAGTTGTAGAAAGAAAGAATCGTACATTACAAGAAATCGCTAGAACTATGCTTTGCGAAAATAAATTGCCTAGATTTCTGTGGGTGGAAGCCGTAAATTGTGCATGCTATATTGTAAATCGCCTATCTATAAGAAAGAAAATAAACAAGACGCCTTATGAGATTTTGAATGATCGCATGCCTAAGATTGACTATTTTCGTGTGTTTGGATGCAAATGTTTTGTTTGAATACAAAAGATAACTTAGATAAATTTGAATCCAAATCAATTGAGTGCATTTTTGTTGGATATTCTATAAATTCGAAGGCATATAGATGTTATGATCCTCTCACTAGACAAATTATAGAATCTATTCATGTTAAATTCAATGAATTGGGTGAGATTGATAAAGATAAGGAATATGAAGTTGATTTTGAATTGAAACCCGTTTTGAATGAAGATAATGATTCTTTTGATATGCATGATATGAATGAGACACTAGAAGTGCATGATCACATATAAATGCATGATAACTTAGAAAATAATCAACCAAGATGGCATAGAGATCACCCACATGATCTCATCATAGGTGACCTCACTCACGGTGTGCGACCACGTAGAAGAATTACTTCGGATGAAATAAATGAATTTCATGCTATGATTTCTGAAATTGAGCCCAAAAAATGTGCATGATGCTTTGAGTGATTCTTCTTGGATTGATGCTACGCATGACGAACTTAATCAATTCGTTAGAAACGATGCATGGGATTTAGTGCCACGACCACAAGATAAAACTATAATAGGCACAAAGTGGGTGTTTAGGAATAAAATGAATGAAGAAGGAAAGGTCGTTAGGAATAAAGCGAGACTTGTAGCACAAGGCTATAATCAAGAGGAAGGTATTGACTACGATGAAACATTTGCACCCGTAGCACGAATAGAAGCTATACGACTATTACTTGTTATTGCTTGCATGAAAGACTTTAAATTATATCAAATGGACGTGAAAAGTGCATTTCTAAGCAGATTTATACAAGAAGAAGTATACGTGAAGCAACCACCCGGTTTTGAAGATTTGAAACATCCCGATCACGTGTACAAACTAAAGAAGGCACTGTATGGGCTAAAGCAAGCACCAAGAGCATGGTATGATCGTTTTGCTACTTTCCTTTTAGAAAATAATTTTAAACGTGGTACTATAGATAGTACACTATTTTTGAAACAAGAAAAATCAGATTTACTCATTATTCAAATTTACGTAGATGATATTATTTTCAGCTCTACCTCACATAGACTTGTTAAAGATTTTGAAAATTGCATGAAATCTGAATTTGAAATGTCTATGGTTGGTGAACTTAATTATTTTCTTGGCTTGCAGATTAAACAAACGAATAAAGGAATTCATATAAGCCAAGCAAAATATGTTAATGACATGATCAAAAAGTTTAATTTTGAAAATTTGAAACCATCCCCAACCCCTATGAGTGTCACTACTAAATTAGACAAAGACGAACATGGTAAAGACGTTGATAATGGATTATATCGATCTATGATAGGTTCTTTGCTATATTTAATTGCTAGTAGGCCTGACATCATGTTTAGTGTATGTATGTGTGCTCGTTTTCAAAGTCAACCTAAGGTGTCACACTTAAATGCGATAAAAAAAATATTTCGTTATATTAAGCACACGCCCACCTTAGGTATTTGGTACGATAAGGATTCTGCATTTGACTTACATGCTTACACTGATGCAGATTATGGTGGCTGCAAAATAGATAGAAAAAGCACGAGCGGAACCTGCCAATTTATAGGAAATTCCCTTATTTCATGGTTTTCCAAAAAGCAAGCAAGTGTTGCTTTGTCCACTACTGAGGCTGAGTACATGGCTCTTAGCCTTTGTTGCACACAGTTGTTATGGATAAAACAACAACTTTTGGACTTTGGAATTACCGTTAATAAAATTCCTATATATTGTGATAGTATGAGTGCCATAAATTTGTCTAAGAACCCCATGTTACATTCTAAGGCTAAGCATATAGAAGTACGCTATCACTTTCTTCGTGATCACGTTAACAATGGTAATATTGTCATAGATCACGCACGCACAGAAGCACAAGTAGCGGACATTTTTACAAAAGCCTTAAATCAAGCCACATATGAATCTCTTCGTTCTAAATTAGGCATGATTCCCGTTGATATGATTTGATTTGACATTATTTAATTTACTTTCCTTTTTGACAGGAATCTTTTGATTTACTTTCCAAAATAAAGGGGGAGAGAAAAGCATGATTTAAGGGGAAGAGTGACACTGATTGATCTTAATTGCACAAATCAAGGCGGAGCCAGATTTGAAATTCGAAAATTCAAATTTCAAATTTGTGCATGGTTCAAGGGGGAGAGATAGTATTTAAATCATGTACACAAGTTATTTTGAAAATCATCAAAAGGGGGAGATTGTAGAGATAAGGGGGTTTAAGTGATTTCAAAATAAGTGACTTAAATGTATATATATATGTATAAACGTGCACGATATATATATACGTGTACATGAATGCATGATATCTTGCCTTATTTAGCTTATATATTATGTTTCCGTACTAACGAGCCATGAAGCATTAAAGCTTACATCATATGGCAAACATGTGTTGTGTTTATACTATTTTCAGGTGCCACCATTAATGAACTAAACTAGTTCATTAAGTGAAGTACTTAGTTTAATAAACTAAGTAGTTCATTAAAGGAAGCTACATTTGGAAAAGGCACAAAGGCAACAAGGCTAAGGAAGGAAAGTCTTCTCCTCCTCCCCATCCTTTAATTCACACGCATATACACATATATATCACATATATTTTCAGAATTTTTAAATAAAGGCACATACACATGTATTTCAACATACTACCGACACGTTATGTATTTTACGTACGTACGTTAACATCACACCACTATACTTAACTCATATTTATGAGTATATTCAGGTCTTATATCATATGATATAAGATATGGTGATGACAAATTAAATACAACACGATAAAAGGTTCTATACCGAAATTTGTCGTATCGGGCGAATTCCGAAACTTCGCCAACGTGTCACGTACTTGCCATAAATAAATGGCCAGCCCCTATACTTCAAAAATCATAAATAATTTCGTGCACATGACCATATGTTCAGCCAAAAATACTTTCCATGTTGGCACACATAAATTACTCCACATTACGGCCAAAATGTGAAGATTCCAAGTTTAATTTTGTCACATGCTAATGGTACCACTTTAAACAAGCCAAGTGCTGAGATTTAAAGTATATATTATATATATTATGTATAACATAATATATATAACATGTGCAAAATTTGGAATTTAAATTAGAGAAAAATCGGGTAACCGATAAATATCGAAAATTCGGTTTTCTACGCACATAACATGGAACGTTTTTCTTGTACATCATGTGACACGTATCTAGACACTTTTTACATATGATATACATCTTAAAGTGTTCTAGAAAATTAAATTAAGGGCTGATTGGAATATTACATGTGTGTATCATTAAATGTGCATTATTTTACAAAGTTAGCAAAAATAAATTTCAGCACATTCACACCCTCATTCCAACGTCTACACCAGCTGTTTTGGAGCATATTTGGAGCCATGTTGGCATATTGATTGGTCAAGGATCAATCATACAATGTTGGTGAATTGAAGAGAGAAGCTACAAATGGTAAGAATTCAAATATATCTCACTTATGTCACATGCTGAAAATTTCAGCATGTTGAAACAAGGCTGGCCGAAATTTGCTATTCAATGTGACATATTTTGTCATCTTTTATTATGTGATTAATTGGAAGAAGAAATGGAAAGGTTTTGAATATAATTTAAATAAATAAATGGTGATATTTTACATATCACACATGCTGAAAATTTTTCAGCATGTGTTCAATCTTGATGGCCGAATTTAAGTGCCAAAACATGTCTAAGTTCATTTCTTAATTGGTAGCAATACCTACCATAAGTTGTTGATTCATTTTTATGATGAAAATTCAAAGAAAAATGGTAATGATTTGAACTTTATCCCCATGATGCACATGCTGAATTTTCAGCATGGCAAGAGTGCTATTATGGCCGATTTTCTCACTTGATATGGAAGACTTTCTTTGTCTTGTAATTTATGATGTATCTCTTGATTTATGAATGATTTTATGATTGATTTTTGGCACATGTTAAAGTGTATATCTCAGATTTTTTCCATGTCATCATGATGACAATGTTGAACCAATAAGGAGGTGCCAAGTAAGCGAAGACTAAATGATCATCCAATAAGAAGATGCCAAGTAAGCAAGGCCTTGTCACAATGATGTCTTACACTCTCTCAAGGACTTAAAAGATAATTTTCAAGAAGGGAGACACACCATAGGGGGACGGCTGCATCATTAAAAAGGAAAAGAAGAGAGCAAACAAAACAATAACAAGCATTGCAATTCAAAGAGATCAAAAAGCCTAGCTCTTCTTCTCCTACATCTTCTTTCTTTCTCTCTTCTTGTAAAGCCTATTGTTTTCATATCTTTCAATCTTGAATAGGCTTGAGATAAACCACCATTCATATATCTTTGTAAAATATTGATCAAGGTGTGATCAATCTTCACTCTAGCAAGGTGGTGGTGTTCGTGTGAATCGTACTCGTCATACAAGGTTTGTAAAGGGTGGGAGTTAGGTGTAACTCTATCAACCCTGCGGTAAGGTGTACTGCGTGTGTGTGATTAGTGTGAATCAAGGAAGGTGTTCCTTGAAGACTGGAGTAGGTTGTTTATAACCGAACCAGTATAAAATTCTTGGTGCCATTTACTTTCTGCATTTACTTTTCAGTTACTGCACTGTTTACCCTTCTTGTTCGCATCCGTAAAAATAGTAAAAGGTTTTCAAAAATCACAAAAATTTCCAGAAATATACCCACACGTTCTAGGGTTAATTTGGCACAAGTTTCAACCCTTTTGAACAAGTATAAGTCAATCAAACATCAAAAGTTCTGAGACTAGTGCAGTCTGATTTTCAGACTTGCAAAGGTTGAAACTTTGATTGTAGTTGACCTACTTCCCAAAAGAATTTTTCAAAACTGTTTCAGCCCATTTAAATATAGTATATAAGGAGTTAGTGGTCAAATTTTCAGAGCATTTGGACGTTTACACAAATAGAAATTAATTTTTCAAAGCCATCTACCGTTTCTGGCAGATTTGCACAATCTGATTACCAACAGTTTTTGAAGGGGTTACAGGTTGAATTTTAATTTGAAATTTTTAGGGGACCCTCACAACATCTGAGGATAAGTTTTCTCAAAATTTCATAATTTTTGGAGACATCTAACCTGGTTTTAAAAACGTTTTAAAACAGGTTCTGAAAACAGAATCTGTTTTCAGAACTTGAATTGTTCAAGTTTAAAGAAATTTTAAAAACCACACTTTCCGCACCATCTATTCAACCCCCTCCCTTCTAGTGGTGCCTTGCAGATCCAACAAAACTTTCCATTCTTCAATTTGTTGCCTTTGTGCCTTTCCAAATATAGCTTCCTTTAATGAACTACTTAGTTTATTTAACTAAGTACTTCACTTAATGAACTAGTTTAGTTCATTAATGATGGCACCTGAAAATAGTTCAAACACAACAAATGTTTGCCTTTTGATGTAAGTTTTAAAGCTTCATAGCTCGTTAGTACGGCAACAATATATATGAACTATATACGGCAAGTTTCATGCAAAAACGTGTTATGTTATAAAACATGTCATGCATTTCTTTAATACACGTTATTTAAATCATGCATTTTATAATCACTCAAACCCCTTTTTCTCAACAATTTAGGTTGTGGTGGATCATTTGACGAAGTCCGCCCATTTCATGGCTATGTCAATCAAAGCCTCTCTGGAGAAATTGGTTTCCATGTACATTGATCATATTATATGCTTGCACGGGATACCAATGAGTATAGTTTGTGACCGTGACACTCGCTTCACTTCTAGATTTTGGACAACTTTCCAGAAAGCGATGGGCACTGAAATTCGGATGAGTTTAGCGTTTCACCCTCAAACTGATGGTCAATCGGAAAAGACAATCCAGACACTGGAAGACATGTTACGAGCTTGTATCCTTGATTTTGGAGGAAGTTGGGACAAAAGTCTCAAGTTAGTGGAGTTTTTCTATAATAATAGCTATCACCGATCCATTGGAATGGCCCTTTATGAAGCATTGTATGGAAGAAAGTGCCGATCTCCACTATATTGGGATGAAATTGGAGACAAGATTTTGGCAGGACCCGACCTAGTGGAGCAAACACGAGAAAAGGTGATAATTGTCAAGCAAAGGTTGAAGGCGGCCCAAGATAGAAGCAAAGTTTGGGCCGACAAAAAGCGTCCACCATTGGAATTCCAGGGAGCTGAGAAAGTGTTCTTAAAGGTGTCGCCATCGAAGGGCGTGAAAAGATTTTGCATAAAGGGTAAACTGAGTCCAAGGTTCATCCGGCCATATGAAGTTCTTGAAAGGATTAGAGAAGTCGCCTACTGGTTAGCGTTACCGCCGTCGTTGTCTCAGTTACACGATGTATTTCACGTATCCCAGCTTCTCCGGTACGTGCACAAGCCCAGTCATATCATCGAGGAGCAGCCATTGAAAATTAAAGCCGATGTGTCTTATGAAGAAGAACCGGAGAGGATCATTGACCGGAAGGAAAAGGCTCTAAGGAAGAGACCTATCCTCATTGTTAAGGTGCAATGGAAGCACCACTATGTTGATGAAGCCACTTGGGAGACTGAAGAAAGCATGAGGAGCTCATACCCACATCTCTTTGACTAGTACTCTTAAGTTTCGAGGACGAAACTTGTGATAAGGGGGGAGGATGTTGTACCCAGCGGAAATCACTCTATATCTCCGACTCGTATGAAGTGGTTTAATAAATATTAGTTCTTCCAAGTGCATTTTATTAAGTTTTATTACTTCTTCTTTAATTACATTTCCTTAAAGTAAATATTATAAGAAATAGTATAATACTTCAAATATGTCTTATGAAGTGTGTGAAATGACAATTTTGGCCTCCCAAAATTTTTAGAAATTTCTGCCATAAGGAGTCTTGGAGACTCTAGAATACTCTAACTTCTTAAAAGCTAACTAACCCTTTAGTAGCCTTCTTAAAGTAAGCATAAAAAGCTTACACATGGAGTTAAGTAGCCTACTAATTGTGTTCAAAGGGTTTTTAAAGAAAAATGCCCTCCTTTTCCTTTAAGACCGCCGGATGCACATCATGGGGAGATCCATGAGATCATTTTCACCTTAATAATCCCAACTAACCACTTTTATTTTAGCAACCGTTTCTAACTATCCTCAACAGGCAACTAAGGAATAAATAAGCCTAAAACCCCCTACCGCCGGACACACCATGGTTGAGCCATGAAACCTCCTTCATCAACCCCTCTAGTTACTTTTCTTAACCCATCCTCAAAAGTAACCCAAGGAGTAAATGATTCAAGACACTAAAGAACTTCATAATTATGCCATACATATGAAGAGTCCCTCCTCCTTCTTTATACATGAACCGCCAGATACCCTTCTTGGGACTCCATGAAACCATCTTCAAGTTGGTCCTAGAAGCTTCCTTCCATTCCCAACTCACAATACTCTCAAGAGTTTACCTCAAGCAAATCATTAAAGACTTCTTGCACACTTAGGCCACTCTTCAATCCTCTCATACGGCAAGCTTGGCTAAGGGAAACTCAAGATCACCTTCATCTTCAAGCTCTAAATTCCATCTAGGTAAGTTACATTCTATCTTCCCAAGTGAATTCCACATTTCAAATGGTGAATCTCACATTGTATCTCTTTTTCCTTGCCAAAAACCGTGACTCCTAATGATCACTAGGGAAGGATCTCTCAAACTATTAGGAGAAGATAGCATCTTGGTGGTGGGATTTCTTTCTATCTCCACTTAAGCTCTTGGTAAGAAACCTAGCCTTAATCTAGTCCCTTTCTTTATTTCAATAGTAGCTAATATTTATCTTTATTTCCTCCCTAAAACCATGTGTTTCTTAGAGAAGTTGGGAGGAAACTTCACTCCATTTCAACCAAGGCTCAAGCTAGGGAAAGTTCTAAGCTCAAAGAGGCAAGTATACTCTAGACAATCTTGACTTATTTGTGAAAGTGTATGCTTGAATGACTAGCTATGTTTAAGTCATGAATCTTGGTTGAAGTGCTAAGTACAATGCATGAGAAATAGTTGTGATAAAGGAAAGTGTTGGCATGTTGAATGATTTACTATATGGATATGTTATGTGCCAAAACTTGAATATGATATGAGATCTACTATCCACAAAAAGGGGCTGTTTTTGGTGATTATTTGAAAGGTGGATTAGTTTTGCTAAGAATAAACTTTATGAGGTATAAAATGTATGAAAGGTGGCGTGTTCTATGTGTAGTTTATGGGATTGATGGCGTGAGTATGGCGTAGCTTAAAGAACCCTAGGAGATCTGAAAAGTGCATGTTAAAAAGGGTATTTGGTGGTTAGAAAAGTTATTTTAGGGGATGAATTAGGTTGGGAAATGGTTGAATAATAAAAAGTGATGAAATGTAGGATTTAACGGAACTGGACAGTTTTGGAGTAACGAATTGTTTGGCCTTAAAATGAATCGTAGGAGTGTGAAATTGAGCTAAATTTTGGAGTGATGGTAGCCTGATATGTATAGAAAATTTATGAAGTGGAATTTTGGTAAAAGAACTTGTGGTTTGGCTTCAATGGGATTTTTAGTAAGAATAGGTCACTGCAGATTCTGCAGGCACCTAGACTGAGGAAAATAATTAAATGACCCTTTTAAGCATATTGGATTGTCTTGAAATTTTTGTGGTATTTACCTAAGACATAGATGAACACGTCCATATAAGGAATTGGCTTGAAATTACTTTTTTAAAGGGTAACAACTGAGATGAATATCACGGTGCAAAACTGGAAAACAGGGCAGTAAGATGGCGTGTATTGTGAGGCCTTGATCTTGTTTATCTGGATTTGTATGTGATGTTTGGGCCTCTGAATATTGTTCCTTAGTATGTTGGCTATATTTTCCAGGTAATAGTCCTAATTGAATAAGATTTTATGGCCCATGGAACTAAGGTAAGGACGGGTACTGCACTATAAGATTCAGCAGTACCCCTTTACACTAATTTAATGTTTTGAGGTCTTAAACACCTTGAAATGCTACGAAATGCTTATGGCATGTAGCTAAGATTCCATTATGCATGTATGTGGAATAAGTTTCTGAAAATAGGCTCTGAATTGGTAAGTTTGAGGCCGTGCATAGGGTATTAACGCTGGTCTATTTTCTGGCTTAAGGGACAAGTCCGTATATGTGTTCTGTGATGTATTTAGTCATGAATTGCATGTTTCATATCATGCATTGCATTGTCCATGTTTGTATGATTTTTGAGAATGATTTTGTGCCAAATAAATTTAAGAAAAGCTCTTTTGAAGAAAAGATTTCAGTCTCGAAATAAAGACTCCTATGTTACCATTAATTCCTGGCCAGCACAACCCGCTCTACTTCCAGAGTTACTTGATCTGATGATGGGTATGACCGTCCAGACCCAAAGATAATAGACCTGAGGATGATGATTTATGACAGTCTAGGCACAGAGATAATAGACCTGAGGATGGTGATTTTTGACTGTCCAGATCCAGAGATAATAGACCTGATAATGATGAATAATTGTATGACCGTTTTTAGATCTGGAAATAATAAATATGGAGGGAATGGTATGACCGCCTCAGATCTGATGATAATAGATCTGAACCCTCTCTACTCTTTGTTTTATGACGATTATGTTTTGAAAGAAAGAATGATCGAAATTAGTTCTCATCTTAACATTTGCATATTCATATACATTGCTTATAATTACAAGTAGGATGCTAGATCTACTGTCACTTAGGTATGATCTTAATTACTTCCGTCACTTAAGTTATGATCTAGCAATCTTTCGTCACTTAAGTTATGATCCTATTTCCTTTGCGGCTAATGGATTGATGGTCAGGTATGTTGGGAATCCAAATTCTTAGGATTTGGTTCTTGTGTATACTTTCCATTTAGATCTTGATTGTTTATAGTGTACTTGCTGGTGATTTTGTCATTCACCCTCTTATTTTCCCCCCAGCGCCTACAGGAAATGGTGTAGAATGGATTGACGATGAGCCTAGAGTCCCATACCCGTGACGTGCGAGTAGATGGCAGCTTAAGGATTTTCTAATGATGGATTTATGTTTTGGTGGACTTATGTTGGGGACATAAATTTCGGATTTCCCTTTATTTTGCAGACATGGTTGTAAACTTTATGTCGGATATTCGGAATGTTTCGTTTAAAAGTTTTTATTTTGCCTAAGTTTCGCTTACTTGTTAAGATGATGGCATGGGAGTCCATAAATTTTATTATGGTCTGTGACATGTTATGCATTGACATCTGGTACTCTCCATAGTGAAGTACGGCGGAAGCACCGTACGCAAGCAGGCCGAGTACGGGGCGCTACATGAAGAAACAAAATCGATCACAAAAATGGATGAATGGATCGGCTCACTAGAGTTTATGAGGTAAAACTGAACTAACAAAAAACCGAGTCATCTAAATCATCCAGTAAGTCTATTGTTTTCAAATCAACTGAGTCACATACAAATAATGATGAAAGTAATAGCGATAGTGAATAAGAAGATGATTTAATATTAATAGCAATAAAACTTAGAAAGTTTTTTAAACGGCCTAATAGGAATGGAAACGATCTTTTTCTTCTATTTCTTCTCAACCTAGAAAAAATAATTCTAACAATAACAAGTGGTATAACAAAGAGTTAAAATGCTATGAATGTGGTCAAAAAGGACATATCTCTTATGATTGTTCGACAAAGAAAAACGCCAACTATAATAATAATAACTAACAAGACAAAGAGGCGCAACAGCCTAAGGCAAAGGAGTCCAAGTCAAGAAGAGGCAAACGAGCAACAAAGGCGAGCACGTAGAGCGACTCGTCTGATTCAGAATCTGACACTGAGGAAGCTCAAATATGCTTCGTATCCAACAAGGTAAGTTCTTCATCTGATGTACATTCTGATAATAAAATGCCGTTTGATGAGATGTATGGAGAATTTCTAAAAATGCATGCACACTGTAAACGATTACCAAAAGAGAAAAAGAAACTATTTGAAGAAAATAACAAGTTGAAGACATCCAACTAGGAATTTTCCGATCAATTAGAATCTTTTAAACAAGAGTATAATAATACCCTTGATTCTTTTCGGATTAAAACTGAATCATATAGGAAAAATGAGCAAATATTATAAACTGAAAATAGCTTGTCAATCTAAGTTAGAAAGTTGTGAAAATGAAATATTACAACTTAAAGCATCAAAAGAGGACTTAGAAAAAATATTAGAACAATTTAAGTCTCGAACCAACATGCCAGATACACTTATATCGTCTCAAAAATATGGAAATGATAAAACTAGATTAGGATATAAAGAAAAAAATGGCAAAGTAGATAAAAATACTAAGTTTGTTTCATCGAGTGCTAGACAACATTATAAAACAACAAAAATAAAATCAACTTTGCCTGTTACACCTTCTTCCACTCCTTCTTTTTCTTATTCCAAGGTAAAAATACAACATGCACCCACAAAAGCACACACAAATAAACGTGCAACTAGGCAAAACTTTGCATCTAGACCACCTAGAAATTATGCCTATATGTATACAAATGTATCTAGGCAAAATCAAATGCATCCAACTTGTTATGAACCTAAAAATAGGCAACATTCATATAAGACTCATAGAAATGCATATGAACACACATACATAGCACCATTCAAGAAACAAAATCATATGCCTTTCAATAGCTATCAAAATCGGCATCAACATAGTATTTATAAACCAAGTTATAACAATTATATGCACACATCTTCATTTAATTGGAATGGTCAAACACATGTAAATCCTCTTTATTCTTTCAACTATAAAAATGTAAAATATATGCCCAAAAGGTACATCCAAGTTTGGATATCTAAGGGATATTTAAACAAGGATGGTGCCATAACATTCAAGGACCAAGTAGAGGGTACCTAAAACTTTGTCGTTATTATAGGAAAATTGTAAGGAATGCAAGAAGGAGGCAAAGTCAAAGAATATAAAAACCAAGTGGTTTTTAGATAGTGGGTGTTCAAGACACATGACTGACAACCCCAAGTTATTCACCGAATTGGAGCAAATCGAGAATGGAGGAAAAGTAACATTCGGTGACAACAACAAAGGAAAGTTTATTGGAAGGGGAACACTTGGGGACCCGAAGCAATATTTTATATAATTTACTTAGCATTTCTCAACTTATAAATTGTGGATACAATGTTTCTTTTCTTCCCAATTCTTGTGATATAATCAACACTAAGGGAGAAACAGTATTAAAAGGAAATAGAGATGGTAACATTTATACCCTTTCCTTAGATAATATGCTAGATGCTAAGGTTAAGTGTTTAATATCACATGACTTAGATGTAAATTTATGGCATAAACGACTAGACCATATACGAATTTCAACTATTTAAAAGTTATCTAAGAAGAATTTAATTGGAGGCATGCCTAAGTTAGACTTAGATAATTTTCTAATATGTGAAACATGTATTGAAGGAAAACATATTAAAGAAACACTAAAACCAAAACATGAAGTGAGTACTAGTCATGTACTAGAGTTGCTTCACTTAGACTTATTTGGTCCAAGTAGAACAAGAAGTCTAGGTGGACACTACTATGTGTGTGTCATAGTAGATGATTACTCACGATACATATGGACATTGTTCTTAACACACAAAGACGATGCTCTATTGGCAATCGAAACTCTTATCAAGCAACTCGAGAATCTTTACGAAGAAAATGTTAAACGAATTAGAAGTGATAGAGGTGGAGATTCTAAAAACAAAGATGTAATCAAGTTTTGTGAATTACATGGAATAAACATGAATTCTCACCACCTAGAACATCACAACGCAATGGAGTTGTTGAACGTAAAAATAGAACAATTCAAGAAATTGCTATAACAATGTTATGTGAAAATAAAGTACCAAAATAATTATGGGCTGAAGCTGTTAGTTGTGCATGTTATATTATAAGTAGGTTTCTATTAGAAAGAAATTGAACAAAACACCTTAAGACTTGTTAAACAATTGACAACCTAAAGTAGATTATCTTAAACTTTTTGGTGTGGAACTCTAAGGATAATCTTGACAAGTTTGAACAAAAGTCTATTGAATGCATATTTGTTGGTTATTCAACTAATTCAAGAGCATATAGGTGTTATAATCCTGCATCTAGAAAAATAATTGAATCTATTCATGTTAAATTCAACGAGAACGCATATTTTGAAGTTAGTGGTAAAACTCAACATAAACAAGAAAATAATGTTGAAAATATGTTTGATGATGATGATGTATTACTTGAGCTTGTACTTGATCATCTAGAACCAACTCCCCCTGAACAAGACATGCATGAACCGTTAGATGAAATAAATGAAGAAATTTTACAATTGAAAGATAATACAACTAACTTGCACGATGATCCAATTGTATACGATAATGTTCACACTAATAAAACATTTGAACAAGATGAGGGTGAACCTAGTCAACCTGGGAGTTGGTGGCTTATAAAAGACAAACATAAACACCCTAAAGAATTAATCATTGAGAATCCAATTGTTGGGGTTAGAACACGTAGAATCATAAGTCAAGCTGAAGGACATAGCTTAATCTCACACTTAGAACCTAAGAATGTTAAGGAAGCCTTATGTGACATATCATGGATAGATGCCATGCATGAGGAATTGAACCAATTCACCAGGAACAACATGTGAGACTTAGTACCTAAACCCGAAAATAAATCCATAATAGGCACAAAATGGGTTTTCAGGAATAAAATAAATGAACAAGGGACCAACACACGAAATAAGGCTAGGCTAGTCACACAAGGTTATAATCAACAAGAAGGAATAGATTATGAAGAAACCTTTACACCCATTACGCGACTAGAAGCAATAAGACTGTTACTTGATATTGCAAGTCTAAGCAACATCAAACTCTTCCAAACGGATGTCAAGAGTGCGTTCTTGAATGGATACATCTAAGAAGAAGTTTTTGTCAAACAACCCACTGGATTTGAAGATCTAAAGAATCCTAACCATGTATACAAGCTTAAGAAAGCTTTATATGGTTTGAAACAAGCTCCACGAGCTTGGTATGATAGATTTGCAAACTTTTTTATTGCAAATAATTATCAAAGAGGGACCATGGACAACACATTATTCCTAAGAATAAAAGATAATGGCTTATTAATAGTTCAAATATATATAGAGAACATAATCTTTGGATCAACAAACCCTACCTTAGTTAAAGACTTCGAAGAGTGCATGAAGTTAGAATTTGAAATGTCAATGGTAGAAGAGTTGAACTATCGAAGTCAGAATTTGAAATGTCAATGGTAGAAGAGTCGAACTATTTCTTGTACTATAAATCAAACAAAACCCTCAAGGAATCCATATTAGCCAACTTAAGTATGTCAACGATATGATTAAGAATTTTGGCTTTGAAGAGTTGAAACCAACCCCTACTCCCATGAGTGTTAACACCAAACTAGACAAAGATGAAAATGGTAAACCTTTTGATGACACACTATATAGGTCTATGATTGGATCTTTGTTATACTTAACCGTGTCAAGACCTGATATCATGTTTAGTGTGTGTATGTGTGATATGTTTCAATCTTGTCTTAAAGTCTCACATTATAATACAGTGAAAAAGATATTTAGATATCTGAAACGCACACCTCACTTAGGACTTTGGTATGATAGAAATGCTAAGTTGGAATTATACGCTTTTTGTGATACTGATTATGGTGGTTGCAAGTTAGATAGAAAATCCACTAGCGGTACGTATCAATTCATAGGAACCAACTTGATTTCATGGTTATCTAAAAAGCAACCAAAATTTGCATATGTAGGATCTGCAAGGCACCACTAGAAGGGGGGGGGGTTGAATAGTGGATGCGGAAAATGTGGTTTCTAAAATTGTTTTAAACCAAAAACCCAACTTCTGAAAACAGTTTCTGTTTTCAGGACCAGTTTTGAAACGTTTTGAAAATTAGGTTGCAGGTCTTCAAAAATTCTGAAATTTGGAGAGAACTTATTCTCAGAATTTCAGATTAAAATTCAACCTCTAACCCCTTGAAACATTGTTGGTCGTCAGATTGCGCAAATCTGCCAGAAACGGTAGTCTGATTTGAAAAATTAATTCCTATTTATCCGTAACTCCAAATGCTCTGAAAATTTAATGACTAGCCCGTTATTAGTTGTATTTAATTGGGTTGAAACAGTTTTGGAAAATTCTGTTGGGAAGATAGTCAAATACGTTCAAAGTCTCAACCTTTGCAAGCCTGAAAATCAGACTGCACTAGTCTCAGAACTTTGGGCGTTTGGATGACTTATACTTGTCCAAAAGGGGTGAAACTTGCGCCAAAAAAACCTTAAGACGTGTGGCTATAATTGTGGAAAGTTTTGTGATTTTTAAAATTCATTTACTATTTTTAATAACATGATTAAAACAATGCACAGTGCTGAAACTGAAAGTAAGTGCTGAAAGTAAATAACACTAGGAATTTTATATTGGTTCGGTTAAAACAACCTACTCCAGTCTTCGAGGACACCTTCCTCGGTTAAAATTATTCACAAAACACAAAGAACACCTTACCACACAGGGTTAATAGAGTTACACACCAACTCTAACCCTTTACAAACCTTGTATGTGAATACAACGATCACGAACACCACCACCTTGCAAGTGCAAGATTGATCACACCTTGATCAATCCTTTACAACAATAAATAGAGTATGTGGTGGTCTATATGAATCCTATTCAAATGTATGAATATAAGTACAATAGGTTTTTAGAGAGAAGAAAGAAAGAGAGTGTAGAAGAAGATAGGATGCAACGTTTTGATCTTTGAATTTTCAAGACTTGTTCTTATCTTTTGTTTGTTCTCTTCTTTCCTTTTTATCCAATTTGGCCGCCCCCTATAGCTTGTTCTTCCTCTTGAAAATTATCTTCTAAGTACTTGGAAGAGTATATTGCATCATGGTGACATTTCCTTGCTTACTTGGCAACTCCTCATTGGATGATCATTAAGCTCTTGCTTACTTGGCACTCATTGATTGGATGGAAGTTGTCATCATTTGATGACTAGATAAATCTGAAAATAAACCTCAAAAAGCATGTACCAATTAGCCATAAAATTATTTCCATAAAGCATATAATCATCCCACCTAATTAACAAGACAATTTTCTCCAAATCACCATGATAAAATCGGCCATTTACTTCCTTCACATGCTGAAATTTCAGCATGTGTAACATTTGTATTTTATTCAAAATGTTGCCAAGTTTGCTTTGATTTATTCCTTGAAAATAAAGAAGAAATCAATCATCATTTAGTACATAACATTCTTATCAATTTTGGAATAAAAATTAATCACCAATGAGGCCATGAATTCGGCCAACAAACATTCCCACACATGCTGAAATTTTCAGCATGTTGATATTCAAAGATATCACTTTATTTATTCCATAAAATATTCAAAACATTGCCATAACATCTTCCAATTAATCCACATGATTCAAGATAGTAAAATATGGCATTACTAAGTGTAAAAATCGGCCAGCTCAAGGCAACACATGCTGAATTTTCAGCATGTGTCACAAATGTGACAAAGTTTGAAATGTTACCTTGTATAGCTCCTTTCTTTATGTCACCAACATTGCATGCTTCATTCTTGGCCAATCAAGATGCCAACAAAGCTCCACATATACTTTTCCAAGCTGTAGTTGGCGTGTATAATGACTTGTGCATTTGCTGAATGTTATTTTTGCAAACTTTGTAAAATAGTACACATATAATTATACACATATGGTATATTCCAATCAGTCCTTAATTGATTTTTCTAGAACACATTAAAATGTATGAAGTATGTAAAAAGGTTCTAGATACATGTTATATGTCATGCCAAAAATGTGTCGTGTACGTAGAAAACCGAATTTTCGATGTTTATCGATTACCCGATTTTCTCTAATTAAATTCAAACTTTTTGCACATGTTATATATATTATGTTACACATAATATACATAAATTAAACTCTAATATTCAGCACTTAGGCTGATCTAAAGTGGTGCCCAACATGCGACAAAATAGAAATTGGAATCTCCACAATTTGGCCTTAATTGAGGGTGATTTGTGTGTGCCAACATGGAATGATTTTATGGCTGAACATACCATGTAAGACACGAAATTTGTGGCCATTTTTGAAGTGTAGGGGCTGACCATCTATTTATGGCAAGTACGTGACACGTTGGCGAAGTTTCGGTATTCACCTGATACGACAATTTTTGGTTTAGAACCTTTTAACGTGTCGTAATAAATTTGTCATCACCATGACTTATATCATATGATATAAGACCTGAATATACTCATAAATATAAGTTATATAACGTGTCGGTAGTACGTTGGAATATATGTGTATGTGTCTTTTTAAAAAAATCTGAATATATATATATATATATATATATATATATATATATTTTAAAAATGGCGTGTGAAAAGGGTGTGGTGGACTTTCCTTTCTTCAACTTGTTGCCTTTGTGCCTTTTCCAAATATGGCTTCCTTTAATGAACTACTTAGTTTATTTTACTAAGTACTTCACTTAATGAACTAGTTTAGTTCATTAATGATGGCACCTGAAAATAGTTCAAACACAACAAATGCTTGCCATTTGATGTAAGCTTTAAAGCTTCATGGATCGTTAGTACGACAACATTATATATGAGCTATATAAGGCAAGTTTTATGCAACAGCGTGTCATGTCATCAAATATGTCATGCATTTCTTTAATACACGTTTATTTAAATCATGCATTTTGTAATCACTCAAACCCCTTTTCTCTACAATCTCCCCCTTTTGATGATTTACAAAATAACCTACATACATGATTTAAATCTTGTCGGCCCCTCCAATTGTGCATAAATTCCACTTTTGAATTTCAAATTTCAAATTCGCTCCCCCTTGATTTATGCAATCAGTTTCTCTCTCCCCCTTTAATCATTCTCTCTCCTTAAATCATGCATTCTCTCCCCCTTTATTTTGGAAAGTCAATCAAAAATGCATGTAAATATGGAAAGACAATCAAATCAAATTAGCAGAAATCATGCCTAATTTAGAACGAAGATTTTCGTACATGGCTTGATTTAATGCCTTAGTAAAAATATCCGCTACTTGTGCCTCTGTGTGTACATGATCTATGACAATATCACCATTACTTACGTGATCACGAAGGAAGTGATAGCGTACTTCTATATGCTTGGCCTTAGAGTGTAGCACGGGATTCTTAGATAGGTTGATTGCACTCATACTATCACAATATATAGGAATTTTATTTATGGTAATTCCAAAGTCAGAAAGTTGTTGTTTTATCCATAGTAATTGTGTGCAAAAAAGACTAAGTGCCATGTACTCAGCTTCAGTAGTGGATAAAGCTACGCTTGCTTGCTTTTTGGAAAACCATGAAATAAGTGAGTTTCCTATAAATTGGCAAGTGCCACTCGTGCTTTTTCTATCTATTTTACATCCACCATAATCAGCGTCAGTATAGACATGCAAATTAAAATCACAATCTTTATCATACCAAATGCCTAAGGTGGGTGTGTGCTTAATATATTGAAATATTCTTTTCACCGTATTAAAGTGAGGCACCTTATGTTGACTTTGAAAACGTGCACACATACATACAGTGAACATGATATCAGGCCTACTAGCAGTAAGATATAGAAAAGAGCCAATCATAGATCTATATAAGGCATTATCAAAATCCTTATCATGTTCATCTTTATCTAATTTAGTAGTGACACTCATAGTGTAGCGCCCCGCACCCGGGCCTCGTCCGGATACGGTGCACCCGCCGTACTTCACTAAGGAGAGTACAAAGCGTCATGTGTAACATACGAAAATCCATAATATAAGTCATGGATCCCCATGCTGACACTTAACATATCAGTAAAATTTAGGCAGAATTAAAATTTTCCAAGTTAAACATGCATTACAAAATAACTACGTCCCCAAGAGTAGCAGTCACCCAAAACATCAAAGTCACACCCCACAGAGTACCAACATAGTCACAATACAATCATCTGAGTAGCACAAAAGTCCTTAAGTTCATATTCCTTCATGTCTTCACGCCTACGGATACGGGACCCTCGGCTCATCTTCAATCCACTCTATCTTGGCATTATCTGGGGGGAAAAATAAAGTATGAGTGATAAAAAATCACCCAGCAAGGATACAATAAACGACCATGACATACATAAAGAATTAGGGCGTGAATGTAACAACATAAACCTTAGAATAGCAAGTCATACCTGTCTTAAGTTCTGAAATCAACTGAAGGTACGGACTAGGCATAATTCTAGACAGCGTTAGTCACTATCGACTTATTAAGTCCTTAGCTGTATCATACCACGTATTAACGTAATCATGAGTTATGCAATATGCAGTGCAATGCATGATGTCATGCCATGTCGTGTCAAAACATCAGTATGGTCCCATAAAAGTCATGTCATAAAAACAGAGTGTCAGATCAATTAACCCCGGATCTGAGCGGGTCCAGAACAGATATCAGATCAATTAACCCCGGATCTGAGCGGGTTCAGAACAGATATCAGATCAATTAACCCCGGATCTGAGCGGGTTCAGAACAGATATCAGATCAATTGACCCCGGATCTGAGCGGGTCCAGAACAAATATCATGTCATCAGACCAATTAACCCCGGGTCTGGAGTCGGGTTAGTCGCATGCTTAGCCGGCAAGGAATTCATGAAGCCTTCTTTAAAATATGGGACCGTAAAAAAAAAAAACTTTTCATGCATAACGAAAAGATCATCACTTGTAAAAACTTGCTTGCATCATAAAATCCATGAAAATCAGGTTCATGATCATGCATGATACATGTCGGAATATGAAATGCAAGCCATGACATAAATGATCATATGCATTCCTTATAACATGTCAACGTACATGGGTTTGGACGAATAACTCCATAATTCGTACTTTAATTATATAGGATGGTTAGGCCAACCTTTTTTTTTTGTCACAAGTACGTTAGGTGAAGTCATAGATACAAGTCGTAGAAATGGGAATTAATTTAAATAACCAAAAAGCTTACTTACTTACTTTACGATATTTTATAAGTGCTGAGGCTGGGCTGACCAACTTTACTATAAATTTAATTGTGGCAATTCCGTAATTCCTTTTCCAGAAATTCCAACTCGTATACGTCATAAACATGTGCGACTAGTGTCCTACCGAAATTCAGCTCATTTGAATGTCTCTAAGACCCTTTTCTAAGCCTGGAAAGTCGTTACAAGTTTTAGGGGGTTTTCAGTAATTTCTGTTGAGCAGTTCTACCAATTAATTCATTAAAAATAATCTAGAACTTGTTTTACTGAAATTCCAACTGGCATGTCTTCTAGACTCATAGAGGTACTATCACGCCAAAAACCAGCTTTATTGGTTATTCACAAGGTCCTTTTTCGGATAAAACAAAAATGATGTTCTGTTCTGCCAGTTTCAGACTTTCCAGTCTGTGCAGCTTTAGTGGATATTTTATTAAAAATCTTCTACAACTCCTTTTTCCAAAATTCCAACTTGCACATTTCCTAAACACATAATGGTATCATCACACAGAAAATTAGCCTTTTTGAACATCTACAAGGTCTCTTTTCAGGCCATGCAAAACGTTACATCATTCTGTCCTGTTCCAGGATTTACAGTCTGAGCAGTCTTACCAATTATTTTATTAAAAATTAACCAGAACTTATTTTTCCAAAATTCCAACTGGCGTTTCTTCTACACACATGGGGCTAGTCCTGTGAAGGAGACCAGATTTATTGAAGCTTCAAAAGGCCCTTTTTAAATTCGTTCAACTCAGGAACCAATTCTGCCCTGCTTCAGAATTTCCTGCTGGAGCAGTTTTACCACATGATTTATTAAAAATAATCCTTAGCTCATTTTAACGAAATTCCAACTCTCAATCGTGCTATACTCATAGGACTAACATTGTGCCAAAAATAAGATTCATTGAAGGTCTGGAAGTCCAGTTCTAAAGTCGTTGAATGTGTCACCCATTCTGTCCAGTTCCAGTACTTTGATATATTGTCATGGTTAAAGTCAAATACACCCATTCATGTTGTTCTTTTGCACTAGATCATTGATTAACACTTATAACCCATTGTGACATAAATTTCCAGGTTGCATGCTTGTTATAAAATCACCTTTGCATCACAATAAACAGTTTGTAGACATCTCACCAAACTATCATCATATCTATCACATGCATGCACTCCTAGGACCTTCAAAATTGCATCCAAGAGTTAATCTTGTCTAGGCCTACCTAGACTATCCTTGTATTACTCTAAATCAGCCTCAAACCATATTGCATGTAGAAAATAACATCATCTTAGACACAATAACCCACATGCAAGACATTATTCTTAGGAGACAACTAAGATGCAATCTTAAACTTAAAGGGTACCACTAAAGATCCCATCTTTGAACACTTTGACCATTCAAGACACTAATCCTTTAGGTAAATCATGAGAGATTAGTGTATACTTGCCTCTTCAAGCCAAAGTTTTTGCCTTTTCTTGGTTTGGAGTGAGTTGAGTTGGAAATCCTTCTCCTCCTACTCCCATGGACACACGGTTTTGAAGAAGAGAAAGGAAGAGGTTAGTCTCTCTTAAATAGTGAAAATAGAATCTTATTTGAGGCTAGAACATCTTACCAAATTAGTCTTGAGATGGAGATTCAAGTTGTAGCAAGGTAGCTTCACCTAAAAGTGTTGAAGATTTTCTCCTCCTTGAGCATGAAGGCCACGGTTTAGGGGAGAAAGAACACCCAAGTGAGCTTCACTATTTGTACAAAGGATTAACTTAAGAGCTTAGAAGAGACTTACCTAGATGATCTTTGAGCTTGGAGATGAAGATGTAGTTGAACCTCTTAGCCTCAAGGGTTGGCCGAAAGTTTTGTTTATGTGGAGAGGAATGGAACTTGTTTTGGGTAGAAGGCTTCTTAGAAGGTGTTCAAGATGGAATGAAGTGTTAGTTGTCTTGCAATTTAAAAAATATCTAGGGTGTAAGGGGGGAAAAATCGGTGGAGCATGGGAGAAGGGAACCTAGGCTTTACTTTTTTCTTACACCCTAGACCTCCTTTTCTTATTTTAATAGTTCTTTTGCATGCAACTTGATTATTTTGTTTTTATAATTATAATATAACCATTTATTTAAGAATTATTTGGAATGATGTAGAGAATTCTAGATTCTCCAAGGGGCTTAGCCGAAATTTTAGGGGGTGTTGGGGGTATTTTGGTCATTTCACATTTAGCCTACCCCACATCTATATAATTTACAATATTATTTATTTCACTAAATTTTGATTTTAGTCTTTGTTCTTATGTTTGTACGAGAACTAGTTTACTTCAAGGGTGATCAATGGCCCTTGGCCGAATTCACATGGGGTATTACACACCTCGTGATGTTCGCTTGTATAACTATTTAGTGTCCGTCCTAAATGAACTTAAAGTATTGGAATAAGAAAGCGACAAATGTGACTTAAGTAACATGCTCGAGAAGGAATCGTCGCTTTTACTTAATCATAGTCTCAAGTACATGATCGTTGGGGTACAACATCCTCCCCCCCTTATTATAAGTTTCGTCCTCGAAACTTCTGAACTAATCAAAAAGATGCGGATATTTATTCCTCATGTCTTCCTCCTTTTCCCATGTTGCTTCTGCTTCTGAGTGATGCTTCCACTGTACCTTGACCATGGGTATGGTTCTCTTTCTTAGCACCTTCTCTTTCCAGTCAATTATCCTCATGGGTTCTTCTTCATAAGATACGCCTTTATCAACCTTCAACTGTTGATCTTCAAGGATGTGGCTGGGGTCATATACATATCACCGAAGTTGTGAAACGTGGAATACGTCGTGCAGCTGAGAGAGTGATGGTGGTAGCGCCAAGCGGTAAGCAACTTCGCCCACTCTCTCAAGTATTTCATAAGGTCCAATGAATCTTGGGCTTAGCTTTCCTTTAATGCCAAACCTTTTAACACCTTTAGTCGGAGAAACCTTTAGAAAAACTTTCTCTCCCTCTTGGAACTCCAAAGGTCTCCTTCTTTCGTCTGCCCATATCTTCATCCTATCCTGTGCCGCTCTTAGTCTTTGCTGAACAAGCTTCACCTTCTCTCGTGTGTGCTCAACTATGTCGGGTCCCGTGTAGATTTTATCTCCAATTTCATCCCAATAGAGTGGGGACCGACATTTTCGTCCATACAGTGCTTCGTACGGTGCCATCCCGATGGACCTATGGAAGCTATTATTATAAGAGAACTCGACGAGTTTGAGGCTTCTATCCCAGCTTCCTCCGAAATCAAGGATGCAAGCGCGGAGCATATCTTCTAGGGTTTGGATTGTTCTTTCCGACTGTCCATCTGTTTGAGGATGAAAGGCGGAACTCATCCTAATCTCTGTGCCCATTGCCTTTTGAAGGGCGGTCCAAAACCTGGAAGTGAAACGGGGGTCACGGTCGCATACGATACTTATGGGAACCCCGTGCAAGCAAACGATGTGGTCAACGTACATTGAGGCTAACTTCTCCATAGATGCCTTAATCGTCATGGCCAGAAAGTGCGCGGACTTAGTCAAACGATCCACAATAACCCATATAGCATCATTCCCATACTTGGTCTTGGGTAGATCGGTCACAAAGTCCATGGTGATGTGGTCCCATTTCCATTCCGGCACTTCTAAGGGTTGCAATAATCCAGCAGGTCTCTGGTGCTCGGCTTTCACTCTTTGACAAATTAGACAGCGCTCAACAAATTCTGCTATTTGGTTCTTCATACCGGGCCACCAAAACTTTTGTTTGAGATCTTGGTACATCTTATTAGTTCCGGGATGTATAGACAGTCTTGAATTATGAGCTTCTTTCAAAACCTCCTCCTTGAGTTCTTTATCTTCAGGAATACACAACCGTCCTTGATACCATAAACTGTCGTCATTGTAGACCTCAAAGTCGTCTCGTGGCTTCACCTTCATTCTTTCTTTGATTTTTCTCAGCGTTTCATCTCTCCCTTGAGCTTCTTTGATCTTATCAATTAATGAAGGGATAAGAACTAACTTGGCAAGAACCTCTTCGACTGAGTCAACTTCTTCTAGACCAAACTCTTCCATGTCTCGCTGAAGAGGTGGTTGCCGTGGGTGACTTGTCTTCCGGCTTAACGCATCAGCAACCTTATTAGCCTTTCCCGGATGATATTGAATGGAGAGATCGTAGTCCTTTATGAACTCCAACCATCTGCGCTGCCGCATATTAAGTTCCTTCTGGGTGAATAGGTACTTCAGGCTCTTGTGGTCTGTATAAATTTCGCATCTTTCGCCATACAAGTAATGCCTCCATATTTTCAATGCGAAAACCACTGCAGCAAGCTCCAAGTCATGGACAGGATAGTTTTGTTCAAATGGTTTCAACTGTCGGGATGCATACGCTATCACTTTGTCATTCTGCATAAGGACACATCCGAGACCATTCTTCGAAGCATCACTGTAAACTACATACTTCTCACCAGGAGTGGGTTGAGCTAGGATAGGTGCGGATGTCAACTTTGCTTTTAGCTTGGAGAAACTCTTTTCACAGTCCGCACTCCACTCGAATTTGGTTTTCTTCTGGGTTAGTCTGGTGAGAGGGATGGCTATCCTCGAGAATCCTTCCACAAACTTTCTATAGTATCCGGCCAGCCCGAGAAAACTTCTTACTTCAGTGACATTTGTGGGCCGTGGCCATTCTGTGATAGCTTCAATCTTCTTGGGGTCTACTGAAATCCCCTCTTCTGATATCACATGACCAAGAAACGATACGCTTCGCAGCCAAAACTCGCATTTACTGAACTTAGCATATAGCTGTCTCGCTCTTAGAATATTTAAGACTGTCCTCAAATGAGCTGCGTGGGTCTCTGCATCGGGTGAATATATCAAGATGTCATCAATAAAGACTACCACGAATTTATCCAACTGCTCTTGGAAGATTCGATTCATGAGATCCATAAAGGCGGCAGGGGCATTGGTCAAACCAAAAGGCATGACTAGGAACTCATAATGTCCGTATCGGGTTCTGAAAGCAGTCTTAGGAACATCTTCCGCCTTTATCTTCAACTGGAAGTATCCCGACCGTAGGTCAATCTTACTAAAAATTCGGGATCCCTGCATTAAGATACTTTAAGTAGGGTTTAGGGGAAATATTCAAATCTTACTCAAGTTAAACTTATGATTTACTTACCCTGAGCTGGTCGAATAAGTCGTCGATCCGGGGCAACGGGTACTTGTTCTTTATGGTAATTTTGTTGAGCTCCCGGTAATCGATGCATAAGCGCATACTTCCATCTTTCTTTTTCACGAATAGCACCGGAGCACCCCATGGTGAAACACTGGGGCGAATCAGTTTCTTCTCTAACAGTTCGTGTAACTGTTCCTTTAATTCCTTTAGTTCAGCCGGTGCCATGTGGTAAGGGGCTTTCGATATGGGTTCCGCTCCTGGAACAAGATTTATTTCGAAGGCGATCTCCCGATCGGGAGGTAATCCGGGCAAATCATCAGGAAATACATCCGGGTATTCTTGGACAATTGGAACCTGTGCAAGGGTAGGGCCTTCTTGCTCAGCACTTAGAACGTAAACCAGGAATCCTTCATGACCTTTCCTTAGTGCTTGGCTGGCACGAGCTGCGTTAACAAAGACTTTCTTAGACGGTTTCTTTAATTTGGCTCCTCCTTGAAATGTTATCTCATCTCGCACTGGGTTCCTAATGATGACTTGCCTGTTTCGGCAATCGATGTGAGCATGATTCTTTGAGAGCCAGTCCATTCCGAGAATCACATCAAAATCACTCATTGATATAGGGATCAAATTGGCCTCGAATAACTGACCATTAAACTCAAGTGTACAGTTCCTGAGTAGGTGATGGGAAACAAGCACCTGGTCGCCAGCTGCTTGTACTCTATAGGGTGTCTCTAGTCGAAGTGCATCATGGGCGATATTCTTAGCAAACTTCTTTGAGATAAAGGAGTGGCTAGCACCACTGTCAAACAACACATTTGCCGGTATGCTACATACTAATATGGTTCCTGGACCATGCACAATTACTAAGCAGTATGATAGACACGCAATAGTGAAATGTATTGAAGGCATAAAACTTAAAATCTTACCAGTCACTACATCAGCAGTCTCCTCGACATCAGCGTCGGTCATAGCGTGCACTCTTGCATTAGTACGGGGCCGCTGATTCCTTTGTTGTTGCTGCGGCTGTGCATCTTTTTCTGGGCAGTCTTTAATCATGTGTCCATCCTTGCCGCATCTAAAACATTTTCCTGTTTTCCACCTGCACTCCCCCACATGCCTCTTCTGGCAGTGAGAGCATACCGGAATTGCTGGCTGCTGTGATGAGGTTTGATTCTTCTGATGATTATTTTGATTTTGCTTGCGGTACTGATTCTGTCCTTGACGAGCCGATCCTCTGAAGTTCTTCTTTGCCACCTTTTTGTATCTCTCATTCCCGGTCCCTTGTCTTTCTCGTTTCTGGCCCACGTCATCTCTTCGGATAATATCTCTCTCGATGCGGTAGCATGCATCTAGAAGTGCTCCAAAATTGGTAGGGTTTGCATTTACCAGCCATGTCCTAATCCTCGGATTCAGACCTCTTTCAAACTTCAGCATTTTCGTCTCCTCATCATTCATTGTAACTGGCTGGAACCTCCCAAGGGCTATGAACTTGTTAGCGTACTCCGCCACTGTCATGCCTGATTCTTGTTTCAAAGATTCGAATTCATGCCTCTTTTGCAATTTGACAGATGGGGGAATATAGAACTTATGGAACTCTTGTAGGAATCTTTCCCAAGAAATCGGTCTAGGTAAGGGCTGCAGATTTGTCTTCCACCATTGATTGGCTTCGCTGATCAAGAAGGGTCGGATGGCCTGAGCTTTCATCTCTTCTGGGGCTTGGATCAGCTCAAAGCAGTTTTCAACTTCGTCCAGCCATTTTTCTGCAATGTCATGGTCTGGCTTTCCTTCGAACGGGGGTACGTTAGCCCTCTTAAGCTTCTCAAAGTAGTATTGGGCATCCCTTACTGGCTGATGTGGCTGAGGTGGAGCATTCTGGTGAATCAGGCCTTGCCCTATCTGAGTAACAATCTGACAAAAGGTCTGGAAGGTGTTCATGTCTGGAATGACCGGAGGGACTGGTGCTTGTGGGGCTGGTGGTGGAGGATTCAGGTCCGGCTGGGGTGGCAGTGGGACCTGTGCTGGGGGCGGTGGAACGGGCTCCTGAGCAACTGGTCGTGCTCTCGGAGGTCTGCCACGTGGTCGCACCATCTGCACTTAAAAGTTTAGCATCTATTTAGATCATCGGAATTAGAATCAATTTAGTTATACTAATGGCCAAAAATCGAGAATCCTGAGGTAAAGAAAAATAAAAGACACGTCTTATGTCGTAGACCTAGCTTCCATAGTTTAGGATTAGTTATCATGTAATATCCTAACCCGTCCAAGTGATCCTATTCTAAGGTCGCCACTCATCTAAGATCAGGACTTAGGTCTAAAATCAAACTTAGATTGCTAAGATCATAACTTAGTTCTATGTTCTGCCCGTAATCTAGAGCCTGGGCTCTGATACCACCTGTAGCGCCCCGCACCCGGGCCTCGTCCGGATACGGTGCACCCGCCGTACTTCACTAAGGAGAGTACAAAGCGTCATGTGTAACATACGAAAATCCATAATATAAGTCATGGATCCCCATGCTGACACTTAACATATCAGTAAAATTTAGGCAGAATTAAAATTTTCCAAGTTAAACATGCATTACAAAATAACTACGTCCCCAAGAGTAGCAGTCACCCAAAACATCAAAGTCACACCCCACAGAGTACCAACATAGTCATAATACAATCATCTGAGTAGCACAAAAGTCCTTAAGTTCATATTCCTTCATGTCTTCACGCCTACGGATACGGGACCCTCGGCTCATCTTCAATCCACTCTATCTTGGCATTATCTGGGGGGAAAAATAAAGTATGAGTGATAAAAATCACCCAGCAAGGATACAATAAACGACCATGACATACATAAAGAATTAGGGCGTGAATGTAACAACATAAACCTTAGAATAGCAAGTCATACCTGTCTTAAGTTCTGAAATCAACTGAAGGTACGGACTAGGCATAATTCTAGACAGCGTTAGTCACTATCGACTTATTAAGTCCTTAGCTGTATCATACCACGTATTAACGTAATCATGAGTTATGCAATATGCAGTGCAATGCATGATGTCATGCCATGTCGTGTCAAAACATCAGTATGGTCCCATAAAAGTCATGTCATAAAAACAGAGTGTCAGATCAATTAACCCCGGATCTGAGCGGGTCCAGAACAGATATCAGATCAATTAACCCCGGATCTGAGCGGGTTCAGAACAGATATCAGATCAATTAACCCCGGATCTGAGCGGGTTCAGAACAGATATCAGATCAATTGACCCCGGATCTGAGCGGGTCCAGAACAAATATCATGTCATCAGACCAATTAACCCCGGGTCTGGAGTCGGGTTAGTCGCATGCTTAGCCGGCAAGGAATTCATGAAGCCTTCTTTAAAATATGGGACCGTAAAAAAAAAAAAACTTTTCATGCATAACGAAAAGATCATCACTTGTAAAAACTTGCTTGCATCATAAAATCCATGAAAATCAGGTTCATGATCATGCATGATACATGTCGGAATATGAAATGCAAGCCATGACATAAATGATCATATGCATTCCTTATAACATGTCAACGTACATGGGTTTGGACGAATAACTCCATAATTCGTACTTTAATTATATAGGATGGTTAGGCCAACCTTTTTTTTTTGTCACAAGTACGTTAGGTGAAGTCATAGATACAAGTCGTAGAAATGGGAATTAATTTAAATAACCAAAAAGCTTACTTACTTACTTTACGATATTTTATAAGTGCTGAGTCTGGGCTGACCAACTTTACTATAAATTTAATTGTGGCAATTCCGTAATTCCGTTTCCAGAAATTCCAACTCGTATACGTCATAAACATGTGCGACTAGTGTCCTACCGAAATTCAGCTTATTTGAATGTCTCTAAGACCCTTTTCTAAGCCTGGAAAGTCGTTACAAGTTTTAGGGGGTTTTCAGTAATTTCTGTTGAGCAGTTCTACCAATTAATTCATTAAAAATAATCTAGAACTTGTTTTACTGAAATTCCAACTGGCATGTCTTCTAGACTCATAGAGGTACTATCACGCCAAAAACCAGCTTTATTGGTTATTCACAAGGTCCTTTTTCGGATAAAACAAAAATGATGTTCTGTTCTGCCAGTTTCAGACTTTTCAGTCTGTGCAGCTTTAGTGGATATTTTATTAAAAATCTTCTACAACTCCTTTTTCCAAAATTCCAACTTGCACATTTCCTAAACACATAATGGTATCATCACACAGAAAATTAGCCTTTTTGAACATCTACAAGGTCTCTTTTCAGGCCGTGCAAAACGTTACATCATTCTGTCCTGTTCCAGGATTTACAGTCTGAGCAGTCTTACCAATTATTTTATTAAAAATTAACCAGAACTTATTTTTCTAAAATTCCAACTGGCGTTTCTTCTACACACATGGGGCTAGTCCTGTGAAGGAGACCAGATTTATTGAAGCTTCAAAAGGCCCTTTTTAAATTCGTTCAACTCAGGAACCAATTCTGCCCTGCTTCAGAATTTCCTGCTGGAGCAGTTTTACCACATGATTTATTAAAAATAATCCTTAGCTCATTTTAACGAAATTCCAACTCTCAATCGTGCTATACTCATAGGACTAACATTGTGCCAAAAATCAGATTCATTGAAGGTCTGGAAGTCCAGTTCTAAAGTCGTTGAATGTGTCACCCATTCTGTCCAGTTCCAGTACTTTGATATATTGTCATGGTTAAAGTCAAATACACCCATTCATGTTGTTCTTTTGCACTAGATCATTGATTAACACTTATAACCCATTGTGACATAAATTTCCAGGTTGCATGCTTGTTATAAAATCACCTTTGCATCACAATAAACAGTTTGTAGACATCTCACCAAACTATCATCATATCTATCACATGCATGCACTCCTAGGACCTTCAAAATTGCATCCAAGAGTTAATCTTGTCTAGGCCTACCTAGACTATCCTTGTATTACTCTAAATCAGCCTCAAACCATATTGCATGTAGAAAATAACATCATCTTAGACACAATAACCCACATGCAAGACATTATTCTTAGGAGACAACTAAGATGCAATCTTAAACTTAAAGGGTACCACTAAAGATCCCATCTTTGAACACTTTGACCATTCAAGACACTAATCCTTTAGGTAAATCATGAGAGATTAGTGTATACTTGCCTCTTCAAGCCAAAGTTTTTGCCTTTTCTTGGTTTGGAGTGAGTTGAGTTGGAAATCCTTCTCCTCCTACTCCCATGGACACACGGTTTTGAAGAAGAGAAAGGAAGAGGTTAGTCTCTCTTAAATAGTGAAAATAGAATCTTATTTGAGGCTAGAACATCTTACCAAATTAGTCTTGAGATGGAGATTCAAGTTGTAGCAAGGTAGCTTCACCTAAAAGTGTTGAAGATTTTCTCCTCCTTGAGCATGAAGGCCACGGTTTAGGGGAGAAAGAACACCCAAGTGAGCTTCACTATTTGTACAAAGGATTAACTTAAGAGCTTAGAAGAGACTTACCTAGATGATCTTTGAGCTTGGAGATGAAGATGTAGTTGAACCTCTTAGCCTCAAGGGTTGGCCGAAAGTTTTGTTTATGTGGAGAGGAATGGAACTTGTTTTGGGTAGAAGGCTTCTTAGAAGGTGTTCAAGATGGAATGAAGTGTTAGTTGTCTTGCAATTTAAAAAATATCTAGGGTGTAAGGGGGGAAAAATCGGTGGAGCATGGGAGAAGGGAACCTAGGCTTTACTTTTTCTTACACCCTAGACCTCCTTTTCTTATTTTAATAGTTCTTTTGCATGCAACTTGATTATTTTGTTTTTATAATTATAATATAACCATTTATTTAAGAATTATTTGGAATGATGTAGAGAATTCTAGATTCTCCAAGGGGCTTAGCCGAAATTTTAGGGGGTGTTGGGGGTATTTTGGTCATTTCACATTTAGCCTACCCCACATCTATATAATTTACAATATTATTTATTTCACTAAATTTTGATTTTAGTCTTTGTTCTTATGTTTGTACGAGAACTAGTTTACTTCAAGGGTGATCAATGGCCCTTGGCCGAATTCACATGGGGTATTACACACCTCGTGATGTTCGCTTGTATAACTATTTAGTGTCCGTCCTAAATGAACTTAAAGTATTGGAATAAGAAAGCGACAAATGTGACTTAAGTAACATGCTCGAGAAGGAATCGTCGCTTTTACTTAATCATAGTCTCAAGTACATGATCGTTGGGGTACAACACATAGGGGTGGGTGATGGTTTTAAGTTCTCAAAATTGAACTTTTTAATCATATCATTTATATATTTAGCTTGGCTTATGTGGATTCCTTTACTCGTTTGTTTAATCTGCAAGCCAAGAAAGTAGTTCAATTCGCCAACCATAGACATTTCAAATTCGGATTTCATGCAATTTTCAAAATCTTCAACAAGTTTATTAGAAGTGTAGCCGAAAATAATGTCATCAACGTAAATTTGAATAATAAGTAAATCTGATTTATCTTGTTTTAAAAATAAAGTACTATCTATAGTGCCTCTTTTAAAACCATTTTCTAAAAGAAAAGTAGCAAAACGATCATACCATGCTCTAGGTGCTTGCTTTAGACCGTATAGTGCCTTGTTTAGTTTGTACACGTGATCGGGGTATTTCAAATCTTCAAAACCGGGTGGTTGTTTCAGTGTACCTCTTCTTGTATAAATCCATTTAAGAATGCACTTTTCACATCCATTTGATAGAGTTTAAAATCTTTTATGCAAGCAATGGCAAGTAAAAGTCGTATAGCTTCTAAACGTGCTACGGGTGCAAATGTTTCATCATAATCAATTCCTTCTTCTTGATTATAGCCTTGTGCTACAAGTCTAGCTTTATTTCTAACAACTTTTCCTTCTTTATTCATTTTATTTCTAAACACCCACTTTGTGCCTATTATGGTCTTATCTTGTGGTCGTGGCACTAAATTCCATACAACATTTCTAACAAATTGATTAAGTTCTTCATGCATAGCATCAATCCAAGAATAATCACTCAAAGCATCATGCACATTTTTAGGTTCGATTTCAGAAATCATGGCATGAAATTGGTTTATTTCATCCGGATTTATTCTTCTACGTGGTCGCACACCGTGAGTGATATCGCTTATAATGAGATCATGTGGGTGATCTCTATGCCATCTTGGTTGATTATTTTCTCGTTCTCATGCATTTCTAAGTGATCATGTATTTGTAGTGTATCATGCATATCATGCGTGCCATCATCATCATTCAACACAGGTTTTAATTCGAAATCATCGTCATATTCTTTATCTTTATCAATCTCACTGAATTCATTAAATTTCACATGAATGGATTCTAGAATTTGTCTAGTGAGAGGATCATAACATCTATATGCTTTTGAATTCACATAATATCCAACAAAGATGCATTCAATTGATTTAGATTCAAACTTATCCAAATTATCTTTCGTATTTAACACAAAGCATTTACAACCAAACACACGAAAATAGTCAATTTTAGGCATGCGATCATTTAATATCTCATAAGGCGTCTTATTTGCTTTCTTTCTAATTGACAAACAATTAACTATGTAACATGCACAATTTACGGCTTCCGCCTACAAAAATCTAGGCAATTTATTCTCGCACAACATGGTTCTAGCAATTTCTTGTAATGTCCTATTCTTTCTTTCTACCACTCCATTTAATTGTGGAGTTATAGGTGGCAAAAACTCGTGTTTAATTCCTTTTTCTTCGCAAAATGAAATCATGTCCTTGTTTTTAAATTCACTGCCTCTATCGCTTCTTATCTTTTTCACATTGACACCATATTGATTTTCAAGTTGTTTTATTAGTTTCACAATCTCAATGGCACTATCATCCTTATGTGCAAGAAAAAAGTCCAGGTATAACGAGAAAAATCATCAACAATCACACAAGCATAATGACGTCCACC
>AP025042.1:20919471-20951511 GCA_036186865.1 Eustoma russellianum | reverse complement strand
ATATATATATATATATATTCAGGTTTTTCTTAAAAAGGCACAATACACATATATTCCGACGTACTACCGACACGTTACATATATTACAAACGTATGTCAACGTCACACCACTATATACACCTCATATTTATGAGTATATTCAAGTCTTATATCATATGATATAAGTCATGATGATGACAAAATTATAACGACACATTACAAGGTTATAAACCAAAAATTGTCGTATCGGATGACTACCGAAACTTCACCAACATGTCATGTACTTGCCATATAAATATGGCCAGCCCATATACTTCACAAATAGAAAAAACTTTCATGGCTCACATGTTCAAATCAGCTATGAAATCATTTCATGTTGGCACACACAAATCACCCATAATTTAGGAAAAATTGTGGAGATTTCGGATTAAATTTTTTAGCACATGGGGCGCCTACTACATCAGCCATATGAGCTGAATATTCAATTTATTTTATGTATATTATGTGTGACATAATATATATAACATGTGCAAAAATTTTGAATCAAATTGGAGAAAAACCGCGTAATCGACGAAAGTCGAAAATTCGGTTTTCTACGAACATAACACATGGAACGTTTTTTGTCATGACTTGTAACACGTATCTAGACACTTTTTAAACATTCAAGACATGTTAAAGTGTGGCGCCCCGCACCCCGGCCTAGCCGAAGTCGGTGCACCTGCCGTACTTCACTAAGGAGAGTACTAGGCGTCATTCCATACGTGTTATGATCCATGATATAATACATGGATTTTCACGCTTACACGTAAATAAGTAAGCGAAACTGTGGTTGAATTTAAAACTTCAAATTAAAAATATCCACACGACCATTCATAGTTTACATCCCAGATCAAAAGTATCGAAAGTCATAAAAACAAATGTTTTTCCATCCCAAATACATCCTCAGTCATCAGTCATAGCTGGCCAGTCAGGTCTCCTAAATCCATCCATTCCTCGCTGCGCTCACGGGTAGGGGACCCTAGGTTCATCTGCAATCCACTCTACTTTATTCCCTGTAGCCTCTGGGAGGAAAAATAGTGGGTGAGTGACAAAGTCACCAGCAAGTATACTATAATAATTGAGGATTAAATGGAAAGTGCGTACAAGAACCGAACCCCAAAAAAAGAAATTTCGGTTTAGAAGCATACCTGTCCTCCATCCAGTACTCGATCGGAATCAACACTTAATGTATCAAGATCATGACCTAACAAAATCGTTACTTAATACATAACATAACAATAAAAGACTGTAACTCGCATCAATTCATAACATAACAAGAATCATCACTTAATGAAGTCATACTTAGGATCTACAAGGTCATAACAACTTAGTCTAAGTATCATGTGTCATTACACAATGACTCCATAAACGTGATATGCATGCATATGAACGTGTGATGCATCATGATAAAAATGAGAATATGACTTTTCATGCTTTTCTTTCAAATCATCATCGTCAAAAAACAACAGAGTGTTCAGATCTATCTTCCCGGATCTGAGACGGTAACGTCTCCCCTTCGAATCTATTATTCCTGGATTCGGAACGGTAGCGTCATCACTTATTGGGTTTATTCTCTCCGGGCCCGAACGGTCATTATCAGGTCTATTCTTCTCCGGGCCTGAACGATCATTATCAGGTCTATTCTTCTCCGGGCCTGAACGGTCATATTATCAGATCAATTAACCCGGATCTGGGCGGGTTCTTACTGGCCAGGCACATATACACACGGTACCGGTGGAGAAGCGTTCTTTTAAAAAAACAGGATCATCTTTTTAAAACGCTTTTCATCTTTCTTTCGCATAAAACCAATGCCACAAATCATGTAAGTGACGATGATGCAATGCATGACATGTAGTATGCAAACCATGGCATAACGCGTTACATATACATATATGTACGTCTCGTCGCTGTAGCGCCCCGCACCCGGGCCTCGTCCGGATACGGTGCACCCGCCGTACTTCACTAAGGAGAGTACAAAGCGTCATGCATAACATACGAAAATCCATAATATAAGCCATGGATTCCAATGTTAACATTTTACATGGCAGTAGAATTTAGGCAGAATTAAAACTTTCCAAGTCAAACATGCATTACGAAGTAACTAAGTCCCCAAAGTAGCAGTACCACAAAATAACATAACCGACAATCCAAAGAGTTTAAACATAGTCATAATACAAATCGTCTTGGCAGCACAAAAGTACTTAAGCTTAGCTCTCATCATACTCCTCGCCTATGGATAAGGTACTCTCGGCTCGTCCTCGATCCATTCTATCTTGGCGTTCTCTGGCTCTTTTCAAGCCAAGGTTTTTGCCTTTGCTTGGTTTTGGAGTGAGTTGAGTTGGAATCCCTCTCTTCCTACTCCCTTGAGCACACGGTTTTGGATGAAGAGGAAGGAAGAGGTTAGTCTCTCTTAAATAGTGAAAATAGAATCTTAGTTGAGGCTAGAACATCTTACCAAAGTAGTCTTGGGATGGATATTCAAGTTGTAGCAAGGTAGCTTCACCTAAAAGTGTTGAAGATTTTCTCCTCCTTGAGCATGAAGGTCACGGTTTTGGGGGAGAAAATAACACCCATGTGAGCTTCACTATTTTGCATGAAGAATCTACTTAAGAACTTTGAAATGAGACTTACCTAGAGGATCCTTGAGCTTGAAGAAGAAGATGGAGTTGAACCTCCTATCCTTGTGGTGTTGGCCGAAAGTTGGGGGTGGAAGGGAAGGAAGCTTCTTGAGTTTTGGCTTGTTGGAGAGAAGTCTCAAGATGATTTTGGAATGAGATGGTTTTTGTGATATTTAAAAATCAAGGGGACATGGGGAAGGGCATGACCGATTGCATGGAGGGAGGAGAGAAGAGGAATCTAGGCTAGGTAGCTTCAAGCTTTTTCCCCCTCTTTTTGCATGCTTGTCTTGCATGCAACATTTTTTATTATTTCTTTGCATGCATGTTGCTATGTCTTATTTAGGTTATTATGTAAATTGTAAATTATAATTTATTTAGAAGAGTGTGGAGAATTCTAGATCCTCCTACTCCTTGGCCGAAAATTTTGGGGTCTTTGGGGGTTATTTGGTCCTTTCACATTTATCCCATCCCCTTCTTATATAATTTACAATGTTGTTTATTTTACCAAACTATGATTTTAATCTTGTTTTTGTGAGACACACTTTTGCTTGCATTCTTACAAGAACGAGTTTACTTCAAGGGTGATCATTGGCCTTTGGCCGAATTCTCAAGGTGTATCACACATCTCGTGACATTTGTTCGTATACTCATTTAGTGTTTGTCCTAAACGAACTTGAAGAATTTAAATAAGAATGCGATACATGTGACTTGAGTAACAGGCTCGTGAAGGAATCATCGCTTTTATTTTGTCACTTAATCATTGTCTCAAGTGTACGGTTGTCGGGGTACAACATCCTCCCCCCTTATTATAAGTTTCGTCCTCGAAACTTCAGAACTAGTCAAAAGATGAGGCATCGTCTCCTCACGTTGTCTTCCGTTTCCCATATGGCTTCTTCTTTAGGTAAATAAGATCGCATAAAGCGTATATTTAGTTCCCTCAGAACTGCTTTGTTCCCTTCATCTTAGAGGTCTCGTCAGAACTTATTCTAATTCTCGAAAGGTGTTGTCGTAACCTATCCCATATCAAGCACACGCAACCTTGATACTATGTACTTGATAATGAAATCCATTCCGTGTAATCATGACCGTAGCAGGCTTATAATTTCCTTTTACATAAGAAATGAACAACTAGGCAGAGATCATTAACTCTGGGGTGTAGACTATTCACTCTTTTCTATAAACGTCCTTTCGGTGATCATGTAACGGTCGTCCTATTTACGACATAGCTTCCAAGGACACCTGGGATAATCCCCATAAGGTACACATACCAAGCTCTTCATAAGGTATGTCCCGTATTCATCCGTCTTGCTGTTTGCCTTATTACGTACTAACTCTTACCCCTTTTTGCGATCATCTTATAGCATCGAACTAGAAGTTGTGGGTTCTCCTTTGAAACTTATGTTCCCTTTATGACATTTCAATCATCCTAAGGTGGCCCGTTCTCTTAAGACATGGTTTTCATAGTCATGACCCATTTCCCCGCATAGTGTAATAAAACGGGTACAAGTGCTAATAGTGACTCATCATGACGAGGACCCTGCGTCCCATACACAGTGTCATACTTAGTAATGTTATCGCTAGTAACCTTACCTACTTGCTTGTGGTCTACTAATCATAACCCAAGGAAACTATCATAATCACTCCTACTTGGTTAATAGGAAGTAAAGCAAGGGACATAGGTATCTTACACTTATTAGGCATATCTTAGTTGTTTCTTTGTCATCCGCATAGACTTGCCTTGTATGGTTACGGTTTCCACCTTCTACTTTGTTTGCTCATTAGATCGTTTCTTTCATTCTTTCGTCCCTTGACCATCGCATTTCGCTCCATAGCGGCCCTCCAATAATTCACCAAAAGTCCTTGAATACGACTTAACTTAGCCTAATTTGATCTAGGGGTTTAAACCTTTCATCTCTTATAATCAAAGGAACATACTGTCCCAAAGTGATGAATGAGTACGGAAATGCCTGGCCCTTGTCTTAGCGAGTTAAATTCCGTCAACCCTCGTCATGATTAATTCTGTAGAGAGGAAAAACTCACAAAACTCCTCTAGAAACCTTGCCCAAGTCACCGGTCGGGGCAATGGCTGGATACAAGTTCTCCACCACAGGCTGGCCTTGCCAATCAAAAATGGCCGGACAATTAGTGTCTTTAACTTCTCAGGTACTCGTATCAACAAGAAGGTACTTTCGACTTCATCAAGCCATTTTTCCGCTTCCTCGGGACTAGATCCTCCGCCAAATTCTGGGATATGTGCTCTTACTAGCTGCCGGTAATAAAACCCAGCGCTGCCCGAGGGTGAAAGTGACAATGCTTGCTCGTTAGTCTGTGATGCCATCTGCACTTATGGTTTTAATGTCTATTTAGAATGTCAGAATTAAAATCAATTGAATTTGACTAAGGACCAAAATTGAAAACTCTTAAGTAAAGGAGATAAAAGGACACATCTTATGTCATAGACTTAGCTTTCATAGTTTAGGATTAGTTATTAAATCATACCCTAAACCCGGTCTAAGTGGTCCTATTCTAAGGTCGCCACTCATCTAAGATCATGACTTAGGTCTACAATCAAACTTAGGTTGCTAAGATCATAACTTAGTCCTACGTTCTGCCCGTAATCTAGAGCCTGGGCTCTGATACCACCTGTAGCGCCCCGCACCCGGGCCTCGTCCGGATACGGTGCACCCGCCGTACTTCACTAAGGAGAGTACAAAGCGTCATGCATAACATACGAAAATCCATAATATAAGCCATGGATTCCAATGTTAACATTTTACATGGCAGTAGAATTTAGGCAGAATTAAAACTTTCCAAGTCAAACATGCATTACGAAGTAACTAAGTCCCCAAAGTAGCAGTACCACAAAATAACATAACCGACAATCCAAAGAGTTTAAACATAGTCATAATACAAATCGTCTTGGCAGCACAAAAGTACTTAAGCTTAGCTCTCATCATACTCCTCGCCTATGGATAAGGTACTCTCGGCTCGTCCTCGATCCATTCTATCTTGGCGTTCTCTGGCTCTTTTCAAGCCAAGGTTTTTGCCTTTGCTTGGTTTTGGAGTGAGTTGAGTTGGAATCCCTCTCTTCCTACTCCCTTGAGCACACGGTTTTGGATGAAGAGGAAGGAAGAGGTTAGTCTCTCTTAAATAGTGAAAATAGAATCTTAGTTGAGGCTAGAACATCTTACCAAAGTAGTCTTGGGATGGATATTCAAGTTGTAGCAAGGTAGCTTCACCTAAAAGTGTTGAAGATTTTCTCCTCCTTGAGCATGAAGGTCACGGTTTTGGGGGAGAAAATAACACCCATGTGAGCTTCACTATTTTGCATGAAGAATCTACTTAAGAACTTTGAAATGAGACTTACCTAGAGGATCCTTGAGCTTGAAGAAGAAGATGGAGTTGAACCTCCTATCCTTGTGGTGTTGGCCGAAAGTTGGGGGTGGAAGGGAAGGAAGCTTCTTGAGTTTTGGCTTGTTGGAGAGAAGTCTCAAGATGATTTTGGAATGAGATGGTTTTTGTGATATTTAAAAATCAAGGGGACATGGGGAAGGGCATGACCGATTGCATGGAGGGAGGAGAGAAGAGGAATCTAGGCTAGGTAGCTTCAAGCTTTTTCCCCCTCTTTTTGCATGCTTGTCTTGCATGCAACATTTTTTATTATTTCTTTGCATGCATGTTGCTATGTCTTATTTAGGTTATTATGTAAATTGTAAATTATAATTTATTTAGAAGAGTGTGGAGAATTCTAGATCCTCCTACTCCTTGGCCGAAAATTTTGGGGTCTTTGGGGGTTATTTGGTCCTTTCACATTTATCCCATCCCCTTCTTATATAATTTACAATGTTGTTTATTTTACCAAACTATGATTTTAATCTTGTTTTTGTGAGACACACTTTTGCTTGCATTCTTACAAGAACGAGTTTACTTCAAGGGTGATCATTGGCCTTTGGCCGAATTCTCAAGGTGTATCACACATCTCGTGACATTTGTTCGTATACTCATTTAGTGTTTGTCCTAAACGAACTTGAAGAATTTAAATAAGAATGCGATACATGTGACTTGAGTAACAGGCTCGTGAAGGAATCATCGCTTTTATTTTGTCACTTAATCATTGTCTCAAGTGTACGGTTGTCGGGGTACAACAGTCGCTCTGCTGGAAAATTTCCAGCTTAGTGGCGCCAACTTCACCTTGGTGATTTCCTTATAAAATAACCATTTTAAACTAAGTGGTTCGTATGTACTCCTTCATATATGTCTTAAGTGATTGCCATGAGAGTTTTTCGGTATTACGATATCCATAGGGGGATCATTTATTGTTTTTTTCATAAAGCGGGTACAAACTGAATTCTGGAATGACCAATTTTGCTATAAAATTCATTGTGACCAACCCTTAAACCCTTTTTGGTAATTCCAACTCTCCAGCTTAACAAACACGTTGGACTAGCATCTTACCAAAATTTAGCCCAATTCCATTTTTCTAAGGTCCAATTCCAGAGCATGCAACACGCCACACTAATTCTGCCAGTCCAGCGAATTTCAGCCTGACCCATTTTACTAGAAAATTCATTAAAAATAAACCGTAACTCATTTTATCAAAATTCCAACTCTCACCTTTACTTCATTCATAGGGTAGTGTCATACCAAAAATTAGCTAATTTGTATACTTCTAAGGTCCATTTCTAGGCTACTCAACGAGTTACTTAAATTCTGTCCAGTATAGTATTCTCAGCAGGACCAACTTTACTAGGAAATGTATTAAAAATAAACCGTAGCTCCTTTTAACAAAATTCCAACTCTCACATCTAATATACACATAAAACTAATGTCATGCCAAAAATAAACTAAATTGAAAGTTCCTAAGGTCTCTTTTCAGGTCTCACAAAACAGCCCAAATTTCTGTCATGTTCCAGTAAATTTCCTAGTTTGTCACATTTCCTTTCTAAATGACCTTAGCTTGCATTTTTGTCATAAACATTTAATTAAGCATCAAACTTACTCTTTTTATAGGAAATCTACAGGTTCAATATGCTACAAACATCACATGAAAATTCCTTACCAAACAGTTTATACACCCCAATACATCATCCTTTGGCTAACATACAACATTCCTACTAAAACAACACTAGCAACAATTTTGGGTGCACACGCACCCTAGTCACCACAGCCCCTTTTTCGGTGCATGCGAGACAAAATGATGTATCCAAGTACATGTTAAGCTTAACACTCACAAGAGCATAACTGTGTCTCCACTTTACCACATAAGTTGTCATTTTCATGCAAAATCACTCTTATTTCCTTCACCCTCTCCACCGTGTGCCATTTTTCATGGAAAAGAAAAGATCTTTAACATGTTCAACGTAGATTAACACATAATGGTGCATAAAAACCACAAAGATTCCATCTTTAAGCAAGGATACACACCTACACACCATTTGGCCCCTAGGCCGAAAGTTTAGGCATCAAAATTAGCACAACACAACTAAGATTAAATCTTAAGTTCATCTAGCCATTCATGTAAACACTCTCACATTCAAGCCACAAAGAGTATAGTGTACTTGCCTTTGTAGCCTTTAGATCTTGCTTGTTGACACAAGGAGTGCTTTTTCCTTTCTTTTCCTATCACATACGGTTTCGGGCATTTGTTAGCCATCCTTTAAATTATATAATACAACGTAGAGGAGGAAATGGAGGGTCTTACCATGTGCACCTCGGATGGATTGAGGGAAATCCACTCTTGCTAAATTGCTATCTTTGTTTGGTGTCTCAAAACCTTTGCCTAAACCATGAGGCTTATGGTTTTGTCAAAAGAGGGATGTCATGTAAACTTCATTCCTTTGAATGTAACTTCCTAAAGATTTTGGAGGATTGTCTTACCTAGATGATCCTTGAGTTGGTGGCGGTTCTTGGACTCCTCCTTGTTCAATGATTGCCCGGTTTCTTTTGAAAGGAGGGAGGGAAGGTTTTTGAAAACTATTCCTTAAATACTACTTAAATGTGGTGGAATTAAGGAGGCTTAAGAGAAGAGATTACTCTTCTGGGGGGAGTTAGGCAGCGGCTCCTCATGGGGAGGGGAAAAGACCTACTTAAATGAAAAACCTCTTTACATCCCAACCACATCTCCCATTTAAGGCTCTTAATAAATTTTTGGTTGCAATAACTTATCCCCTAAGGTTTTATGGCCGAAACACACATGCATTCCATGTATGTGCCTTTCCCTTAATAACGCATATATGTGCATGTTTATATATATTTATATATCTATCTTATATCACCATCATTTAAGTGTACTTTTCATAAACATAATTCATTTTTGCTGCACTTCTATTCATGTAACCGATATATAGACACGTACATATACCCCACCTACATATCCCGTAATTCTTATCCGTGAGTGTATAGTTATATATATATATATCTGTATATACATATACGCATACACTCCCATGTACAGATCTACATTTTCTTTTAAAATATTCCACAAACATCACGCGTGCTCTCATGTCATATTCAAATATTCACTCCTTTCATATAAATATGTACGCTTTTTCCTTCGCCAAGGTTTTATCCACAAGGGTGGTTTTACTTGGCAAGGTTTTAATTCGGCATATCATATATGATTGGAGATTAGATATTATATGCTCATTGTACTATTATTATTCGTTTATTCAATTTTTGTAATATGGTTTTCCTCCGCCATAAGTGAGGCATAATAAAATATCTCTTTTACTGTTCAAAAAAAAATATATATATATATAGATGCCTAGATCCGTATATATATATATGTATGCATACTAATATGTATACCCGCATATTATTCATAATCTGTCCACAGCTTAGATCTTGTTGTTGCACCTTAAAATCTAAACATGGATGATTCACTTTGGTATAAACGCAGGCTTAGGTCTTTGAAATTCATGAAGCATCAGGAAGATACCTAGAGTCATGTATCCCCTATATACGGTTCTTTAAGTAGACCTTTCATCGTATTGCGATCCCTCAAGCTATTTGTTACATGGCAGCTCTCCCTTTATACTACACACGTACACATATTCGTATATATCTATATGTGTGTATATATATATGTATATATCCAAATGCTCACACAAACCTGTCATGTGACCAATCCTCCGCCAAGTTAACCCGTTAGACCTTAAGAATTTCTCTAATTAAGGGCTAAAGTTCCTTTGGCCTTACTTAAAAATGGTACCCAACGGCCATATTGGGGATGGATGAGGGAAGTTCTCAATTTATTAAGGGCTTACTAGGCCCATCTTTTGGAATTCGTATAAGGAACTCCATCCTTAACACCCCTTATCCAAAAATTATTTGTGGGTATATGTAATTAACTTGAATCTTACCCAGACTCCTATTTCCTTTTTCTTTATATTCTATATAAATGCACGTGTTTGTGTATTATTATGGGCTTTCCCTTATGCATACTTCCCATGGACCATAATCCAATAATCCCCTTATCATATGACAGTCCATCCTGTATATAGGTATATCCAGATACATGCTCATCCCATATGAATATGGTCGTACCACGTAGCCCGACATCTCATCTAAAGTTGCCTAAAAGTACTCCTTCTAATTGGTATAAATTTCTCAGATCAGTTAATTTAGCATTCTTACATATACCCCCATCGGCCCACTTGCTTTATTTTTTATAATTTGGGGCATGCTAACTCCCTTTTATCTTAAATAATTGTAAGTAAACCGAAGACATCTCTCTTTCGAGGTATTATTCACATGTCTAGTTTCACTCCATCCCTAGACGCCTTACTAATTTTGGACAGGGTACAACATAAAGTGTCCTAGAAAATTCAAATTAGGGCTGACTGGAATTTACCATATATGTGTAATTATTGTGCATTATTTGACAAAGCTTACTAAAGTAAAATTTCAGCATATGCTAGCCATGTTACACGCCATTCTCAGCAACATTGGAGCCTATGTGGATCTTAGTTGGCATATTGATTGGTGGAAAATATGCCACATAAGGTTAGTGACATAAAATAGGGAGCTACACAAGGTAACAATTCAAACATTTTGCAAATGTAACACATGCTGAAAATTCAGCATGTGCCACTAAGTGCTGGCCGATTTTATGGTCTTGATGGTGGCTAATTGGCATTCCAAAATTGAAGGGATTAAATGATGATTATTTGGTTGAACTCTTTTTGGTACATGTTTTTCAATTTATTCTCAGATTTTACAGCACACTAAATGATGACAAGTTGGATCAATTATCAAGTGCCAAGTAAGCAAGGCCAAGTCATCCCTCCAATCATGTTGTGCCAAGTGAGCAAGTGTTACACCCCGTGATTTTTAAGCGCAAATTTCAATACTTAGAGGTTATCCTTGAATGCAACTTAATTAATTATGTAAGATTATAAAACTTAGTTACTCAAAACATAGAAGAACAAAAGAAAGGGGTTAAAAGTAGAATTAAAAGAAATCATAGTAAATTATCAAATAGTCCCTACTAGGAGTTAGGGGAGTTACAAAATCTAGTATAACTTCCCCCTTCTCAGCATGAGGGGCGGTTTTTGACAGCAAAGGGAGAGGGAAAATTCTGAGAAAAGAGAGAGAAGAAGAAAGAAGAGGAAGAAGAAGAGGAGAGGAAGGAAAAGGAAGGAAGAAGGCCAACCTAGGTGCAATCTCCATTGAAATTCTGCAGTAAATCCGTAAGATTAACTAGAAACCAAGGCAAGTAATCTTTCTATACGCTTTATGTAAATTTTGATACGGTAGGCCCTATGTTCTTACAAAGAGAAAACATGAATCACACATTAGTATTCTTGTCTTGCCTATCTTAAATGCTTTGTTATATGTAAGTCTTGTTGCTAATTGTGTAAAGTCTTGTTCTTTGGGCCATATTTCTGAAATAGTTGTGCAGTAATTGTTGTTAGTCAACCATGCCCATGAGAGTATATATGTTGATGTGTTTCTTGTCTTGCTCTACTCTTGTGTTGATTGTATACACTTGGATGTTGAGAGTAAGTGCAGGAAATTGAGGGATGAGTGATGACATTGTTGTAGTCTTGTTGGTTGGGTATTGTTGATGATAACTCTTGGAGGTGGTGAATGATTGAAGATTTAGAGTGGATCTTGTTAGACATTCACTAAGCATCAATTCATGATTAGATGTATGTTAAGTATGATGAATCTAGTTGTTAAGATGGATCTTTAAGTGTTGAACCTGGAAGGGTTGAAGAAGAAAGGAGTTGGGTGGAAGTTACTGCAGAAAAAACTGCAGTTTGGCATCGTCAGAACACTTCGAACGCCTACATGAGGCGCTTCAAGTCACATTAGGCGCCTAATGTAGCGTTCCATGTGCCCTGGAACTTTCCCGTACAGAAAAACTGCAGTTTAGAACTGTCCGAACACTTCGAACACCTACTTGAAGCGCTTCATGTCACATTAGGCGCTTCATGTAGGCGTTCAATGTCTACGGAACATCCCCGAACACTTCGAACACCTAGTATAGGCGCTTGAAGTCACTATAGGCGCTTCATGTAGCGTTCCAACTGTACTGGAAGTCTTTTTGACCCTTTAAGCGCCCTATGTAAGTGTAGTAACTTTATACACTTCTTTTGAACATAAAATGCAAGGGTATTTGAGGTATATTTGAGGTGTAGATGGTAAGTTTGATTAAGTAAGCATAAGATTGAATTCTAGTGAATAAGTGAGACAAATAGACTTGGTAAAACACGTTTAGGGAGTGTTTGAGGGCAAGACCATATCCTTGATAGACAGGATGTATGTGTGTGTGTGTTACATGTTGAAATGAAGCTATCTGTGCATCCTGCATCATGACATGGGCACTTGCATTTGATTTGAGATATGTTTTGCAAAAGAACAAGAAAGGTAAAGTTTGCGAAAGACAAAATGGCTGCTGGTAGATCACAGGGTATAAAAGTCACGTCTGTGAAAGCAGGGTATAAAGAGCGTGATCTGTGAATCAACAGCAGGGTATAAAATATGTTATGGGGCCGTGGACCTATCAGCACGGAAAATGAAGTATTTTATGAGGCCGTGGACCTATCAGCACGGATATATGATATATGTAATGGGGCCGTGGACCTTTCAGCACGGATATATGATATATGTAATGGGGCCGTGGACCTTTCAGCACGGGGTATAAAGTTATGATGGCTGTGGACTGATCACCCACAGGGTATAAAGTTCTGCTACGCGAAGAATATGATATGTAAAGTGATGAAATGTTTGTGAAATGACATGCATGACATGTTTATGAAAGAAGGCATATGCATGGGTGTTGTGTGTGATTTTAAAGAAGTACATGCATCATGATACACGAAGCATAAGACTTGACATGCAAGAAACATGGCTAGTCTATGACTTGCTTATGTGATTCGTGGTTTTAATACATGTTGGTTCTCGTAACTGCGTTCACATATGTGCTTTATCTGTTTGGAGTAATTCTTATTAAGATGCTATTTGTTAACCCGAGCACCTTATTTTTGGGCAATGTTTTATACACTGGTGACTCGACGTGTGTGATTCCGTAGGGTGTATAGACGGGTTACTTGCTGGCGAAGTTTTCGCTAAGAACAATCATTCTGTCTCCTTTTCAGGTGAGCCTGATTATGAGTTGATATTTATCGAAGACGACGGCGAGTGGGCTCAGTGGGATGATGGACAAGGGAATAGATAGATGCTGGACTATTTTGTTTGAGTTTGAAACTAATTGTTATTATGTTGTTCTAAAACTTATGTCGGCTAGATGAACAAACAGTTTTATTTCCGCTGCAGTTTTCTGGTTGTAATATTGACAACGAAGGTTTAGATTTTATGACGTTTCCGCTGGTTTTAACTTACCTTATGAAGGATGTATGCTTGATCTGCTTGACGCTTCGTAGTTCTCATAGTAGGCTACGGCGGGTGCACTGGTTCCGATAACGGTATCGGGCTGGGGCGCTACAGGTGGTATCAGAGCCTAGGCTTCAGATCTAGTTCGGAAACTTAAGTTCATGATTTTTAGACACCTAAGCTATGATTCTCCCTTAAGGTTGATCCTTAGTTATAAGTGCTAATCTCTTAGTGGTTAAGTATGATATGGGTTGGGTGTGTGCGAGCGCGTCTTATTATCTAACTTTGTATTAATAGTTGTACTACACACCTTACCTAGTAGCACGCGTTCGAGCTTTCAGTAATCCTTGTATTTACTGAATGCCAATGTAATGTTGACCTTTTCAGAGAAATATGCCTCCAAGAAGAGATAACACAGGCAACTCTGGCAATGGACAGGAGAACCAGTCACCACAAGTGGTTTTACCCCAAGTACTCACTGATGCGCTGACGGTCATTGCACAAGGGTATGTGCAGCAGCATCAGCCTCCGCCTCCACCACCGCCGCAGCATAACATCAGGTTCTTTTATGGAGAGATGAGGAAGATGAGGGTGCCGGAGTTCGGTGGATGTACGGATCCTGAAGAGGCTCAGCATTGGTTGGCTGAGGTTGAGAAATGTTTCCGGCTGGTGCAAGTTCCGAATGAGATAAAAGTTGAGGTGGCCACACCCCTTCTAAGTGGCAAGGCTGGCGAATGGTGGGAAGGAATGGTGTTAAGAATGACCCCACCGATCTCGTGGACTCAGTTCTGTGATGTGTTCCTTAAGTATTATGTACCGGAGACTGCAATATTGGACAAGATAAGAGCATTTGACAGACTGGAGCAAGGAAGGATGACGGTGTCGGAGTATGCGGATCGTTTTCATGCCTTAGGTAAGTTTGCCCCTGCGATTATGTCTGATAATCGTCTTAAGATGACAAAGTTTGAGAGGGGTTTGGATTCGAGGATACAATCAGCAATAGTGAATGCAGGGATGAAAACTTATGAGGATATGCTAGATGCGTGTTACCGTGTTGAGAGTGATTTTCGCCGAGTGGCGGCAAGAGCAGCTAGCGCAGGAGGGTCTGATAGAGGCAAGAGACCAAGGGAGGATGTGAGAGTTGGTGGAAGACCCGGACGTTGGGTCAAGATTCCGAAGAGAGGGCCAGTTGGGAATTTTCAGAGACTGCAACCCCAGAATCAAGTAGCTCAGCAGGCTATAGGAGTTTGTCCACATTGCGGCAAGAACCATGTTGGAGAGTGTAGGAAAGTGGCTGGGGCATGTTTTCGATGTGGTCAAGTGGGCCATATAATTAGAGATTGCCCGGAGATGAAGAAAAATAATCCTGGAGAGGCGGCTCCGCAGCCGAGAGTGAAGCCTCGAGCAAATGCCCGTGTACATCTAATGACGGACACAGATGTGCAGGAGGCTACCGATGTAGTAGCAGGTATCCTCTAAACTAAGTTTGAATTCATATTGAGTTAAGTGTCTATGTGCGTAACTTTTGTGTGCAAAACTTTATGTGGCTTTAGGTGCGGTTTTAGTAAATAAGATGCCTGCCAATGTACTTTTCGATAGCGGCGCAAGCCATTCCTTTGTAGCGAAGAGATTCACTAAGCACTTGGGTAGTTTGCCTGAATGGTTAGAGACTCCGTATCGCGTACAAGCGGCCGGAGATCAGATTATGGTTTCATACCAGCAGTATCGAGATTGCGAATTGGAGTTTGAAGGACAAGCATTCTCTGCCACACTGATCCCTATCCAGATGTATGACTTCGACGTTATATTAGGAATGGACTGGTTGGCTAAGAATCACGCCAATATTGATTGTCGGTTGAAGCAAGTGACAATCAAGAATGCTAAGATGGAGGAGGTAATATTTCAGGGAGATGCAGAACGAAAGAAAGTCTCCAAGAAGGTATATGTGTCTGTCGCACAAGCACGCAAAGCATTGAGGAAGGGTGCTGAGGGATTCTTAGTGTATGCCATGGATGTTACTCAGGAGGTGTCGTCTATGGAGCAAATTCGAGTGGTCAATGAATTTCCTGACGTGTTTCCGGAAGATTTACCAGGAGTGCCACCTCCGAGAGAAGTTGAGTTTGAGATTAACTTGATCCCCGGTACTGAACCTATTTCTAAAGCTCCTTATAGAATGGCTCCGGCGGAATTGAGAGAGTTGAAGGAACAATTGCAAGAGTTATTGGACAAGAAGTTTATCCGACCTAGTGTGTCGCCTTGGGGAGCACCTGTGTTGTTTGTAAAGAAGAAAGATGGTAGCATGAGGCTGTGTATCGACTATAGAGAGTTGAATAAAGTTACCATCAAGAATAAGTATCCCCTTCCACGAATTGAGGACTTGTTTGACCAACTCAAGGGCGCTAAAATCTTCTCTAAGATTGACCTCCGATCAGGATATCATCAATTACGAGTGAAGGCCGAGGACATCGCAAAGACAGCTTTCCGCACAAGGTATGGTCACTATGAATTTTTAGTGATGCCATTTGGATTGACAAATGCCCCTGCAGCTTTTATGGATCTTATGAATACCGTCTTTCGAGAACAGTTGGATAAGTTTGTAGTGGTATTCATAGATGATATTCTTGTGTACTCTCCTGACGAGCAAACTCACACTGAGCATTTGAGAACCGTACTAGGCATTTTGAGGCAGAAACAACTTTATGCAAAGTTTAGCAAGTGTGAGTTTTGGTTAAGAAGTGTGGCTTTCTTGGGTCATGTGATATCAGAAGAGGGGATTGCTGTTGACCCGAAGAAGGTGGAAGCCATAACTGAATGGCCTAGACCTACCAATGTCACCGAAGTGCGAAGTTTCTTGGGTCTAGCCGGTTATTACCGAAAATTTGTGGAGGAATTCTCGAGAATTGCCGTACCTCTCAGTCGCCTTACTCAAAAGAAGTCCAAGTTTGAGTGGACGGCGGAATGCGAGCAGAGTTTCACGGAGCTTAAAAAGAGATTAACGACATCTCCAGTATTAGCTCAACCCTCTGGAACGGATGGATTTGTGATTTATAGTGATGCGTCAAAGAATGGATTAGGTACGTAAATTATAGTATAAGGTTATGATCTTGTATACCCATTAAGTTTAGACTAACACTTTGTTTGTAGGTTGTGTTTTAATGCAAAACGAACGAGTCATCGCGTATGCCTCAAGACAGTTAAAGCCTTATGAACAAAACTATCCCACACATGATCTTGAACTTGCCGCGGTTGTGTTCGCCTTGAAGATTTGGCGGCATTATTTGTATGGAGAGAAGTGCGCGGTATTCACGGATCATAAGAGTCTAAAGTATTTGTTCTCACAGAAGGAATTGAATATGAGGCAGCGGAGGTGGTTGGAGTTGCTAAAAGACTACGACCTAACTATTCATTATCACCCGGGAAAGGCTAACAAGGTAGCCGACGCCTTAAGTAGGAAGTCCAGCCATGCACGACAATCACCACTGGAAAGAGAGATGGAGGAGTTTGGTTTAGATTTGATTGAATCCACTGGGAGCTTATGGTTCAGGGAGAGATTATGCGTTCCGGATGTTGACGAACTTAGGAAAGAAGTTTTGCAAGAAGCTCATAATTCAAGGTTATCAATACACCCCGGTAGCACCAAGATGTATAGAGATCTCAAACGTTACTATTGGTGGTCTGGGATGAAGAGACATATTGCGGAATTCATAGAGAGGTGTTTGGTGTGTCAACAAGTCAAGGCGGAACATCAAAGACCCGGTGGATTGTTGATGCCGTTGGAAATTCCGGAATGGAAATGGGAACATGTCACAATGGATTTTGTAGCCGGTTTACCAAAGACAAGGAGTGGACGTGACATGATTTGGGTGATCGTGGATCGTTTAACAAAGTCTGCCCATTTCTTACCCGTTTCAAGTGAAATAAACTGCTATTTCTTTTTTACATGTACTTTTGATGACATTTACAAAATAAAGGGGGAGATAAAAGAATGATTTAAGGGGGGAGAGAGCATGATTGCATAATTTAAGAGGGAGCACACGATGATATAAAATTCGAAATTCAACATTCAAATTTGTGCATAATTGGAGGGGGAACAATTATATTTAAATCATGAACCAATGTTATTTGTAAATCATAAAAAGAGGGAGATTGTTGAGAAAATGTATTTGAATGATTTACAAATGCATGATTTAAATAGTACGAGTTTACGAAATGCATGAAAAAATTATTATTTGACACGTTGTATGTGATATACATGCCTCATATGTTTATATATGTTGTCGTACTAACAAGACATAAATCGTTAAATCTTACATCATATGTCAAACATTTGTTGTCTTTGAACTATTTTCAGGTGCCACAATCAATGAACTAAACTAGTTCATTAAGTGAAGTACTTAGTTTAATGAACTAACTAGTTCATTAAATGGAGATATATTTAGACAAAGCTTTATGCCAACAAATTTGGAAATGGAAAGTCTCCTTCCTACTCATATTACATGCCTACATATATTATATATATATATATATATTCAGATTTTTTCAAAAAGGCACAATACACATATATTCCAACATACTACCGACACGTTACATATATTACAAATGTACATCAACGTTACACCACTATATACACCTCATATTTATGAGTATATTCAAGTCTTATATCATATGATATAAGTCATGGTGATGACAAAATTACAACGACACGTTACAAGGTTATAAACCGAAAATGTCGTATCGGGTGACTACCGAAACTTCGCCAACGTGTCATGTACTTTCCATATAAAAATGGCCAGCCCATATACTTCAAAAATAGCCAAAAATTTTGTGGCTGACATGTTCAAATCATTCATGAAATCATTCCATGTTGGCACACACAAATCACCCACAATTTTGGCCAAAATGTGGAGATTTCAAATTAAATATTTTTTAGCACATGGGGAGCCTAATACATCAGATATATGAGCTGAATATTTAATTTATTTTATGTATATTATGTGTGACATAATATATATAACATGTGCAAAAAGTTTGAATCAATTCGGAGAAAAATCGCGTAATCGGCGAAAGTCGAAAATTCGGTTTTCTACGAACATAACACAAGGAACATTTTTTGGCATGACTTGTAACACGTATCTAGACACTTTTTAAACATTCAAGACATGTTAAAGAGTTCTAGAAAATTCAAATTAGGGCTGACTGGAATTTACCATATATGTGTAATTATTGTGCATTATTTGACAAAGCTTACTAAAGTAAAATTTCAGCACATGCTAGCCATGTTACACGCCATTCTTAGCAACATTGGAGACTATGTAGAGCTTAGTTGGTATCTTAATTGGTGGAAAATATGCCACACAAGGTTAGTGACATAAAATAGGGAGCTACACAAGATAACAATTCAAACATTTTGCAAATGTAACACATGCTGAAAATTCAGCATGTGCCACTAAGTGCTGGCCGATTTTATGGTCTTGATGGTGGCTAATTGGCATCCCAAAATTGAAGGGATTAAATGACAATTATTTGGTTGAACTCTTTTTGGTACATGTTTTTCAATTTATTCTCAGATTTTACAGCACACTAAATGATGACAAGTTGGATCAATTATCAAGAGCCAAGTAAGCAAGACCAAGTCATCCCTCCAATCATGTTGTGCCAAGTGAGCAATATGGTGTCATATCTACACAAGGTAATCTTCCAAGGTCATTAAAGAGAATTTTCATTAGAGGAGGATGACCTAAGGGGGGGCGGCCAAGCTACATTGAAAGGTGAAGAGATATAGCAAACAAAAGCAAGACAACTATCATATTCTCTCAAGTGCAAAAAGGTCTTGCACTTTTTTCTTCTTCTTTTCTTTCTTCTTCTTCTGCGATCAAGCCTATTGTTCATATAATCTTGATATTATATAGGCTTGAATATACCACCATACACGTTTTAATTTTTGTAAAAGGTTGATCAAGGTGTGATCAAACCTTCATTCGTTCGGTGGTGGTGTCCGTGATCTGTTTGGTTGATTGTATTGTTTGTGAAAGGGTGGAGTTGGTGTGTAACTCCAGCAACCCTTGTGGTAAGGTGTGTTTGGTGTTTAGTGATAACCGAGGAAGGTGTCCTCAAAGAATGGAGTAGGTTGATTTAACCGAACTAATATAAAATCATTGGTGTCTTTACTTTACTGCACTTTACTTTCAATTTTCAGTTTTTGTGTTGATTTCGTTGCAATCGTAGAAATAGTAAACAATTTTCAAAAATTACAAAACTTTGCAGAAACATATCCAAATATCCTATCTTTCATTTGGTGCAAGTTTCAACTCATTTGGTTATGTATAAGTCAGTCAAACTTGATTAGTTCTGAGACTAGTGCAATATGATTTTTAGATTTGCAAAGGTTGAGAACATCAACGTGGTTGACATACTTTCCAAAATAAAATTGAAAAAATCTTTCAACTCATTACAATACATATCTTAAGGGGGTTGTCATTAAATTTTCAGACCATTTGGAGTTGTAATTTAATATGAATAAATTTTTCAAGTCAAAGTACAGTTTCTGGTAGACTTGCGCAATCTGACCAAAAACGTATTTTGAATGGGTTGGGAGTGGAATTTTATTCTAAAATTTTCGTGAGTTCCTTATAACATCTGAGAGTTCATTCACACCGAATTTCATAATTTTTGGAGGTCTGAAACTAGGTCTTTTAAATATTTCAAATCAGGATCTGAAAACAGTTTCTGTTTTCAGAAATGAGGTTTTTGGTTCAAAACTTTTTAAAAACCAAATTTGCCGCATCCACTATTCAACCCCCTCCCCCTTCTAGTGGTGCTATACAGGTCCTACAAAACTGTGACAAGGGTCGGAACAAAAATAGACCCATCTTAGAATCTAAACAAAAGAATAAAAGAAGAGCTCTCAAGGCATCCACTTGGAGTGACTAATCTGATTCTGAGACTAATAATGTGGCGCCCCGCACCCCGGCCCAGCCGAAGTCGGTGCACCCACCGTACTTCACTAAGGAGAGTACTAGGCGTCGTTTCATACGTGTCATGATCCATGATATAATGCATGGATTTTTGCGCTTACACGTAAATAAGTAAGCGAAACCGTGTCAGAATTTAAAACTTCAAATTAAAAAACATCCACACGACCATTCATAGTTTACATCCCAGATCAAAAGTATCCAAAGTCACAAAAGGAAATGTTTTCCATCTCAAATACATCATCACTCATCAGTCATAGCTGGCCAGTCATGTCTCCCAAATTCGTCCACTCCTCGCTGCGCTCATGGGTAGGAAACCCTAGGTTCATCTTCAATCCACTCTACTTTATTCCCTGCAGCCTCTGGGAGGAAAAATAGAGGGTGAGTGACAAAGTCAGCAAGTATACTATAATAATTGAGGATTAAATGAAAAGTGCGTGCAAGAACCGAACCCCAAAAAAACTCGGTTTAGAAGCATACCTGTCCTCCATCCAATACTCTATAGGAACCAACACTTAATGTATCAAGATCATGACTTAACAAAATCGTTACTTAATACAGACCATAACAATAAAAGACTGTAACTTGCATCAATTCATAACATAACAAGAATCATCACTTAATGAAGTCATACTTAGGGTCTACAAGGTCATAACAACTTAGTCTAACTATCATGTGTCACTACACAATGACTCCATAAACATGACATGCATGCATATATATGTGTGATGCATCATGATAAAAATAAGAATATGACTTTTCATGCTTTTTTTTCAAATCATCATCGTCAGAAAACAACCAAGTGTTCAGATCTATCTTCCCGGATCTGAGGCGGTAACGTCTCCCCTTCGAATCTATTATTCCTGGATTCGGAACGGTAGCGTCATCACTTATCGGGTCTATTCTTCTTTGGGCCCGAACGGTCATTATCAGGTCTATTTTTCTCCGGGCCTGAACGGTCATATCCTCAGATCAATTAACCCAGATCTGGACGGGTTCTTACTGGTCAGGCTCATACACACACACGGTACCGGTGGGGAAGCATTCTTTTATAAAAAACAGGATCATCTTTTCAAAACGCTTTTCATCTTTCTTTCACATAAAACCAATGCCATAAATCATGTAAGTGACGATGATGCAATGCATGACATGTATTATGCAAACCATGGCATAACGCATTACATATACATATATGTGCATCTCGTCGCTATGCTGGAAAATTTCCAGCTTAGTGGCGCCAATTTCACCTTGGTGATTTCCTTATAAAATAACCATTTTAAACTAAGTGGTTTTCATGTACTCCTTCATATATGTCTTATGTGATTGCCATGAAAGTTTTACGGAATTACGATATAGACAGGGAAATCATTTATTCTTTTTCATAAAGCGGGTACAAAGTGAATTCTGGAATGACCAATTTCACTATAAAATTTATTGTGACCAAACCTTAAGTCCTTTTTTGGTAATTCCATCTCTCCAGCTTAATAAACACATTGGACTAGCATCTTACAAAAATTTAGCCCAATTGCATTTTTCTAAAGTCCAATTCCAGATCATGCAACACACCACACTAATTCTGCCAGTCCAGCAAATTTCAGCCTGACCCATTTTACTAGAAAATTCATTAAAAATAAACCGTAACCCATTTTGCCAAAATTCCAACTCTAACCTTTACTTAATTCATAGTGTTAGTGTCATACCGAAAATTAGCTAATTTGTATACTTCTAAGGTCTATTTCTAGGCTACTCAACAAGTTACTTTAATTCTGTCCAGTACAGTATTCTCAGCAGGACCAACTTTACTAGGAAATTGATTAAAAATAAACCGTAGCTTCTTTTAATGAAATTCCAACTCTCACATCTAATATACACATAAAACTAATGTCATGCCAAAAATCAACTAAATTGAAAGTTACTAAGGTCTCTTTTCAGGTCTCACAAAATAGCCCAAATTTCTGTCCTGTTCCAGTAAATTTCCTAGTTTGTCACATTTCCTTCCTAAATGACCTTAACTTGCATTTTTTTGTCATAAACACTTAATTAAGCATCAAACTTACTCTTTTTATAGGAAATCTACAGGTTCAACATGCTACAAAGATCACATGAAATTCCTTACCAAATAGTTTATACACCCCAATACATCATCCTTTGACTACATACAACATTCCTACTAAAACAACACTAGCAACGATTTTGGGTGCACACGCACCCTAGTCACCACAGCCACTTTTTCAGTGCATGTAAGACAAAATGATGTACCCAAGTACATGTTAAGCTTAACACTCACAAGAGCATAACCGTGTCTCCACTTTACCACTTAAGTTGTCATTTTCATGCAAAATCACTCTTATTTCCTTCACCCTCTCTACCATGTGCCCTTTTTCATGGAAAAGAAAAGATCTTTAACATGTTCAACGTATATTAACACATAATGGTGCATAATAACCACAAAGATTCCATCTTTAAGCAAGGATACACACCTACACACTATTTGGCCCCTAGGCCGGAAGTTTAGGCATCAAAACTTAGCACATCACAACTAAGATTAAATCTTAAGTTCATCTAACCATTCATGCAAACACTCTCACATTCAAGCCACAAAGAGTATAGTGTACTTGCCTTCGTAGTCTTTAGATCTTGTTTGAGCTTTCTGGCACAAGAAGTACTTCCTCCTATTTTTCCCTATCACACACGGTTTTAGGGGTATTTGTTAAACATCCCTTAAATTACATAATACAACTTAGAGGAGGAAATGGAGGGTCTTACCATGTGAACCTTGGATGGATTGAAGGAAATCCACTCTTTCCAAATCACTATATTTGTTTGGTGTCTCAAAACCCTTGCCTAAACCATGAGGTTTACGGTTTTGTCAAAAGAGTGATATCATGTAAACCTCATTCCTTGGAATGTAACTTCTTAAGGATTGTGGAGGATTGTCTTACCTAGATAATCCTTGAGTTTGTAGTGGTTCCTGGACCCTCCCTTGCTCACTACCTTGCCCGGTTGCCTTTGAAAGGAAGGAGGGAATATTTTTGAAATTTGGGTGCTAGACTAATGAGGCTTCTTGTTAAGAGAGGAGGGATTAACTCTCCTTGGGGATGTAACTGCCAGCTTCCTCATGGGGAGGGGGAAAAGGCACTTCTTTAAATGTCACCCTCATACATCCCAACTATATTGCTCATTTAAGGTTCCCTTTTAATCTTGAATGTGATGACTTATCTCCCCAAGGCCTTATGGCCGAAACACACATATGTACTCTATATATATATTTTCCCTCAATAATGCATATATGTATATGCATGTGTATATATATATATATATATATATATATATATATATATATATATATATCTTTCTTATATCACCACCATTTAAATGTACTTTTTATTAAATATAATTTCATTGGGCTGCACTTTTGTACACATGGCCGATATACATTGTCCATACATCTACCCCACATTTATTTCTCATACTTCTTACTACATGTGCATAGCTAGACATATCTGTATATATATATATGCACGTACACATGTACATATATATTTGTACTTCCTTTGAAATAAGTCACAATCCCTAAAGGAAGTACACTTTATAGCCGAAAATACCAAGTGGATGTGTGTGTATTTATGTACATATATATTTTAACTGTAGAAGGTATATATATATATATAACATACTTTTTCCGAAGATCATTTTAATATATACATATGTGTAGATATTTATACATGCCTAGATCCTAATATATATATATATATATATATGTGCACCAATATGTATACCCACATATTTTAATCATAATCTATCCGTTTCCTAGATCTTGTTATTACATCTTAGAACATAAATATGGGTGATCCACTTTCATATAACGTATGCTTAGGCCTCTGAAGTTCATGAAGTATTAAGGAGATACATAGGGTCGTGTATCTCTCTATACGATTCTATCAGTGGACTTTTCATCGCGTTATAATCCTTTGGGTCGTTTGTTACATGGTAGCTTTCATTTTATACTATACACGTACATATATTCGTACCTATCTCTATACATATATATATATCCAATGCTTACGCAAGCGTGTAGTGCCACCTATTCTCCTGTCAAGTTAAATCTGCTATACCTTAAGAATTTATATAATTGATTGGCCAAAGTTCTTTTGGTTTTATCTTAACATGGTACCCAACGGCCATATTGGGGATGGATGAAGAGAGTTCTCAATTTATTAAGGGCTTAATTGGGCCCATCTTCTGGAGTTTGTAAAAGGAACCTTATCCTTAGACCCCCTTAGCCGAAAATATTGGTGGGTATGTAATTCGATTGAATCTTACCCATGCCCCCATTTCCTTTTCTTTATATACTATATAGATGCACATGTTTGCATATAAATATAGGGTTTTTTTTTCACGCACATTTCCTATGGACCATACTCCATTAAACCCCTTATCATATGATAGTCCATCCTGTGGTATATATGTGTATCCAGATGTATGTCCGTACCCTATGTATATGGGCGTGTCACCTAGTCCAACTTCTCATTTAAAGTTGCCTAAAAATACTTCTTCTATTAGTTCTCAATTCTTAGGTCAACAACTTAACACTCTTATGTAAATTTTCTAATCATCCCTCTTGCTTCATGTTTTGCACTTTGGGGGTATCCTAATTCCCTTAAATCTTTAATAATCATAGATAAAGACGATGATATCTTCCTTCCGAGGTCTCATTCTCTTGCCTTGCTTCACCCCAACCCTAGCTGTCGTACTAATTTTGGGCGGAGTACAACATTCTCCCCCCTTAAAATAAGTTTCGTCTTCGAAACTGGGGATAGTGGGGCCTACGTTTCCATGTTTTCCCGGTCCTTATACAGCTTTTAGTTGTTTACTCTGTCCATTTATTACTGTCCATGTAGAATCTTTTCTCATGGTTCATTATCATATTCCTTTAGGACTCATTCTTATTTGAAATAAGTAAGACAAAACGTAGGTACTTTAGTTTGGAGAATTCAACGTACCTGTCAGTAGTTTAGGTGTTCTGGGATCCTTGGGTGCATCATCCTTCGATCTAGGTTAGCGCTTCTGATAATCTTATGCGTGGCTCCATAAGGGCATGGCTACCACCTTCTATCCTCTCTCTTCACACACTTATTCAATCTCCTTTGTTCCTCCATCATCCGGATATCGTGCTCTACCCTATAGCAGACCCTTATCAGTCCATCGAAAGTACTTGGGTATACTTTGTCCAATCTAGCTTTAATCCGAAGGTTTAGACCACATACGAATTTAGTTATCTTCCACTGTTTATCCTCCATGATCAAAGGTGCATACCGTCCTAACGTGGTAAACTGACGGACATATCCTGATACCGGGGTATCCAGTTCTTGTCTTAGTGTATCGAACTCTTCAATTCTTTCAACCACCAACTCTAGTGAGAGGTAAGCTCCACAAAATTCTTCTACGAATCTCGCCCAGGTTATGGGTCGGAATAGTGACTGGACCCTCCTTCTCCACCATTGACTGGCTTTACCAATCAGAAATGGCCGAACGATTAGGGCTCTCATTTCATCTGGTACCCGAACTCTAATAAGATGGTCCTTAAACTCGTCTAACCATTTTTTGGCTTCCTCTGGTTCGGACTCCCCGCCAAACCTCGAAATTTGTGCTTTAGCCAATTGCCGATAATAGAATCCCATACTTCCCGGAGGTGACAGTGACGATGTCCACGCACCGGTCTGTGGGGTTATCTGCACCACATAGCGTTTGTTTATTTGCGGTCATACCAAGAATAAGTGATTCTATTTAACTTGTAACTTAATAAAAGTTCCCAGTGGCACATAAATAGATTTGATACGGTTCGTATTCTAAGGAAAATCCGTAACCAAGGGTTTTGTTATCAACCGAAACCCTAACTTTCTAGTCTAAGTCATCCTAGTTTAAGGTCAATTCTCATCTAAGACCAGAACTCAGATCTAAGATCAAACTTAATTGACTACAATCATAACTTAATTCTATATTCTGCCCGGATCTGGAGCCTAGCTCTGATACCACCTATGGCGCCCCGCACCCTGGCCCAGCCAAAGTCAGTGCACCCGCCGTACTTCACTAAGGAGAGTACTAGGCGCCGTTCTATACGTGTCATGATCCATGATATAGTGCATGGATTTTCGCGCTTACACGTAAATAAGTAAGCGAAACCGTAGAAGAATTTAAAACTTCAAATTAAAAACATCCACACGACCATTCATAGTTTACATCCCAGATCAAAAGTATCGAAAGTCACAAAAGGAAATGTTTTCCATCTCAAATACATCATCAGTCATCAGTCATAGCTGGCCAATCATGTCTCCTAAATTCGTCCACTCCTCACTGCGCTCATGGGTAGGGAACCCGAGGTTCATCCTCAATCCACTCTACTTTATTCCCTGCAGCCTCTGGGAGGAAAAATAGAGGGTGAGTGACAAAGTCACCAGCAAGTATACTATAATAATTGAGGATTAAATGGAAACTGCGTGCAAGAACCAAACCCCAAAAAAAATCAGTTTAGAAGCATACCTGTCCTCCATCCAATACTCGATAGGAATCAACACTTAATGTATCAAGATCATGGCTTAATAAAATCGTTACTTAATACAGTTTATAACAATAAAAGACTGTAACTCGCATCAATTCATAACATACCAAGAATCATCACTTAATGAAGTCATACTTAGGGTCTACAAGGTCTTAATAACTTAGTCTAAGTATCATGTCTCACTACACAATGATTCCATAAACGAGACATGCATGCATATATACGTGATGCATCATGATAAAAATGAGAATATGACTTTTCATGCTTTTCTTTCAAATCATCATCGTCAGAATACAACAGAGTGTTCAGATCTATCTTCCCAGATCTGAGGCAGTAATGTCTCCCCTTCAAATCTATTATTCTCGGATTTGGAACGGTAGCGTCATCACTTATCGGGTCTATTCTTCTTTGGGCCCGAACGGTCATTATCAGGTCTATTTTTCTCCGGGCCTGAACGGTCATATCCTCAGATCAATTAACCCAGATCTGGACGGGTTCTTACTGGTCAGGCTCATACACACACACGGTACCGGTGGGGAAGCATTCTTTTATAAAAAACAGGATCATCTTTTCAAAACGCTTTTCATCTTTCTTTCACATAAAACCAATGCCATAAATAATGTAAGTGACGATGATGCAATGCATGACATATAGTATGCAAACCATGGCATAACGCGTTACATATGCATATATGTGCATCTCGTCGCTATGCTGGAAAATTTCCAGCTTAGTAGCGCCAACTTCACCTTGGTGATTTCCTTATAAAATAACCATTTTAAACTAAGTGGTTCGCATGTACTCCTTCATATATGTCTTATGTGATTTCCATGAAAGTTTTACGGGATTACGATATCGACAGGGAAATCATTTATTCTTTTTCATAAAGCGGGTACAAAGTGAATTCTGGAATGACCAATTTCACTATAAAATTTATTGTGACCAAACCTTAAGTCCTTTTTCGGTAATTCCAACTCTCCAGCTTAATAAACACATTGTACTAGCATCTTACCAAAATTTAGCCCAATTACATTTTTCTAAGGTCCAATTCCAGATCATGCAACACACCACACTAATTCTGCCAGTCCAGCGAATTGCAGCCTGACCCATTTTACTAGAAAATTCATTAAAAATAAACCGTAACCCATTTTGTTGAAATTCTAACTCTGACCTTTATTTCATTCATAGGGTTAGTTTCATACCGAAAATTAGCTAATTTGTATACTTCTAAGGTCCATTTCTAGGCTACTCAACGAGTTACTTAAATTCTGTCCAGTACAGTATTCTCAGCAGGACCAGCTTTACTAGGAAATTTATTAAAAATAAACCGTAGCTCCTTTTAATGAAATTCCAACTCTGACATCTGATATAAACATAAAACTAATGTCATGACAAAAATCAACTAAATTTCAAGTTCCTAAGGCCTCTTTTCAGGTCTCACAAAACAGCCCAAATTTCTGTCATGTTCCAGTAAATTTCCTAGTTTGTCACATTTCCTTCCTAAATGACTTTAACTTGCATTTTTTTTGTCATAAACACTTAATTAAGCATCAAACTTACTCTTTTTATAGGAAACCTACAGGTTCAACATGCTACAAACATCACATGAAAATCCTTTACCAAACAGTTTATACACCCCAATACATCATCCTTTGACTACATACAACATTCCTACTAAAACAACACTAGCAACGATTTTGGGTGCGCTAGTCACCACAGCTCCTTTTTCGGTGCATGTAAGAAAAAATTATGTACCCAAGTACATGTTAAGCTTAACACTCACAAGAGCATAACCGTATCTCCACTTTACCACTTAAGTTGTCATTTTCGTGCAAAATCACTCTGATTTCCCTCACCCTCTCCACCGTGTGCCCTTTTTCATGGAAAAGAAAAGATCTTTAACATGTTCAACGTAGATTAACACATAATGGTACCTAAAAACCACAAAGATTCCATCTTTAAGCAAGGATACACACCTACACACTATTTGGCCCCTAGGCCGAAAGTTTAGGCATCAAAACTTAGCACATCACAACTAAGATTAAATCTTAAGTTCATCTGACCATTCATGCAAACACTCTCACAATCCAGCCACAAAGAGTATAGTGTACTTGCCTTCGTAGTCTTTGGATCCTGTTTGAGCTTGTTGGCACAAGAAGTCCTCCTATTTTTCCCTATCACACACGGTTTTAGGGGTATTTGTTAAACATCCCTTAAATTGCATAATACAGCTTAGAGGAGGAAATGGAGGGTCTTACCAAGTGCACCTTGGATGGATTGAGGAAAATCCACTCTTGCCGAATCACTATCTTTGTTTGGTGTCTCAAAACCCTTGCCTAAACCATGAGGTTTACGGTTTTGTGAAAAGAGTGATATCATGTAAACCTCATTCCTTGGAATGTAACTTCTTAAGGATTGTGGAGGATTGTCTTACCTAGATAATCCTTGAGTTTGTAGTGGTTATTGGACCCTCCCTTGCTCACTACCTTGCCCGGTTGCCTTTGAAATGAAGGAGGGAATATTTTTGAAATTTGGGTGCTAGACTAATGAGGCTTCTTGTTAAGAGAGGAGGGATTAACTCTCCTTGGGGATGTAACCGCCAGCTTCCTCATGGGGAGGGGGAAAAGGCACTTCTTGAAATGTCACCCTCATACATCCCAACTATATTGCTCATTTTTGGTTCCTTAATAATCTTGAATGTGATGACTTATCTCCCCAAGTCCTTATGGCCGAAACTCACATATGTACTCTATATATACATTTTCCCTCAATAATGCATATATGTATATGTACATGTATATATATATATATATAGATCTTATATCACCACCATTTAAATGTACTTTTTATTAAACATAATTTCATTGGGCTGCACTTTTGTACAACTTTTTATTAAATATAATTTCATTGGGCTGCACTTTTATACACATGACCGATATACATTGTCCATACATCTACCCCACATTTATTTCTCATACTTCTTACTACATGTGCATAGCTAGACATATATGTATATATTTTTTGTAAGACAAATTTTATTATCATAAGCCCTCACTTATGGCGGAGGAAAACCGTATTACAGGAAAGTAAAAGATAGCGATAGGAACAGTATATGGTTATCAACATCCAAATTATATATGATATGCCGCATTAAAACCTTGCCAAGTAAAACCACCCTTGTGGATAAAACCTTGGCGAAGGAAAAAGCGTACATATTTATATAATTGGAGTGTTGCTGTGTGAGCATCCACCACTGATGTTGATCCATTGGCCAGGCAAAAATCATGTCAATGGTCAGGAAGAGAATTATGACCCATGTCCTCGTCCATGCACAAAGTAAATAGATGGCTGAGTGAAGCCGAACTATTAGACTGAATGAAAAGCGTGAGGTAATTGAATGACGATCATACCAGGCCTGCCTGCACAAACTAATGTGCCGACAGAAATATAAAAGATGCGCCAAACCATTTGGTATACGTGCAGCAGGAGGTAACAACAAGCTTGTATCAGCCACGTCATTTTGAGTGAAGGGTGTAAAGACTGTGTGGTTTGCCAAATGGTAGGGCGCGATCCATGTCCTTTATGATATGAACTCTCAGCAGGTAACGAAACATATGATACACCAAACCATATGATATATACATTAGGGAGCAGTCGCAGCCGCCAACAAGTTCCACCAGTGTGGCAAAGTAAGTCATATACTAAAATAACATAAAAAATGTGAGTAGTCCGATGATTGCAGGGGAAAATCCAGCAGGGTGAAGGAATATAAAACATACCGAGCCTGCCTGCACCCAATAGAGTACAGGCAGAGTGGTCGCGAAACTGCCTGATGGAAGACATGTGTTGGTCACCCTCAGATACCACGATCCAATTGCGAAATATTGTTGCGCCAGCAACCAGATACCGAGAAAAAAGAAGGCATTAGCTTTGTAGAGGTATATGCAATGCGGAGGAGTAAATGAAGACAAGTCATACCGCGTCTGCCCATAACCATAGGGATACGGGCAGAGTAAGTCGAAATGCGCCAATCCATTAAGGAAGACTTGAACATCAGCCAGCTCGCAGGTTGGCCGAAGTAAGATCCAAAGTAATCGAGGCACGGACCAAGGCAGGTAGATTATCATTATTGAAATATCCTGTCTCCGGACAAAGCATTGCATGCTGAGCTAAGTAATGAGCTGACATATTAGCCTCCCGATAAATGTGAACAATGTCCAGTCTGTGTGAATGAATTAGAGTGTGCAAAAGATGCAGATGATAATTGCCATGTATCCGCTGTGGCTGATGAAGCCGTGAGACCATTTGTGCACAATCCGACTCAATGTCAAGGGTTCTGAAGAAAGGAAGAAAATATAGCAGTCCAAAGAGAGTAGCTTGAATCTCCGCTATCAAAGATGTGCAGAGAGGTAGTCGGAACGAAAGAGCACGCACACAAGTTCCCGCATGATTGCGCAAGAGTACCCCGCCCGCGGCATAATGACGGCCCACCGCGGCATCCACGTTCAGTTTAAGTCTACCTGCAGGTGGAACTTTCCATCTAACAATCCGTAGGCGCGGGGGATGTAGTCGTGGAATCCATGAGAGGGAAGGACTAGGTCCAGCTGCAAGTTTTGATCCATTTATTTTCTGAAACCACACATGAATGTCAAAATGTATGGCATTCCTTAACATTGCTGCTGAAAATGATGTATGATCGCCATACATGAGCTGAGCATAAAGCCTCCATATGTTTGAAACTATTATAGCCGGGATAATAATTTTTAAAACTCCTGATAATGTGGAAGGTGTAGAACGATACCACCAAGACAACAAATATTGGCGCAGACTTAACGATGTCGGTAGGACCCCTTGAAGTTCTGTCGCAAATATTATGCATGTACACATGTACATATATATTTGTACTTCCTTTGAAATAAGTCATAATCCCTAAAGGAAGTACACTTTATAGCCGAAAATACCAAGTGGATGTGTGTGTATTTATGTACATATATATTTTAACCGTAGAAGGTACATATATATATATATATATATATAT
>AP025042.1:20909078-20919461 GCA_036186865.1 Eustoma russellianum | reverse complement strand
TATATATATATATGTGCACCAATATGTATACTCGCATATTTTATTCATAATCTATTTGTTTCCTAGATCTTGTTATTACACCTTAGAACATAAATATGGGTGATCCACTTTGATATAATGTATGCTTAGGCCTCTGAAGTTCGTATCTCTCTATACGATTCTATCAGTGGACTTTTCATCGCGTTATAATCCTTTGGGTCATTTGTTACATGGTAGCTTTCATTTTATACTATACACGTACACATATTCGTACCTATCTCTATACATATATATATATCCAATGCTTACGCAAGCATGTAGTGCCACCTATTCTCCTGTGAAGTTAAATCTGCTATACCTTAAGAATTTATATAATTGATGGCCAAAGTTCTTTTGGTTTTATCTCAACATGGTACCCAACGGCCATATTGGGGATGGGTGAAGAGAGTTCTTAATTTATTAAGGGCTTAATTGGGCCCATCTTCTGTAGTTTATAAAAGGAACCTTATCCTTAGAACACATTAGCCGAAAATATTGGTGGGCACGTAATTCGATTGAATCTTACCCATGTCCCCATTTCCTTTTCTTTATATACTATATAGATGCACGTGTTTGCATATTAATATAGGTTTTTTTTTCACGCACATTTCCTATGGATCATACTCCATTAAACCCCTTATCATATGATAGTCCATCCTGTGGTATATATGTGTATCCAGATGTATGTCCGTACCCTATGTATATGGGCATGTCACATAGTCCAACTTCTCATTTAAAGTTGCCTGAAAATACTTCTTCTATTAGTTCTCAATTCTTAAGTCAACAACTTAACACTCTTGTGTAAATTTTTTAATCAGCTCTCTTGCTTCATGTTTTGTGCTTTGGGGGTATGCTGATTCCCTTAAATCTTTAATAATCATGGATAATGCCGATTATATCTTCCTTCCGAGGTCTCATTCTCTTGCCTTGCTTCACCCCAACCCTAGCTGCCGTATTAATTTTGGGTAGGGTAAAACAAATAAAACCAAATAAGAAGCGGCACAAGTATAATTTGCATCCAAAGCATCAAACGAGTATGTTCTGACTCCGACTCTGATTCCGACCTGTTACGACCCGTACATCAAGGCCAGCTGGCATAAGAGAATTGTAGAATTGCAAAAGAATTTAGACGCGATCAGTGTACCGCGATACGCGGAGGAGATAAAAAAATTTCCTTATATGAACTAAACCTAGAAACTACAGACTTATGCAATGATCAAGTTAGAAAATAAATAAAAGTTCCAAGCAAATACATAAATCAACACAAATTGATTCAAATTCAATAAAAGAAAAGCAATACATAAGGCAATAGAAAGAGGATAAAGTGGTAAATTTCTACCCCACCTTCCAAGAGAAAACCGTCCCCCCCTTGTGTATGGCAAATTGTCTTACTTAAACCACTTTTCTTACATTACATCATATGACACTTGCACCTTTTACTTTTCCTACAACCACCCTTCACTTTTCCATACCCACAATAAGAAAACTATTCTAATCTTTTGCCTCCTCTTGGAATTCACGGTAGCACCAAAATGGAAGAATGCTATTTTTTTCTATTTTATTCACACATTTCCAAGTTCTCCACTTCATCATGTTTCCCCTCATTCCACCCCATGTGCCTCGGCCAACCCACCCCATGCAAGACATCATGACAAGGTTCTTTTGTTTTTCTTTTCAAGGCCTAGGAATTTCGGCCAATCTCATTTCTCCAATTCTCAATCTATTTTCTCTACCTTCAACAAACTCATTCTATCCTCTTACAACTCCCCAAAAGTTTCCAACCTTCTTCCATCTCCTCCATCACCGTGGAGTCAAGAAGGTAGGAGGACAAGCCTCGTTTTCTTTCTTCATCCAACCCTCACCCTAATCCCAAAAGCCAAGCTAAATAACATAACATCCTTCTCCCCTCTTAATAAGACAAGAACCAAGCTCATCTCACCCTCTCTAAGATCCAACCGTGGCCACCTTCAAGGAAAGAGGGGGACCAAATTCTCTAAGGTAAAAGGAGGATTCAAGCTTGCATGTGGAGGATTTCATAAGGTAAGGAAGAGCACCCTCATTTGGAACACCTTGTTCTCCATTCATCCTTTCAAGATAAATCATCTTCTCCTCCTCTAGACTTCCACCTGTGGCTACCATGAGGGAGAAAGAAGAAGATTCCCTCAAATTCAAGTGAAAAACACATGCAAGTCTAAGGAAACTCCCAACCAAAAAAAAACCAAAGATGAAACTTTAAGAAAACTATCTAATCTTCTTGCCTTAAGAGATTTAATCATTTTCTCTCTTAGCCATTTAGGTCGTACACAACACCAAAGGAAAAGAAACGTTCCTTAAGTTGGAGCAACAAGAGGAATCATCAAGGACTTCTAAGGTAAAACTCATAAGCGATTCTCTTAGCACCTCTTTCACCCTTCTACTTCTAAAAAGAACTAATCTTTCTTGCTTTAGCCATGTAGGCCGAGTTGAAGAGGGAATATTTTCTCTCTTAAAGTGTAAGGTGCAAGAACAAAGGCAAGTACTCTTCCTAGATACTACATGGTTTTACAAAATGTTTAGTATACATGTTTATATCAAAGTTGGATCATCATGTAGTATGTTCAAGATTTTCCTTCAAAAATATATATACAAATCTAGCTTTTATATGAAATACATACATACATACATACATATATATATATGTATATATATATATATATAATACTGATGCAGTGACTCTCTGGCGATAGCGCACCAAGCCGCCGCCGTTGCCGGATCATCCTCCTCCTTCTGCTTGTTCTATCCGATTATCCCCTATTCATTGCCATTATCTTTGATCGTTACCATTGCATTCGTAGTTTGGTTTTTATCAGCCCGTCCCCGTTTACATCGTTAGTATCATGGCAGCCGCACCGAGTTTTGCTGCGGTTGTCGGCGGCGCTGGAAATTCTGGCAATATTGATATTGCGCCGAAAACGGTATCTCGATACAAAGGACTCCCGTTGATCTCGTTTCTTGACGCTGAAATTGATGCATTGGCCGAACCCTACAGGTATTCTTTGGTTGGCACATTTTGGTAGGGCAGGCCACCTCTAAAAATTATACGTGAGGTCTTTGAGAAAATTGGCTTTTATCAGGATTTACGCATTACATTGATTGATCAATCTCATATCCTTTTGAAGTTCCGCAATGAAGCGGATTATTTGCACTGCTTTTATCGTCGTTCATGGCATATCTCTGGATGTCATATGAGGATTACAAAGTGGACAGTAGATTTCGATCCAAGCGCTGACGTTCCTATTGTTCCAGTCTAGGTTGCACTTCCATCATTACCTATTCACTTGCACCATCGTGCAGCCCTATTTGAAGTCGTTCGGCCAATTGGGACACCTTTGAAGCTGGATGTTGCGACTACTGATGGCCTGCACCCATCAGTGGCTCGGGTCTGTGTTGAGGTTGACGTATCACAGGATTTGCCCCAGAAAATATATTTGTAGGCAAAGGGTAGACTGATCTTACAATCTATAGTCTATGAGGATCTACCTTTATTCTGCACATCCTGTCGCAGATTAGGTCATGCATCAGCTGCATGTCTGCCTAAGGAAACTGGCACTACTCCCCCACCGCCGCCGCCTCCACCTCAGCTGGCTCGTCCACCACGGCAACGTTGGACCCCAATCAAGAAGCGAATGACGGACCCGCCCCCGTCACAACCTGATGTAATTTCTGAGCCTTCTGCCCATGATGACCAATGCCCGCCTGTGATGGAACCCCAACAGGATATGGCTCAACCTTTGTCTGATACGATACCTGCCCAGGGGGTCGACGAATTTTGTGATGCTGCAGACCATCATCTTCCATCTGATATCAATCCCATTGAAACGGGTCATTCTTCAGATACAGATTTGCCGCAGGAGGATCACGTTGATGATATTCCAACCGTCCCAGAGGATGTGGCACGACGAATGCATCTACTACCCCCATCGCCAGATGAAGGAATATTACTATCACGCTTAGAAGAGCAGGATGCTGAGATTGAATTCATCCTGGTTGTTCCACGTCGTAAGCGCAGATCGCGCAAGGATTTACCTCCTCTTCCGCCATCCACAATCTTGATGCGCAGTGCATCTCACATCATACAGGGAAGTACCTCCTCTCTTACTCAATGAATATATTAATATGGAATGTCCGAGGCATGCGTGCCTCGTTACCTAGGTTAAAACAAATGATTCAAGAACACCGTTTACATTTACTTGCTTTAATTGAACCCAAGCATGCTCCTTCATGAATTGATGGGTTTGCCTTACGGCTAGGTTTTTCACATTTTTATGCTTCACATTCGGAACGTATGTGGTTGTTCTGGCGTGACACTGAATTTCGTATGGTGACTACTCAGGATCAAGATCAAGTGGTCCATTTTACTATGCAGTCATTCTCTCTGCAATGGACGTTTGTTTTCTCTGTTGTATATGCGAAGCATACCTCTATTCAGCGTCGTCCCCTATGGCATTCATTATGTGACTTCGCAGAATCATCTCAATTGCCCTGGGTGGTGGGGGGGTGATTTTAATACTTTCAGAACCATCGAGGATCATAGAGGACATTCCACCCTATCGTTCGCAGCACTACAAGACTTTAATGAATGTATTGAAACATGCTCCTTAATGACGCCTCCACATCACGGTTCTAGGTTTACTTGGGCAGATGGTAGAGGGCTTGGACGAGTATGTCGTCGTTTGGACTGGGTTTTCATAAATTCAGCTTTCCAGGATGGCTTTCATGATATCCAATTATCGCATTTGCCGAAGGTTACATCGGACCACATGCCTTTATTATTACAGTGTAGACACGGTGCCTTAACTACCAGACGATCCTTTTGATTTTTGGATGCTTGGCTTCATCACTCCGACTTTCATTCTTATATGCAGCAGGCATGGTTGTCATACCCTACTATTGGTGGAATGCATGGTTTCTATAAAAAGCAGTTTGCCTTCAAAAGAGATATACAGTGATGGAATAAGGATATTTTTGGCAATATTTTCAACAATCTGAATCATGCAGAGGCTCAGCTTACTCACGCCGAGGCTGCCTGGGAGGCATGTCCGACAGCGGAGACACGCGCGGATTATCGTCGGTCCAAAGCAGTATATCTGCAAGCCTCGAATTATGAATTGCAATTCTGGAAACAAAAAGCCCGGATAAAATGGCTCAAGGAAGGTGATGCCAACACACAATACTTCCATTCTATTGTCAAGGGGAAGAAAACGCATTTACGCATTCAGAAAGTTCGAAATACAGAGGGGGAGACCTTGACAGAAAAAACGGAGATTATGGCTGCAGCGGTCTCTTTTTATAGGGATTTATTTGCTGCAGCGCCCACGGAAAATCACTCTGCTATACTTTCTCATATTCCTCGACTGGTAACCGAATCTGAAAATGCCATGCTGATGCAGCTTTCTATGGAGACGGAGGTGAAGGAGGCTGTGTGGCACTTGGACCCTCAGAGCGCCGCAGGACCAAATGGATTTCACGGTAGTTTTTATCGTTCATGTTGGTCTGTCATACATTTTGATGTTGTTAAAGCCGTGTAGGAATTTTTCCTACGCATCCCCCAGCCGACTGTTATGGCTAGTGCATTAATTACTTTGATACCCAATACTCAATCACCTACGACGTTCAGTGATTTTTGACCCATTTGTCTTACAAACTTTTTGAGTAAAGTTTGTACCCGTATAGTTGCCACACGTTTGGGGACGCTACTTCTGAAATTGATCTCTCCGGAACAGACATGTTTTCTTTCGGGACACGATATTTCCACTCAAGTTCTATTGGCACGGGAAATGGTACATATGTTGGATAGTGGTGGGTCTCACATATGCCTGAAGTTAGATATGATGAAGGCTTTTGATCGGGTCAGCTGGGATTATTTAGAGCGGTTGTTGCGTCAGTTTGGTTTTTCGGATTTTTTCATTCGGATTATCATTAATCATCTCTGTGCTACTACATTGTCGGTATTGATAAATGGGGAGCCATCGGCTACATTCCGACTAGGGAGAGGAGTTAAACAAGGTGATCCGTTGTCTCCACTGCTATTTATTTTGACATCGGAGGGATTCAGCAGAGGTTTAAACTCTTTGGTGGCTACGGGACATACACTGCCATTTAGTCTGGGCCACATCCCTTTCGCAATAACACACTTGGCGTATGCGGATGACTTACTTATCTTTCTGAAGGGAACACATCGTAATTTACGCCAATTTTACACGTTTTTAACTGCATATGAAGCTGCTTCGGGTCAAAAGGTCAACTTTCAGAAAAGCAGTCTAATCCCCTCGGCACAGATTCCCCCTCGCCGATGTCGTTCATTCCAAGATATATTGGGCATGCGGCTCTCTTCTCTCCCATTTCGATATCTTGGCTCTTATCTCCACAAAGGGATTAGTCGCTCTCGATACTGTTCTACTCTATTAAGTCATATAGATGAGCGCTTACAGGGTTGGCATTCACGTCTCCTTTTCGCTGCAGGACGTTTGGTTTTGTTACGGTCAGTAATTTTGGCACTCCCTCTTCAGATTCTTGCAGCGGGAGGCTTACCAAAGTCTATCATTAAAATCACTCATAGGAAAATGTCATCTTTTTATTGGTGCAAACGTCATCATTGGGTGGCGTGGTCGAAGATGGCTTTGCCTGTTGAGGAAGGCGGCTTAGGACTTCGTGATCTAAATATGCTTCAACAAGCATATCACTGCAGGATTTGGTGGATATATCAAAAGCGTGATACATTATGGAGTCAGTATATGCATGCCAAGTACGGCCAGAGAGGTGATTATCGGCCAAGACTGCCAGATTCGCCGGTTTGGAAACTCATTTGTCGTATTCATGACACTTGTATTTCGCAGACGACTGGCATCGATTCTCATCTTACGTGGAAGCCCACACCCTTAGGCGAATTTACACTCAAATCGGCCTATGACATTTGTCGGACCTCCACGCCTACATTACTTTCGTCTAAGTTTATTTGGTTTAAACATCACTCCCCAGCCACGAGAATCCTACTTTGGCGTATCTTTCACTCGGCTCTCCCATTTGAAGACTATATTGGCCATTATTCTACCGCACATCCTACGCAATGCCCATTTTGTAAACAGCATTCGACAACGATTGATCATGTATTCCTACACTGTCAACCAATTCAGCAGCTGTGGACTTTCTTTGCGACAGAGTTGTATGTAATTTCCCCCACAACAATGAATCTGTGCCAGTATCTTTTATCATGGTGGTACCGTTCATCCTATTCTTCACTATGTGGTGTATTGAAAATTGTGGTTCCGGGTATTTTGGTGCACAATATCTGGCGCAATTATGCTAATTTAGTGTATGGGGACACGACATCCTTTTCTACATCGGAATTTCGAGCAACAATCCATTTTGACATTGCCATGTGGCTTCACACATTACATGGATCAAAACTAGCTGCAGGTCAATCTCTTAATCTTTCATGGATCCCATATATTCGACCTCCACGTATCAAGGTGATCCGATGGCTCACTCCGCCAACAGGTAGATTTAAACTTAATGTGGATGCAGCAGTGGGACGTCACTATGCTGCAGGCGGAGCTATCATGTGCGATCACGCTGGCCTGTGTGTTCGTGCATTGTCCTTTCGTTTGCCTCCATGCACACCATTGATGGCAGAAATTCAAACTACTCTATTTGCCTTACTCTATTTTCTTCCATTATATCGAACACTTGTCATCGAGACTGACTGTGCGCAAATGTCATTGCGACTACGTCAACCGCAGACTGTCTATGGAAACTTTCATCTCCGGCTACTGCAAACATTGGTTAATCTTTATCGGTTGGAAATCACACATATATATCGTGAGGCTAACATGGCAGCTCACTATCTGGCCCAACACGCAATGACATCGCCGGGAACATGCTATTTTGCTAATGATAGTCTGCCTCCCGTGGTACGTGCTTCCGTCAATTTGGATCTCACGTCAGCAAACATACGCACTCATTGAGCTTCAGGTCTTCCATATGGATTGGCACGCTGTAATATCATCTGCCTGTATTCTCTTGAGTACAGGCAGACTGGGGATGTTTCTCTGCTTCTTGTTTCACATGGTATGTCATCTGTCCAAACCTAACATAATGGTTCTTTTCTATGATGCATGGCACACATCGAGTTCTGGTTTGCTGGTTCGATCATTGGGAGAATCTCAATTCTATCAAGTCTTCCGAACGGATTGACATTTTGACAATCTCGCTGCCTATACTCTGAAGGGTACAGGCAGACTCAGTGAGATCCACAATTCTGCAGTTCATGATTTCTGCTTACTTATTTGTTTCAGCTACCCGCACTTACATATCTTTTCGATATTCGGGCGATCTCATATATTTTATAATTATGCTGCTGCATCGCTTGCATTCCATATGGATTGGCTTTTTTCTCTTTTCTCTGCCTGTACTTGGATTAGTACAGGCAGATTTGGTATGCGTTACATTCATTTGTCTGAGTGCCTTCTATCACATCATTCTAATTTGTTTAACACACTCTTATGTTTTCATGATGCATGGACGGCATCAATGCAACTACTGCCTTTTCATGGGCTTCTACATGGAGTTATGGAGTTCTTTTACCTTCCACCTCTACTGCATCAAATGCGTCATCGGCGGAATGTGGTGTTGCGATTTCTGCATTGGATATGGATCACACATATGTTCCTGCCCTTTAACATGATTTCTACCGGGCGAAGAGCCTTTCATCAGGATCACATGTTCACACGTATATTTATTTGGTTACGCCTATGTAATTTTGGATTTCTATATAATTTTTTACACTGTAGCGTCTATCAACAGTCCATTTATATAAATATGTACGCTTTTTCCTTCGTCAAGGTTTTATCCACAAGGGTGGTTTTACTTGGCAAGGTTTTAATGCGGCATATCATATATAATATAGATGTTGATAATCATCTACTACTACTATCATCATTTTTACTTTTGATGTAATAAGGTTTTCCTCCGCCATAAGTGAGGGTTTACATTAATAAAAGATCCTTTCAATATATATATATATATATATATATATATGTATATGTATATATGTATACACATGCATATGGTATATATGTATATACATGTATATGATGTATGAATGTATATATGTGTAAATAAGTATATATATATATATATGCGTATATACAATGTGTATATGTATATATATGTTTATGCGTGTATACAATATGTATATGTATATATAGGTGTGTATAAAAGGTATATATATATATATATATTTATTTTTTTATAGAACGAGAAATTTTATTATGGAGGCCTCACTTTTGGCGGAGGAAAACCATATTACAATTGTTAGAGTATGCGAATACATGATATAAAAAACCAATGATCATATATCTCCAGTCGTATATGATATGCCGCATTAAAACCTTGCCAAGTAAAACCACCCTTGTGGATAAAACCTTGGCGAAGGAAAAAGCGTACATATTTATACGACTATCACTGATATGTAGTGTATAAAAGCTGTAGATTGCAGATATTGGGGTCGTTGTTGTCCAAGTTTGAAGTGATCGCCATATTGCCGTAGTACGCCCACCATTGGAGATTTTGTGAAAATGTACCTCGTGATAGTGGATATAGTATATTAGTCCAACCGTTGTGAGTAACGTAAGAAACATAAGAAAGAAGTCCAAATTCATACCCAAGTCCCCACCAAAAGTCCAAATTCATACCCAAAACATTTACGTAGGTAATGGTATTTGCGTTAAGAAGACATTGTCGTCAGTGGAAACCAATGGCGGAATATGTCGAAGAATATTATCATAATTAGCAGTAGGCTCACGAGCAAATAAGGATGTGTAGAAAGATACTGCTTCAGCCACAATGTCGTCTGGCGCAGTGTAGATAGTTCCGGTACTTGATTGTATTTGTTGGATCCGCAGGTTCAATCTTTTCCCTTTGACAATGGAGTGAAAATATCTGGTATTAGCGTCTCCTTCTTTTAGCCACCGGACGCGTGCTTTTTGTTTCCAAAAATGCATTTCATATTTCGAGGCTTGAAGATATTCTGCCTTTGCTCTATGATATGCTGTCCGATTTTCATCTGTTGGAGTCGTGTCCAAATTTACATGATCCGATAGTAGTCCCCACCAATCACCCAAGGAAGATCCGAGTTATCTGAAAATGAACATAATGAAGCCCACAAAGATCATCGAAGACTTACAGTGTGGCTGCCATACACTGCAGATAATACAAAGGTATACTGAAAGGGCCGATATGTCAGCGTGAAATGAACAACTTGTCCTGCATCCTGCACTGTCGCCAAAGTAAAGTGTGAGTCATGCCAAAAAAACCAAATACGTTCGG
>AP025042.1:20807773-20909068 GCA_036186865.1 Eustoma russellianum | reverse complement strand
TTCGGACTGTGATGCATAAGAACTAGAAAATCCGAAATCCAGAGCATAACGATGGATAGTAGCCGATGCATGTTTAGGTTCTATTAAAACAAGAATATTTAATTGATGATCCCGTATCAACTGATGTAGCCTTAGTATGGAGGCACGCAGGCCTCTTATATTCCATATCATAATATTCATTGAGAGAGAGTAGAGTCACTTCCCTAAATCGCATGCGAAGCACTACGTGTGAGGATGTTAGATGGTGGCAGCGGAGGAAGATCTTTCTTTGCGCGTCGCTTCCTACGTGGAACAACTAGCATAAAATCCTCAGTGGAATCCTGTAACCGTGAGATCAAAGTATCCGTGTCAGGCGAGGGGGGCAGCCGCTGCATGCGGCGGGCTACCTCTTCTGGAACAGTTGGTATCTCTAGAGTATTTTCCATGGGTAATTCATTATCGGATGAGTGCCCAATATCACAGGCATCTGGATATGGCTGCGTTGGTTCAGCAGGTGCCTCATAATTTAAATTCTCCATCAGATTATCTCCTTGAGTAGGCTGATCAGTAGCGGATTGTGGGTCTGCTGAAGGAGGATCAACCACGACATGGTCAGTTGCTGCGTCTGTGTTTTTCTTCACCGGCGTCCAGAGCTTAGGTGGTGGTCGACACGGAGGTAGAGGCGGTGGTGGCGGTATTTTGGCTACAGTTTGCGGACTGCATGAAGATTTAGCATGTCCTAACCGTCGGCAGGAAGTGCAAAATAAAGGCAAATCTTCATATACAATAGATTGCAGTATGAATCGACTTTTTGCCTGTAGATAAAGCTTTTGAGGCAGTTCCTGGGAAACATCAACTTCAACACATACACGTGCAACTGAGGGTCGTAGTCCTTCTGTGGTTGCTACATCAAGTTTAATGGGGCTACCAATCGGTTTTACAATTTCAAACAATGCCTCTTTTCGGTGAAGATGGATAGGGAGGCCAAGAAGAGCAATCCAAACTGGTACAATTGGCACATCGGTCGATGGATCAAAATCAACTGTCCATTTGGTTAAACACATATGACAGCCTGATATATGCCATGATCGACGATAAAATCGACGTAAGTGATCAGCCTCATTTCGAAAATTTAACAGGATATGTGTCTGATCAATGAGAGTGATGCGAAGATCGTGATGAAATCCAATTTTCTCAAAAACATCTCTGATAACTTTTAATGGAGGTCGTCCATACCAGAAAGTACCCACCAACGAATATTTGAATTGAGTAGCAAGTTCATCAAATTCTGAATCCATAAACGAGATTAAAGGAATACCTTTATATTGGGAAACAGTTTTTGGCGAGATGTTAATTGATTGAGATGATGTGTCGCCGGAAACTATGGCAGCAAATGACGGCTGCGGCGCCATCATATTTTTGATACGGGTAACAAGGTCCAACGACAAAACTTTCCGTGAAAATCAACCAGCGAAAATCTTTAGGATGAAAAACTATGAATACTGTAATGTCGAAAATGGAATCGTGATGGAATTTCCAGCGGCAGCAGCGGTTCACGCCGCAATTCGGTGATCACCTGCCGTCATCGTCGTTGTTACAAGCATATTGATGACAGGCTCCAAGGGTGGCACTCAAAATTGCTTTCAGCAGCAGGTTGGCTAGTCTTATTAAAATCTGTAATAGCCGCATTACCCCTACATGTCATCGCGGCCGGTGGTTTACCAAAATCGGTGATTAAGGTGATACATCGTAAAATGGCTACATTCTTTTGGGGACGTCGACACCATTGGGTCTCTTGGTCTACTATTTGCAAGCCGCGGGACGAAGGGGGCTTAGGACTACGTGACATAAACATGTTACAACAAGCATATCATTGCAAAATATGGTGGTCATATCAACACAATGCCACACTATGGAGCAAATACATTGTTATGCCCCGCACCCTCTGTAGAATAATTAAGAGACAAAGAAGGAATTTAATGAGATTAATAACGGTCAACCGTAACTAATTACAAATTAAATAATAGGATTAATGGTAATTAATGGAGGATTTTAATTATTGGAATTAATTAAGATTTAATTTGAATTAAATATTAGGAGATTATCCTTTAAGATAAATAAGATAATATATATAATTTAGGAACTCCAAATTTTCCCCTTTCCATATAAAAACTGAGGAGCGTCAGTTTCTTTTTTCCCATTCACAGAGAACGACGCATCCTCTATTCCCATAGGAGATTTTCTCCTCTCAACCCTAGGCAAGGATTTCCTCAAGATCCGTCATTCAATCTTCGTCCGATCTTCCTTTATTCTTTGAGTAATCAAAGGCAAGTAATCATCTTATAAGTACCTACGATTTGTGAAAGAAAAAGGCCTACTTTTGATATTAAATGAATCACCATGCAGTAGTTTCTTTCCGTGATTATTTGTATATGATTTATGTGTTTTGTGTTGACGATTTGGCCATTATATGTTGAAATCTTGTTTGTTGTTCATGGTTTATGTGTGATCATGTGAATCCCCATCCCTTGAATCCCACTTGCTTGATGATGGAGGTTGAAGGGAGGGATCAGTGAAAAGGTTAGGTTTTTGGGGATTGATTTGATGAAAGATTCGAGTTTTAGGATTGAATCGTTGACGTGTGTGTGAAGGATCTGGTTTGAGAAGATTAAGAATAGATTGATAGGGAAGATTAGGCTTGGATTGGTGGGAAGAACGTTGGAAAACGATTGGGATATAGGTCTGCAGTTGATGCAGAAATCGCAGGATGAAGATTCTGAAGATTTATGACGTCGATCGATCGACATATAGCAGGTGAGAGATAGACATGCCTCAGATGCACGTCGATCGATCAACGTGGAAGGAGTGAGAGATCGACGTGCCTCCGATGCACGTCGATCGATCGACGTAGTCCAGAGTGAGGGTATGACGTGTAGTAAGTGAGGGTATGACGTGAGGGTATGACGTGAGGGTATGACGTGTAGTAAGTGAGGGTATGACGTAGGTTGAGTGAGAGATCGACGTGCCTCAGATGGACGTCGATCGATCGACGTCAGGGTATGACGTACGTAGATCGATCGACGTCAGGGTATGACATCAACCAGTTTTGTGGGAAAGTAAGGGAAGAAAGAGGGAAGCTAGGGGATCCTTTGGGTGACCTTAGGGACTTCTTAGGACCTGATTATTACTAGTCTAAGTCTTGGGAACATGACTTAAGATGGTAAATCAAGGTTGAAGAATTTGAAGGGTATTCGAATCGGAGTTCAACGTGGATGACCTAGGAGGGTTAAGAAATGAACGTATGAGGTGTTATAGTGTTCTTCGAAAGAAAGATAGGAGTACTCGCATGAGTGTGTGAAGTTTAGTAGCAAGACTAGGTGTTGATGACCTAGTTGAAGCATAAACTTTGATGTGTAAGCTAGAGAAGTCTTGTGTGTTACTTGTACTTGTGCATGTGAACATGAACTGCATATGTGATTGAAACGAGGAGTCTTGCATCATGGCACGTGCATTGCATATGGATTTGAAAAAGAGATGTGCTTCGGCACAGAGTTGCGAAGGTGACCTGTAATGTAAACCGGGATGGAAATATAAGCCGGGCGCATTGCAGGGCACAAAAGGCTGTAACGCAAACCGGGATGGAAATATAAGCCGGGGTGCGTTACAGGGTATAAAGTTGTCTGTAATGCTAATCGGGATGGAAATGTAAGCCGAGGTGCATTACAGGGTATAAAGTTGTCTGTAACGTAAACCGGGATGGAAATATAAGCCGGGGCGCGTTACAGGGTATAAAGTTATGTGATGTGACCGGACATTGAGACATGCATTGCACTGTTTAAAAGAGAAAGTGTTCATGCATATGTGAATGTGTAGGGTAGTGCATATTTTGGCATGCATCACAAGAGTCAATGTGATATGAATGTGAGTGGTACTACCTTTGTGATTATTACGTTATTCGCTTATATATTTGGAAGTTTACAAGACATATGCCCCACAATTCCCTTGAATTATATACTACTCATGTCTTTCCATATGTTGATCCCGTATGTCTTATAAGCGGGTTACTTGCTAGCGTTTTTCGCTAAGGGTACTACCTTTGTGATTGCAGATGAGCCTAGCTACGACATGATATTCATAGAAGACGATGGCGAGTGGGCTGAATGGGATACATAGATACGTGTTGGGAGCTAGATGAGACACTTGTTATTTATTTCAGTTCTTTCCTACACTTGAGGATTAGCTCGTTATTACTGTGACCACCCTTAGAGATGTTATTATCACTTGTCGTATTGAATTGATGGTGGAGATTTATTAGATACATGTTTTCGCACTTATTTCTCTTACGTCACTGATGATGTGTAATCGAGAGATGAGACGTCTTGTAGTCTTCTCAGTAAGCTAAGACGGGTGTACCAGTTCGGATTCCGCTGTTCGGGTCGGGGCGCTACAAGTGGTATCAGAGCCTAGGCTTCAGATCTACCTCGGAGACCTAGGTTATATCACGTAGAGTCCTAAGTTATGATTCTTACCCTAAGTTGATCTTTAGGTCTAAGTATGTGATTCTATATGTAAGTTTGATTGGGCTGGGTGTGTGCGAGCGCGATAGAAGTAATCAATAAACATTACTTTATTTAGCGTACGAATTCCACCTTGTACAACGGATATGGGCTTTCAGTATTTATTTTGGAACTGCTGAATGCTAATAAGCGTTGATTTTGCAGAAAATACCTCCCAGAAGAGACAACCAAGGAAACGGTGGAAATGGGAACGAGAACCCTCCACCACCACCACCACCACCAGTTCTAGTCCCCCAAGCATTGATTGATGTTATCACAGTGATAGCTCAAGGGGTTGCTCAGCAGTAGCAACAACCACAGCAACCTCCTCCACCACCTCCCCAGCAAGGCATCAGGTACTATATTGGGGAGATGCGCAAGATGCATGCCCCAAACTTTGAAGGGACCACTGACCCAGAGGTGGCTGGGTTCTGGCTTGACGAAGTGGAGAAGTGCTTCAGGCTTGTGCAAGTGCCTGAAGAACTCAAGGTGGATGTAGCCACCCCATTGCTGATCGGCAGAGCTAATGCCTGGTGGAATGGCATGCTGCCAAAGATGACTCCCCCTATTCATTGGAGACAATTCGTGCAGGCCTACAAAGATCACTATGTGCCTGAGACTGCCATTTTGGAAAAGATGAGGCAGTTTGACAAGTTCGAGCAAGGAAGGATGTTTGTCTCTGATTATGCAGATAGGTTCCATGCCTTGGGCAAATTCACGCCCATGGTATTGGAAAACAATCGGATGAAGATGTTGAAGTTCGAAGAAGGTTTGAACCCTCGCATACGAACGGCAATAGCGGGATCCAGTTTGAAGACTTTTGAGGAGATGTTGGATGCATGTTTACCGTGTGGAGAGTGACATGTGCAGGTCACAGCCTAAGGAGGCCCGTGAAGAGTCGAGCAAGAGGCTGAGGGAAGAGCAAAGTGGTGGTAGACTCGGACGTTGGGTCAAGATTCCTAGAAAGGGGCAAGCGGACCAGTTCAGAGGGCACCGCAATAGAATCAGCCTGATTGATAGGGACCTACAGTGTGCCCACACTGCCATAAAAGACACGTGGGTGAATGTTGGAAAATAACCGGAGCGTGTTTCAAATGTGAAAAGGCGGGCCATAGGATCAAGGACTGCCCTGAATGGAACCCTAAGCCTCAGGCAGCAGCAGGGCCAGCTCAGCAGCAGAGAGCCAGGCCAAATGCGAGAGTCCATGCAATGACAGACGCCGAAGTCCAGAAAGACGCCAACGTGGTGACAGGTACGACTTAAGGTTTAACAATAGTAGCTTAAGTTGAATTTTAGTCTTCCAAGTTGATGATTAAATGCGTGTTATGAAACCTTCATATGCTACACTTTTGTGCTTAGGTGTGATCCTAGTTAATAAAGTACCTGCAAACGCTGTTTGATAGCGGAGCTAGTCACTCCTTCATCTCTAAGCGATTCGCCAAAGGACTCGACTATTTACCCGAATGGCTTGAGAACCCATTTAGAGTGCAAGCAGCCGGCGAACAAGTGCTAGTATCACATCACCAGTACAAAGATTGTGAGTTGGAATTGGATGGAAAATTTTTTTCAGTGACACTAGTTCCAATTCCGATGAAGGATTTCGACGTGATATTGGGCATGGATTGGCTGACCAAGAATCATGCCAATATTGACTGCAAGCTTAAAAGAGTGACCGTTAAGGACCCTAAGATGAATGAAATAACGTTCCAGGGAAACGTCAAGTTAACAAAAGCCCCAAAGAAGTTATACTTAACAGCGATTAAGGCCTTTAAAGCCTTACAGAAAATAGCAGAGGGTTATGTGGTGTATGCAGTAGATGCGAAGCAGGAAGTTCCTTCTATAGATTAAATACTGGTAATCAATGAGTTCAAGGACGTATTTCCGGATGATTTGCCGGGAGTTCCGCCATCGAGAGAAGTGGAGTTCGAAATCAACTTGATCCCTGGAGCCGAGCCTATATCTAAGGCACCCTATAGAATGGCTCCAGCTGAACTTAAGGAGCTTAAGGGACAACTCCGAGAGTTGTTAGACGAGAAATTGATTCGCCCCAGTGTATCACCTTGGGGAGCTCCAGTTCTATTTGTAAAGAAGAAAGATGGCAGTATGCGGTTGTGTATTGATTACCGAGAACTGAATAAGATTACCATCAAGAACAAATATCCCTTGCCAAGAATTGAGGATTTATTTGATCAGCTAAAGGGAGCTCGCTGGTTCTCAAAGATTGATCTTCGTCAAGGGTATCATCAGCTGCTTGTGAAAGCCGGAGACGTACCTAAAATGGCTTTTCAGACTCGATACGGGCATTACGAATTTTTAGTGATGCCTTTTGGATTAACTAATGCCCCAGCAGCTTTCATGGATTTGATGAACACTGTATTCCGAGAACAATTGGACCAATTTGTAGTAGTGTTCATCGACGACATTTTGGTATATTCTCCCAACGAGCAAGCACAAGCTGAACATCTAAGAGTGGTGTTGCAAATTCTGAGGCAACAGCAGCTTTATGCTAAATTCAGCAAGTGTGAATTTTGGCTAAGAAGTGTAGCCTTTCTCGGTCACGTGATTTCAGAAGACAGGATATCGGTGGATCCTATGAAGATAGAAGCCATCACGGAATGGCCAAGACCTACAAACGTGACTGAAGTAAGAACCTTCCTAGGCTTGGCAGACTACTATAGGAAGTTTGTTGAGGGTTTCTCAACGATAGCAGTACCATTGAGTCGACTTACGCAGAAGAAGACTAAGTTCGAATGGACTGCTGAATGCGAGCAGAGCTTTACTGAGCTCAAGAAGAGATTGACCATGGCCCCGGTGTTGGCACAACCCTCCGGCACCGACGGTTTTGTGATCTATAGTGACGCGTCCAAGAAAGGACTAGGTATGCACATCATTACAATTAATGCATTGTATATACTTATGCTAGTCTTGAATTAACTTTCTGTTTATAGGTTGTGTCTTGATGCAAAATGAACGAGTTATTTCGTACGCGTCAAGACAATTGAAACCATATGAGCAGAATTACCCGACGCATGATTTGGAACTCGCAGCTGTGGTATTTGCTCTTAAGATCTGGAGGCACTATTTATATGGAGAGAAATGTGCTGTGTTCACCGATCACAAGAGCTTAAAGTACTTATTCTCGTAGAAGGAGTTAAATATGCGACAGAGAAGATGGTTGGAGCTACTTAAGGATTATGATCTAACCATCAACTATCATCCGGGTAAGGCCAACAGAGTGGCGGACGCATTGAGCAGGAAGTCTAGCCACGCAAGACAGTCTCCATTGGAAAGGGAGATTGAGGAGTTTGATCTCGAAGTGGTGGACTCAGTGGCAAATGTTTTAACGGCTTTATCCATCAGTCCAGACTTGGTGAACATGATCAAAGAGGCGCAGTATGGAGACGCAGTGCTAAGAGAAATCCGTGATAAACTAGCTGCGGGACCAGTAAAAGACTTCCAGTTGCGAAGAGATGGAAGTTTATGGTTCCAAAATAGGTTGTGCATACTTAACAAGAATGAGCTTCGTAAGGAGTTGCTAAACGAAGCTCATAACTCAAGGTTATCTATCCATCCCGGCAGCACAAAGATGTACAAGGACCTCAAAAGAAACTATTGGTGGATAGGGATGATAAGATCTATAGCAGAGTTTGTTGAAAGGTGTCTGGTTTGCCAACAAGTCAAAGCTTAACATCAACGACCTGGTGGTTTAATGAAGCCACTAGAGATTCCAGAATGGAAGTGGGAGCACGTGACTATGGACTTCGTGATAGGATTACCCAAGACCAGAAATAGAAATGAGATGATTTGGGTGATTGTAGACCGTTTGACGAAGACAACCCATTTCATAGCCATGCCACATGGTACCTCATATGAGAAAATATCCAACACCTATGTGGATAACATTGTGAGCTTGCATGGAGTCCCAGTTAGCATTGTGTCGGACCATGATCCCAAGTTCACTTCTAAGTTTCGGAGGGCATTCCAGAAAGCTATGGGTACGGAGTTAAGAATGAGTACCGCATACCACCCTCAAACGGATGGACAATCCGAGAGAACCATCCAAACCTTGGAGGATATGTTGAGAGCATGCGCCTTGGACTTCAAAGGAAACTGGGATAGCATGCTGAACTTGATGGAGTTTTCCTATAATAATAGCTATCACAGCGCAATCGGCATGGCACCATTCGAAGCATTATATGGACGTAAGTGCAGGTCCCCTGTTTGTTGGGACAAAGTTGGAGAGAGGGCAATCACTGCACCCGAGTTGGTGGAACAAACAGTTGAAAATGTCAAAGTGATAAGAGAGAAACTGAAAGTGGCTCAAGATCGTAATAAGAGTTGGGCCGATTCTAAAAGACGACCTTTGGAGTTTAAGGAAGGCGATAAGGTCTATCTACGGGTTTCACCCACCAAGGGAGTGGCAAGGTTTGGAATGAAGGGCAAATTAAGCCCTAGATATATTGGTCCATACGAAGTACTTGGTAAAGTTGGTGAAAGAGCGTACCGATTAGCCTTGCCTCCGAGCTTATCCCAAGTCCATAACGTATTTCATGTATCCCAACTAAGGAAATACGTATCGGACCCGGGCCATGTCCTTGGAGCTCAACCCTTGGATGTCAAAGAAGATGTCACTTATGAGGAGCATCCAATAAAGATTGTGGGTAGAAAAGATCAAGTCCTACGCCGACGCGTCATTCCGTATGTCAAAGTTCAGTGGAGTAACCATATGGAACGTGAAGCCACGTGGGAGCTTGAGGAGCAAATAGAGGAGCTATATCCACACCTCTTCCAATAAGGTACGCCAGTTTCGAGGACGAAACGTTTTGTAAGGGGGGTGGAATGTTATGCCCTGCACCCTCCGTAGAATAATTAAGAGACAAAGAAGGAATTTAATGAGATTAATGATGGTCAACCGTAACTAATTACAAATTAAATAATAGGATTAATGGGAATTAATGGAGGATTTTAATTATTATAATTAATTAAGATTTAATTTGAATTAAATATTAGGAGATTATCCTTTAAGATAAATAAGAAAATATATATAATTTAGGAACTCCGAAGATGCAGCGCTCTGGCAAAAATTCCTGCGGCGGCAGCAGCCGCCGCCGCTGATGCCGGGTTCTCCGAACAACCTCTATTTCTCCGGTGATCGATTTCTCCCTCCAGTCTGCTGATCATTACCCATTTAAAGCTACGTTCTTTTTCTTTTTCCACAACAAACGATGGCCACTGCTCCAACTTTCGTCGCAGTAGTGGCCGGAAAACCTGTCACGCCGGTATCCATATCACCAAAAACGGCGACCCGCTACAAAGGCATCCCTTTGGTTTCGTTTCTCGACTCAGAAATCGACGCATTGGCTGCTCCTTTTCGTCATTGTCTCGTTGGTACATTCTGGTATGGCCGTCCTCCATTAAAGGTTATACGTGAAGTTTTTGAAAAGATCAGTTTTCATCAGGATCTACGGATCACCCTCATCGATCAATCACATATCTTGATGACTTTTAGCAATGAAGCGGATTATTTGCGCTGTTTTTATCGGCGTTCATGGCTTATTTCGGGTTGCCACATGAGAGTTACAAAGTGGACGGTCGATTTTGATGCATCTTCGGATGTCCCCATTGTGCCAGTTTGGGTAGCTATGCCTGCATTACCAATTCATCTTCATCAGCAGGATGCTTTGTTTGAAATTGTTCGCACTATCGGTCTGCCCATCAAACTGGACGCAGCCACCTCGCAAGGCTTGCGTCCCTCGGTGGCACGGGTGTGTGTCGAGTTAGACGTATCTCAAGATTTGCCGCAAAGGATATACCTACAAGCCAAAGGTAGATTAATATTGCAATCTATTGTCGATGAGGATTTGCCGTTGTTTTGTACGGATTGTCGCAGACTTGGACATAAACTCTCGGATTGCCCACCTAAAGGCGACTCTCGCATTCCTCCGCCACCTCCTCCGCCGCCCACGGTTCGCCGCACCAAAACGCGTTGGACTCCGGTTAAACGAAAATCCAACGTGACCTCCATGGTGCATGAGATAAACGATGAAGTTTTGGCTCCTATGGATAATTTAAACACAGCTGAAGAACCCATGGCTCCAAGCGCCTAGCCTCCTTTGACTGAGGCTTCGCCATCGCAGGCTCTGGAAGCTTTGGATGCAGTGGATACTGGCTCGGACAATGAAGATCCCCCACATGCTCCCTTGCCGTCTGATGCTACTCATCCAGAGGTATTTTGTGATGCTGCAGATTTCCCAGTTGATCACATGCAGCACGATATTGGCCATGTGTCAGATACGGATTTGCCCACTGACGTAACTGTTGAGGATGTACCGATGGTGTCTACTGACATTGAGCGGCGCATGCAGCTTATTCCACCCTCTCCGGAGGACGACTTATTGATATCCCGGTTGCAGGACCCGTTGGAGGAATCTGCCTTTATACCTGTGGTGCCACGCCGCAAACGTCGCACCCGCAAGGATCTTCCTCCTTTGCCTCCATCTACAATCTTAACACGTAGTGCTTCGCACATTATTCAGGGAAGTTCCTCTACTCAACCTCAATGAATATATTAATATGGAATGTTCGTGGCATGCGTGGTTCAATGCCCCGCTTACGCATGCTAACACACGATCACAAATTGCATCTTCTAGCTTTGATAGAACCTAAGCATTCTCCCTCACAGATAATGAGTTATGGCTTACGTCTTGGTTTCTCTCAATCTTTTGTTTCACAGTCTGAGCATATTTGGCTTTTCTGGCACGATCATGAGTTTCGTTTGGTTGACGTGCAGGATGATAATCAGGTGGTCCATTTTACATTAACTTCATTATTATTGCAACATACTTTTGCTCTCTCTTTGGTCTATGCGAAGCATACACCCATTCAGCGTCAGGTGCTTTGGCAAGCTTTATGTGATTTCAGCACCACTGTGCGTATACCATGGCTAGTTGGGGGTGATTTCAATACTTTCCATTCTCTGGAAGATCACAGTGGCAGGTCCACTCCAACGATGGCCTCGTTACAAGATTTCAATGACTGTATCGAAAGCTGGTCTCTTATGGCTCCTCCATATCAAGGTACCCGGTATACATGGATCGATGGGAGGGGACTAGGTCGAGTTCGAAGGAGGTTAGACTGGATTTTTATAAACTCTTTGTCTCAAGATTGGTTTGACAATCTGCAGTTATCTCATTTGCCTCGGACAACATCGGATCATACTCCACTTCTAATGCAATGCAAATCGGCTGCTTCCCCAACGCGACGTTCATTCCGTTTTTTGGATGCCTGGTTGCATCATTTAGATTTCCACTCATATGTCCAAAATGCATGGCAGTCTTATCCTACAACTGGAGGTATGCGTGGGTTTTACAGTAAGCTTTTTGCCCTAAAGATAGATGTTCAGAGGTGGAACAAAGACGTCTTTGGTAATATTTTCAACACTCTGAAACACGTTGAAGATCTGCTGAATACCGCAGAACGCCAGTGGGATGCCACACCCACAGAAGATAATCGACAGGCCTACTATAAGGCTAAAGTAGAATATTTACTTGCCTCAAACTATGAAATGCAGTTCTGGAAGCAAAAGGCAAGGGTTAAATGGTTACGGGAGGGAGATGCTAATATAAAATATTTTCACTCTCTAGTTAAAGGCAGACGTGCGCAGCTTAATATTCAGCAAATCCGAAATTCTGAGGGCATTCTCCTTAACTCCCAGGATGATATTATGGATTCTGCAGTGGAGTTTTACACCCACTTACTTGCGCGAGAGGAAACATACACTCATTCAGAGATCCTATCGTATATCCCACAAGTTCTCACAGCGCAAGATGATGTTATGCTTACACAACATCCAACTGAGGCAGAGGTGAAGGCTGCTGTATGGAGCTTAGATCCTCATAGTGCCGCAGGACCTGATGGATTTCATGGCACGTTTTTCCGATCATGCTGGTCCATCATACATTCAGATGTTTTAAAAGCGGTACAAGAATTTTTTCTGGGGGTACCGCAGCCGGCAGTCATGGCTGGGGCTTTGATTACGTTGATTCCTAAGATACAATCTCCACAAATATTTAGCAATTTTCGTCCCATTTGTTTGACGAATTTTTTGAGTAAGGTCTGCACTCGGATTTTGGCCACACGATTGGGTACGCTTCTGCCATGACTAATATCCCCGGAGCAAACAGGCTTTTTACCAGGACATGATATCTCCACACAAGTATTGTTAGCTCAGGAGATGATACACATGATGGATAAAGGGGGCTCTCAACTATGTTTGAAATTGGATATGATGAAAGCATTCGACAGAGTCAGTTGGGAATATTTGGAACTTCTATTGCGGCAATTTGGTTTTTCAGATTTTTTCATCCGTGTGGTTATAAACCACCTAAGTGCCACACGTTTGTCAGTGCTATATAATGGTCAGCCATCCCCCACGTTTCGCCCATTTCGAGGAGTAAAGCAAGGAGATCCACTATCCCCGTTGTTATTTATACTGTCATCTGAAGGCTTTAGCAAGGGTCTAAAGTCCCTTTCCGCAGCCAGACATATTCACTCCTTTCGTCTGGGACGTGTTCCACTAGCTATCACACGTTTGGCTTATGCTGACGATTTGCTCATTTTTCTTCGAGGTACACTGCAGAATCTACAACGCTTTAAATTATTCTTAACTCAATACGAAGCTGCATCTGGCCAAAAGGTTAATTATCATAAGAGTACAATCATCACGTCATCACATGTTTCATCGCCACAACAAAGAAGATTCAAGGAAATTCTTGGTATGCGTTTATCTTCTCTCCCCTTGCGGTATCTTGGGTCATATCTACACAAAGGTATCAATCGGGCCCGGTATTGCACATCTTTGCTCCAACACATGGACGCACGTTTGCATGGGTGGCACACACGGCTTCTTGACCATGCAGGTCGATTGGTACTGCTCCAATCTGTGGTAGCGGCTCTTCCATTACACATTCTGGCTACGGGGGGTTTGCCCAAATCAATAATCCGTCTCATTCACAGGAAAATGGCTTCTTTCTTTTGGGGCAGCCGCCATCATTGAGTCTCTTGGTCCAAGATCGCACGACCGCTGGATGAAGGCGGGCTAGGCATTCGTGACCTTATTTCACTACAAAAGGCATATCATTGCAGAATCTGGTGGTCATATCATAAAAACGACACTTTATGGAGCTCTTATATGCACATGAAATATGGTAGGCGGGGAGATTTTATGCCAAGGCTCCCAGACTCGACGATATGGAAATTAATCTGTCGTATACACCACGTCGGAATTTCGCACACGACGGGTGTCGGACAATTTCTATCATGGACTCTATCATCCACTGGCGAGTTTACGCTAAAATCAGCATACACTATTTGCCACACTTCTGTCTCAGCGCAATTGTCATCCAAGTTTATTTGGTTTAAGCACCATTCCCCATCCACGAAATTGTTGTTGTGGCACATCTTCAACTCTGCAATACCTTTTGAGGACTATATTGGTCATTATGCAGTGATTCGTCCGACGCAGTGCCCCTTCTGTCGGCACGCTTCTGCCTCAGTCGCTCATGTCTTTATGAACTATGAATGTATTTCTCCAATCTGGGATTTTTTCTCTTCGGAGCTATGGGTATTGCTACCGACACAATCAACGCTTCAGCAATATTTACTATCATGGTGGTTTCGATCATCAGAATCTTCACTCTCTGGGGTATTAAAAATTATTATTCCAGCTCTCACTGTTCTAAACATCTGGAAACACTATGTGCAACTTATATATGGGGATTCCACATCCTTCTCGACTACTAGGTTACGGCATGTAATACATTTTGACATTAATATCTGGATTCACAAGATTCAGGGAACCAAGCTTACTGCTGGTCCAACTATTTCCCTCTCCTGGATCCCACGCATTCGGTCTCCTCGCCTAAAGGTTGTTCGGTGGAAATGCCCTCCCTCTGGTCATTTCAAACTTAATGTGGATGCTGCTGTGGGAGCGCGGTATGCTGCAGGTGGTTACGCAATCATCATGGAGAGTGTGTGCAAGCTGTATCCTTCTGTCTGCCGTGCTGCACGCCATTACTGGCAGAAATCCAAGCGACATTATTTGGTCTCTTATATTTTCTTCCATTATACCGCACTATTATTATAGAATCTGACTGCGAGTCTTTGGTATCGAGATTGAGATCCACGCAGCCCATTTTTGGCAATTATCACCTGAGCCAATTACACTCGCTACTTCAGACAAATCAGTTGTCGATCGCACATGTGTATCGTGAAGCTAATATGCCAGCTCATTACTTAGCTCAGCACGCTATGCTTCATCCAGAGACATCCTCCTTTGATAGTCAGCACTTGCCATCGATGGTTCGTGCTTCTTTATTACTCGATCTCACCTCTGCAAGTTTGCGCATGAATTGACCATCAAGTCTTCCGAATGGATTGGCGCATATCCTTATCCTCTGCCTGTGCTCATATGAGTGCAGGCAGACATGGTATGTTTTCGGTATTCCTTAATCTACTCATTGTTGCCATTCTCATTACATATACACACATTCTCCTTCCACTCATATGCCTTACACGTTGTGAGGGACCGAGGACGACTCGGGGCTATGACGGTCGTCTGCATACTAATGTCTTCAACATGGATTGGCTCTCAGCTGCTGTCGCTGCCTGTACTCTTGTCAGTGCAGGAAGCTTTGGTGAGCTCATCATCTTGTTTTTATATTTACAAAGTATGGCTTTGCTGTGTATATTTGATGCCTTTTTCGGTAATGCTGCTGCATGGACGTTTGGGTGTCTTACACTTTCGATGGACGCTGTTTGCATGAATTTCCGTTTGGCTTGGCTCATCTTCTGCCTTCCTGCCTGTGCCTCTGTGGGTTACAGGCAGACCGGGTATGTTTTACACTCTTTGGGCTGGTGTCTTTTCATTATTTTGCCCAGTAATACCTCACGTATGTTTTGGTTTGTATGTTGCATGGATGGACTTGCTGCTGGTTTCTTTCCACGAGAACGCTGTATGTGCTGCCAAAGGCACTCGGAAGTTGTTCTGGGGCCCTCTCACTCTTCTCCGACGGCAATCATGTCGAGTGCTTGATCACGCACTGGGGATGCTTCTCACTCAGATGTCAAAAGATGCCAGATCATTGTATTTATTTTGGTTCTTACTTGATATCTATGATAGTCGTATAAATATGTACGCTTTTTCCATCGCCAAGGTTTTACCCACAAGGGTGGTTTTACTTGGCAAGGTTTTAATGCGGCATATCATATATGACTAGAGATATCTCATCATTTGTTCTTTAATTCATCGGTTTGCATACTCAGACACTGTGTATAATGGTTTTCCTCCGCCATAAGTGAGGTTTTTATCTAATAAAATCTTTTGTTTTAAAAATAATAATAATAATAATTTAGGAACTCCAAATTTTCCCCTTTCCATATAAAAACTGAGGAGTGTCAGTTTCTTTTTCCCCATTCACAGAGAACGACGCATCCTCTATTCCCATAGGAGATTTTCTCCTCTCAACCCTAGGCAAGGATTTCCTCAAGATCCGTCATTCAATCTTCGTCCGATCTTCCTTTATTCTTCGAGTAATCAAAGGAAAGTAATCATCTTATAAGTTCCTACGATTTGTGAAAGAAAAAAGCCTACTTTTGATATTAAATGGATCACCATGCAGTAGTTTCTTTCCGTGATTATTTGTATATGATTTATGTGTTTTGTGTTGAAGATTTGGCCATTATATGTTGAAATCTTGTTTGTTGTTCATGGTTTATGTGTGATCATGTGAATCCCTATCCCTTGAATCCCACTTGCTTGATGATGGCGGTTGAAGGGAGGGATGAGTGAAAAGGTTAGGTTTTTGGGGATTGATTTGATGAAAGATTCGAGTTTTAGGATTGAATCGTTGACGTGTGTGTGAAGGATCTGGTTTGAGAAGATTAAGAATGGATTGATAGGAAAGATTAGGCTTGGATTGGCGGGAAGAACGTTGGAAAACGATTGGGATATAGGTCTGCAGTTGATGCAGAAATCGCAGGATGAAGATTCTGAAGATTTATGACGTCGATCGATCGACGTATAGCAGGTGAGAGATCGACGTGCCTCAGATGCACGTCGATCCATCGACGTGGAAGGAGTGAGAGATCGACGTGCCTCAGATGCACGTCGATCGATCGACGTAGTCCAGAGTGAGGGTATGACGTGTAGTAAGTGAGGGTATGACGTGAGGGTATGACGTGTAGTAAGTGAGGGTATGACGTAGGTTGAGTGAGAGATCGACGTGCCTCAGATGGACGTCGATCGATCGACGTCAGGGTATAACGTACGTAGATCGATCGACGTCAGGGTATGACGTCAACCAGTTTTGTGGGAAAGTAAGGGAAGAAAGAGGGAAGCTAGGGGATCCTTTGGGTGACCTTAGGGACTTCTTAGGATCTGATTATGACTAGTCTAAGTCTTGGGAACATGACTTAAGATGGTGAATCAAGGTTGAAGAATTTGAAGGGTATTCGAATCGGAGTTCAACATGGATGACATAGGAGGGTTAGGAAATGAACGTATGAGGTGTTATAGTGTTCTTCGAAAGAAAGATAGGAGTACTCGCATGAGTGTGTGAAGTTTAGTAGCAAGACTAGGTGTTGATGACCTAGTTGAAGCATAAACTTTGATGTGTAAGCTAGAGAAGTCTTGTGTGTTACTTGTACTTGCGCATGTGAACATGAACTGCATATGTGATTGAAACGAGGAGTCTTGCATCATGGCACGTGCATTGCATATGGATTTGAAAAAGAGATGTGCTTCGGCACAGAGTTGCGAAGGTGACCTGTAATGTAAACCGGGATGGAAATATAAGCCGGGGTGCATTGCAATGCACAAAAGGCTGTAACGCAAACCGGGATGGAAATATAAGCTGGGGCTCGTTACAGTGTATAAAGTTGTATGTAATGCTAATCGGGATGGAAATATAAGCCGAGGTGCATTACAGGGTATAAAGTTGTCTGTAACATAAACCGGGATGGAAATATAAGCCGGGGCGCGTTACAGGGTATAAAGTTATGTGATGTGACCGGACATTGAGACATGCATTGCACTGTTTAAAAGAGAAAGTGTTCATGCATATGTGAATGTGTAAGGTAGTGCATATTTTGACATGCATCGCGAGAGTCAATGTGATATGAATGTGAGTGGTGTCTGACTGCCTATGAATTGCTGATTGTGTGCACATTGCTGTACTTGGCTTATTACGTTATTCGCTTATATATTTGGAAGTTTACAAGACATGTGCCCCACAATTCCCTTGAATTATATACTACTCATGTCTTGCCATATGATGATCCCGTATGTCTTATAAGCGGGTTACTTGCTAGTGTTTTTCGCTAAGGGTACTACCTTTGTGATTGCAGATGAGCCTAGCTACGACATGATATTCATAGAAGACGATGGCGAGTGGGCTGAATGGGATACATAGATACGTGTTGGGAGCTAGATGAGACACTTGTTATTTATTTCAGTTCTTTCCTACACTTGAGGATTAGCTCGTTATTACTGTGACTGCCCTTAGAGATGTTATTATCACTTGATGTATTGAATTGATGGTGGAGATTTATTAGATACATGTTTTCGCACTTATTTCTCTTACGTCACTGATGATGTGTAATCGAGAGATGAGACGTATTGTAGTCTTCTCAGTAAGCTACGACGGGTGTACCAGTTCGGATTCCGCTGTCCGGGTCGGGGCGCTACGTACATGCATGCCAAATATGAGCACCGGCAAGATTATCTACCACGTTTAACGGATTCGCCCGTATGGAAGATTATTTGCCAAGTTCATTCCTTCTGCCTAACACAATCGGACAGCCAGGGAGGCCATATTACATGGTTACCAACTCCAATGGGGGAATTTTCTCTAAAAAGTGCTTATGATGCTTGCCGGATATTTTCTCCTAAACTGCTCTCTGCTACATTTATTTGGTACAAGCATCACTCTCCTACTGTTCAACTGTTTTTATGGCGTCTTTTTAATTCGGCAATACCTTTTGAGGATTATATTGGACAATATTCAACGGCTCGTCCAACACAATGTCCATTCTGTAGAAGTGAGTCAGCCACGGTGGATCATGTCTTCCTATATTGCTCTTATGTGCGACCCCTATGGCACTATTTTACAAGTGAGCTACATTGTCCTCTTCCATCCTCATTACGGCTTTGTCAGTATCTTCTTTCTTGGTGGTATCGTTCATCCTTTACTTCTCTCATTGGAGTTTATAAAATCGTTGTCCCGACAATTATCATATATAACATCTGGTGCGGTTATACTTCCATAGTCTATGGGGACAAGACTCAGATCACGGAAATCTCATTGCAGCATTCCATACGCTATGCTATTACCTTGTGGCACAAAACACTTGAGGGTTCCAAAATTGCTACAGGCTCACGGCAGCATTTCTCTTGGCTGCCGGCATTTCGCCATCCGAGACCTTTGATGATTTGCTGGGTTACCCCACCAGTGGGTCGGTTGAAATTAAATGTCGATGCTGCAGTGGGTAGACATTATTCAGCAGGGAGTGCGATATTGCGAGATCATATGGGTTTATGCGTTGGAGCGACTTCTTTTAGACTTCCTCCATGTGCACCACTGCATGCAGAGATTCATGCAGCTGTATTTGGAGTTCTTTATTTTTTTCTACTCCACCGTATGATCATCCTCGAGTCGGATTGTGCTCAACTGATAGATCGGTTGTCACGGCAGCATCATGTCCATGGAAACTATCATCTTCGCCAGCTCCATACGCTAGTTCATCTTCATCGGCTTCATTACCATCACATTTATCGCGAGGCAAATATGGAAGCACATTACTTAGCACAGCATGCTATGTTAAATCCCCGTACTCAATATTATACTTCTCAGGCTCTGCCATCAAGTACGTGCAGCAGTCTCATTAGATCTCACTTGCTCTCACTTACGACTGCCTTGACGTCCCGAAGTCTTCCATATGGATTGGCGCATTTTCAGACTTACTGCCTGTATCCTTTGGGATCTAGGCAGGCACGGTATGGTTGTGTATCCATTCCTCTACATTCTGTGCTGCTTCTTTCGCATACATAACATGCTTCATTTTCTTTTCCTTGGCACGGCCTAGTTATCATGTGGCACCACACCTTTCCCATCACCCATTCGAGGACTGCATTGCTGGCTTAAATACTACATGTGCGATGGCCACATGGCGAAGAATGTTTATTTTCGTGGAGCTGGAATTTCAACACTGTCGCCTTGGCTCCTTTGGACTTGGGTATGAATTTGGACATGTATGAATTTGGGTAAGAAACATAACAGTGAGGAATTTCAACACTGTCGCCTTGGGTGATTTGGTTGGGTGATGCGGTTTATATATATATATTGAATTTAAAATAGTAGTGCATATATATATATATATATACATATATGGATAGAAGGTATTTTAAGGACAAAGAAACTTTAGTACATATGTGAATATATATACATTTGTGATGTATAAAGAGCAAATATATAATATATACAATTGTATGTATATATATACGGCCAATAGGCCTTTTAATGCTATAAAAAGGAAAATTCCCCTAATACACCCACATATATATTTATTTAGGCAATATATAGGTACTCTCTAAAATGAATGAGATATATTTGTATTATGTGGTGCCCCGCACCCCGGCGCCGCCGAAGTCGGTGCACCCGCCGTACTTCACTAAGGAGAGTACTAGGCGTCATCCATACGCGTCGTGATCCATGATAGGATTGCATGGATTTTCGTGCTTACACACAAACAAATAAGCAAAAACGTGGCAGCATTTAAAACTTCAAATTAGAAGCGTCATCACAACCATTTAAAGTTTACAACCCACATCAAATGTAGCAGAAAGCGACAAAAGCCAATTGTTTTTCCATCTCAATTACATAACTCAGTCACCCCTTAAAGCTGGCAAGTCCGGTCCTCTAAAGCTGGCCATCCGTCACTGCAGTCACGGGTAGGGAGCCCTGGGTTCGTCCTTGATCCACTCTACTTTGTCGCCTGCCACCTCTGGGAGGAAAAAATAGGGTGAGTGACAATTTCACCAGCAAGTATACTATAATAATCATGAGTTAAATGGAAAGTGCGAACAAGAACCGAATCCCCAAAAATTTATTGTTTAGAAGCATACCTGCCCTCCGTCCAATATTCGGTATGGATCGTCACTTAGGATAGCAAGATCATAACTTAATTAAAATCATCACCCAAAGCAGATTATAACATTAAAGGATCGTAACTCGTATCGATGAATAACACAATAAGAATCTTCACTTAGGGTCTACGAGGTCATCACAGCATAAATCTCATGTGTCACTTCATGAATGTAATATGCATGCATATGTACGTGTGATGCATAGAGATGATAAGGGAAATATGAACTTTCATTCTTTTCTTTAAAAATCATCATCGTCGTAAAACAATAGAGTGTTCAGATCTATCTTCCCGGATCTGAGGTGGTAATGTCTCCCCTTCGAATCTATTATTCCCGGATTCGGAACGGTAACATCATCTTTCTTATGTTCAGATCTATCTTCCCAGATCTGAGGCGGTAACGTCTCCCCTTCGAATCTATTGTTCCCGGATTCGGAACGGTAACATCATCTTTCTTATGTTCAGATCTATCTTCCTGGATCTGAGGCGGTAACGTCTCCCCTTCGAATCTATTATTCCCGAATTCGGAACGGTAACGTCATCATACTGGCCAAGTTCATACTCACACACGATACCGGTGGGGAAATCATTCTTTACAAAACAAAATCATCTTTTGAAACGCTTTTCATCTTTCTTTCTCATAAAAAGACATGCTGTAAATCATGTACATGACGATGATGCAATGCATGACATGTAATATGCAAATCACAGCATAATGCATGTCATAAATGAGTAGATACGTCTCGTTACTATGCTGGAAAATTCCAGCTTAGTGGCGTCTATTTCTCTTTAGGGATTTCTCATTAAAATGCACACTCTAGACCCATTGGTTCGCGCGTACTTCTCCGTAAATGTCATAAGTTATTTTCATGCAAGTTTTATGGAATTACGATGTCAATAAGGGAATCGTTTGTTCTTTTTCCTGAAGCGGTGCAACCTGAATTCTGGAATGACCATATTTTATTACAAAATTTATTGTGACCAATCCTTTAATATTTTTCTGGAAATTCTAACTCTCCATCTTAAAAAACTCATTGGGCTAGCATCCTGTCAAAATTTAGCCCAAATACAATTTCCTAAGGCCCTGTTCCAGATCATGCAACTTGTTACAAAAATTCTGTCCATCCAGCACACTTCAGTTTGACCCATTTTACTAGAAAATTAATTAAAAATAAACCACAACTTATTTTGACAAAATTCCAACTGCCACCTTTGCTTTATTCATGAAGTTAGTATCGTACCGAACATTAGTGGATTTTCACACTTCTAAGGCCCATATTTAGGCTACCAAACACGTTACATAAATTCTGTCCAGTACAACATTTTCCAGCAGGACCAATCTCAGTAGAAAATTCATTAAAAATAAACCGTGGCTCCTTTTAATGAGATTCCAACTCTTACATCTAACAAACACATAAAACTAATAGCATACCAAAAATCAATGGAATTGGAGGTTCTTAAGGTCCCTTTTCTGGCCTCACAATACAGTCCAAATTTTAGTCCAGCTCCAGAAATTTTTCTAGTGATCATATATTCTTCCTAAATGTCCTTAGCTTACATTTTTGTCACCAACACTTAGCCACAATTTTGGGAGCAACACACGCACCCTTCACCAACAGCCTCATTCTTCGGTGCATGCAAGAAAGTGATATAACTAAGAGCATATTACACTTAACACACAACAAGATCAAAGCTTGTCTCCACTTCATTACTAAGTTGACATTTTTTTCCATGTAAAATCACACGTCTCCCTTGACCCTTCCACCGTGAGCCTCTCATCATGAAAAGAAAGAATCTTTAACACATTCAACCTAGATTAGCCCATAATAATGCATGTAATCCACAAAGTACACATCTTTAGAACAAAGTCTCACTCCTACACACTCAAATGGCTTAGGCCAAAAGTTTTGGCATTCAACTTACTATTTTACAACTAAGATTAGATCTTAAGTATATGTAGCCATTCTTGCACACACTTTCACATCCAAACCATAAAGAGTATAGTGTACTTGCCTTCTTTGCTTACTCTTCTTGGAAAGGTGAAAAAGTTGAAGTCTTTCTCTTCTCTACACAAGCATTCCCTCGGTGGTGGAGAGGAAGAAAGGAACATAGTTAGTCTATATCTTTAACTCAATATCCCCTTTTAAAAAAAACTAAATGGCTTACTAAAAAGGAGTTTGAGTAGTGTCCAAGCTTCTCTAAGCTAGAGTCCTTAAAAGCTTGAGATCCTTGAGCCTAGAGACCATTAAAGGTCACGGTTTGGGGCAAAAAGAGATAACACCATGAGTTTCATCTTCATGAAAGTGTAAATGTCTTCTCAAGAGGCTAAGAACACTTACCTAATGTCACTTAGCTTTGGATGAACCTAATCCTTCTTGGTTGCTCTCTTGGCTGTGGGGTTGGAAGAGAAAGGAAGAGAAGGAGCTCACTTGTGTTTCCTTGGAGTGTTTGAAAAGCCTAGAGAGTTCTCAAGTGTGTTTTGGAGGGAATTCTTGTTCTTTTTGTAGAAATATGAGGGTTTGAGTGATTTCAAAATAAATAAATTGAATATAAATATATATATATAAACGTTGGATATATATATATATACACAAGTGTACATGTATGCATGATAACTTGCCTTATTTAGCTTATATTTTGTGTTGCCGAACTAACGAGCCATGAAGCTTTAAAGCTTACATCATATGGCGAACATTTGTTGAGTTTATACTATTTTCAGGTGCCACAATTAATGAACTAAAGTAGTTCATTAAGTGAAGTACTTAGTTTGATAAACTAAGTAGTTCATTAAAGGAAGATGCATTTGGAAAAGACATGAAGGCAACATGGCTATGGAAGGAAAGTTCTCTCCTCCTCCCCACATCATTTCACACGTTTTTAATACATAATATATATATATAGTTTCGGATTTTTTAAAAAGGCACATACACACTTGTTCCAACGTACTATCGACACGTTATATATCTTACGTACGTACGTTTACGTCACACCACTATACTTAACTCATATTTATGAGTACATTCAGGTCTTATATCATATGATATGAGATATGGTGATGACAAATTAAATACGACACGATAAAAGGTTCTAAACCGAAATTTGTCGTATCGGGCGATACCGAAACTTCGCCAACGTGTCACGTACTTGCCATAAATAAATGGCCAGCCCATATACATCAAAATTTATTAAAAATTTCGTGCCATACACTGTATATTGAGACAAAAATACTTTCCATGTTGGCACACACAAATCATCCCACATTTAGGCCAAAATGTGAAGATTCCAATTTTATTTTTGTCACATGTTTATGGTACCACTTTAAATCAGCCAAGTGCTGGAAATTAAAGTATATATTATATATATTATAATATATATAGCATGTGCAAAAGTTGGAATTTAAATTAGAGAAAAATCGGGTAATCGATAAATATCGAAAATTCGGTTTTCTACGCACTTGACATGGAACGTTTTTTTTGAACATGATGTGGCACGTATCTAGACACTTTTTACATATAATATACATCTTAAAGTGTTCTAGAAAATTAAATTAAGGGCTAATTGGAATATTACATGTGTGTATTATTAAATGTGCACTATTTTTCAAAGTTAGCAAAAATAAATTTCAGCACATGTATATACACTTTCTCAACGCCACCTACAGCTTATGTGGAGCACATGTGGAGCCTTGTTGGCATGTTGATTGGTCAAGAATCAATCATACAATGTTGATGAATCAAAGAGAGAAGCTACAAAAGGTAAGTTTTCAACATACACCTCTCTTATGTCACATGCTGAAAATTTCAGCATGTCACACTAGCTATGGACGATTTCTTCATCATTAAGGAATATATTTTGTTAATTTTGCATTAAGGAATAAATCAAATGATTTATGGAAATGTTTTGAATACTTTATGGAATAAAGGAAGTGATATTTTTGAATATCACACATGCTAAAAAATTCAGCATGTGTGTAGTGTATATGGCCGAAATATAGGCCACATGGTTGTGAAGTTTTATTCTATGCATGATGAGAATATTGTATACTTAATGTTGATTGAATTCTTGAATTAAAACAATGCAAAATAGGCAACATTTTGAAGAAAGAGTGGATGTTACACATGCTGAAATTTCAGCATGTGCAAGACATGTTTGTGACCGTATGTGACATCCTTTTGGTGTCCAAATTCATTCTCAAACTTGTAGCCAGACTTGCCCTAAATATTGGTTGTATTTTTATGGAAGAAATTCAAAGAAAAATGGAAGAAATATTTATTTAATCTCACATGGTAAATGCTGAAAATTTCAGCATTAACATGTTGATATGGCCGAATTTTTTGAGATGGAAAGAGAGAGATTTGTGTGTCTCAAACTTTATGACATATTGTGACTATTTTGGCATGATTTGATAATTGATTATTTGGCATATATTTAGTGTTTTTTTCAGAATATCCATGTCATCAAATGATGACAACAATGAGCCAATCAAAAGGTGCCAAGTAAGCAATGACTAAATGATGGTCCAATGGAGTGATGCCAAGTAAGCAAAATGTTGTCACCATGATGTCTCACATCCTCTCAAGCACTTAAAAGGAAATTTTCAAGATGGGGAGACTACCCTAGGGGGACGGCTGGACTTGATTAAGAAGAGAAGAGAAGAACAAACAAAAGCAACACCAAGAATCATATTCAAAAGTGATCAAAGTGCAAAAGCTTTCTTCTCCTACACTTTCTTTCTTTCTTCTCTTGTAAAAAGCCTATTGTATTTTATTTCTTTCATCCTTGAATAGGCTTCATAGAAATCACCATTCATATATCTTTGTACAAGATTGATCAAGGTGTGATCAATCTTCATTCTACCGAGGTGGTGGTGTTCGTGCAAATTGTACTCACAATACAAGATCCTACAAGTGGTATCAGAGCGCAGGAATACTCACGACAAGGAATCCAACGATTCAGTGAGATGGCATCCACAAATCTCAAAACCGAACAAGAAGGTATGTCAAGCCAAAGGCCTCCACTCTTTGACGGTGAGTCTTTTATTCAATGGAAACTTAGGATGAAATTATTTCTTATGGCTATAGACATAGACCTTTGGTCAATAATTGAAGATGGTCCATATGTCCCGTCTAAATTGTCTACTGTAGATGGAGTCACACTAGAAGTAATTAAAACAAGACAAGACTATACTAGTGAAGACAAAAAGAAACTGAGTATGAATGCTAAGGCCATGCAGTTACTCTTAAATGGTTTAAGTAAGAGTGAGTCTAGTTATGTGTCTAATTGTTCGAGTGCACAAGAAATGTGGAGAATTTTAGAGATGAAACACGAAGGCACGAGTCAAGTAAAAGAGTCTAAAATTAATATGCTTATGTCTACGCTTGAGTCTTTCAAGTTGTTGCCTAATGAGTCAATTGTTGATATGGATCTTCGTTTGACTAACATCTATAACTCTCTTGAGTCTCTTGGTAAGGCCTTTACAACGCAGGAAAAAGTACAGAAAGTCCTAAGGAGCCTCCCTTCAGAATGGGATCCTAAAGTGACTACCATAGAAGAAAGCAAGGAGACTAAGTCAATAAAAATGGAAGAACTCATTGGTTCACTAAAAGTGTATGAAAACAAACTCATTATTCATAAATCGGAATCAACCAAACAAGGTAAGACAATTGCTTTTAAATCAAATGAATACGTCTCCCCTCCCTCCGATCACATAGATGATAGTGATTCCGAATCGGACAATGATGACTTAATTCTATTGGCAAAAGGACTAAGAAGATTCATGAGAAAATCATTTAGAAATAAAAACAAGGGCACTACATCTAAGAGAAATAAAAACAAGTCAAATGATAAGGACATTAAATGTTATGAATGCGGCAAACTCGGACACTTATCATATGACTGCCCAAACAAAGAAAAGCAAACTAATAAGTACCCTGACAAGGAGCGGAACAAAAATAGACCCGTCTCAGATCCTAAACAAAGGAAACGTGCACTAAAGGCCTCCACATGGAGTGACTCATCAGACTCTGAAACTGAGACCGAAGAGGATGTAGGATCTGCAAGGCACCACTAGAAGGGGGGGGGTTGAATAGATGGTGCGGAAAGTGTGCTTTTTAAAATTTCTTTAAACTTGATCAATTCAAGTTCTGAAAACAGATTCTGTTTTCAGGACCTGTTTTAAAACGTTTTTAAAACCAGGTTAGAGGTCTCCAAAAATTATGAAATTTTGAGAGAACTTAGCCTCAGATGTTGTGAGGGTCCCCTAAAAATTTCAAATCAAAATTCAACCTTTAACCCCTTCAAAAACCGTTGGCACTCAGATTGTGCAAATCTGCCAGAACCGGTAGATGGTTTTGAAAAATTAATTCCTATTTGTGTGGATGTCCAAATGATTTGAAAATTTGACCAATAACTCTTCACACACTATATTTAAATGGGTTGAAACAGTTTTTGAAAATTCTTTTGGGAAGTAGGTCAAATACACCCAAAGTCTCAACCTTTGCAAGTCTGAAAATCAGACTGCACTAGTCTCAGAACTGTTGATGTTTGAATGACTTATACTTGTCCAAAAGGGTTGAAACTTGTGCCAAATTAACCCTAGAACGTTTATGTATGTTTCTGGAAATTTTTATAATTTTTGGAAAACGTTTACTATTTTTACAAACGTGAACAATATGAGTAAACAGTGCAGAAACTGAAAATCAGTGCTGAAAGTAAATGACACCAAGAATTTTATACTGGTTCGGTTATCAACAACCTACTCCAGTCTTCAAGAAACACCTTCCTTGGTTCACACTAATCACACAACTCAAAAACACCTTACCACAGGGTTGATGGAGTTACACACCAACTCCAACCCTTTACAAACCTTGTACGTGAATACAATTTGCACGAACACCACCACCTCGCTAGAATGAAGATTGATCACACCTTGATCAATCTTGTACAAAGATATATGAATGGTGGTTTCTATGAAGCCTATTCAAGGATGAAAGAAATCAAATACAATAGGATTATTACAAGAGAAGAAAGAAAGAAAGTGTAGGAGAAGAAGGCTTTTGCACTTTGATCACTTTTGAATATGATTCTTGGTCTTGTTTTTGTTTGTTCTTCTCTTCCCCTTATAGAAGGTCCAGCCGTCCCCCTTGTGTCTCTTCTCCCTCTTGAAAATTTCCTTTTAATTGCTTGGAGAGTGTGAGACATCATAGTGACAACACTTTGCTTACTTGGCATCACTTCATTGGACCATCATTTAGTCATTGCTTACTTGGCACCTCTTGATTGGCTCATTGTTGTCATCATTTGATGACATGGATATTCTGAAAAAAAACACTAAATATATGCCAAATAATCAATTATCAAATCATGCCAAAATAGTCACAATATGTCATAAAGTTTGAGACACAAAAATCTCTCTTTCCAACTCACCAAAATTCGGCCATATCAACTTGTAAATGCTGAAATTTTCAGCATTTACCATGTGAGATTAAATCAATATTTCTTCCATTTTTCTTTGAATTTCTTCCATAAAAATACAACCAATATTTAAGGCAAGTCTTGCTACAAGTTTGAGAATGAATTTGGACACCAAAAAGAGATACCATTCGGCCACAACATGTCTTGCACATGCTGAAATTTCAGCATGTGTAACATCCACTCTTTCTTCAAAATGTTGCCTATTTTGCATTGTTTTAATTTAAGAATTCAATCAACATTAAGTATACAATATTCTCATCATGTATAGAATAAAACTTGACAACCATGAGGCCTATATTTTGGCCATAACCACTACACACATGCTGAATTTTTCAGCATGTGTGATATTCAAAAATATCACTTCCTTTATTCTATAAACTATTCAAAACATTTCCATATCTCATTTAATTTATTCCTTAACAAAAGATTGACATTTTATCTTCCTTCATGATGAAGAAAACGGCCATAGCTAGTGTGACATGCTGAAATTTTCAGCATGTGACATAAGAGAGGTGTATGTTGAAAACTTACCTTTTGTAGCTTCTCTCTTTGATTAATCAACATTGTATGATTGATTCTTGACCAATCAACATGCCAACAAGGCTCCACATGTGCTCCACATCAGCTGTAGTGACGTTTGAATATGTTTGTGCATGTGCTGAAATTTATTTTTGCTAACTTTGAAAAATAGTGCACATTTAATATTACACACATGTAATATTCCAATCAGCCCTTAATTTAACTTTCTAGAACACTTTAAGATGTATATTATATGTAAAAAGTGTCTAGATACGTGCCACATCATGTTCAAGAAAAACGTTCCATGTCAAGTGCGTAGAAAACCGAATTTTCGATATTTATCGATTACCCGATTTTTCTCTAATTTAAATTCCAACTTTTGCACATGCTATATATATTATGTTATACATAATATATATAATATATACTTTAATTTTCAGCACTTGGCTGATTTAAAGTGGTACCATAAACATGTGACAAAAATAAAATTGGAATCTTCACATTTTGGCCTAAATGTGGGGTGATTTGTGTGTGCCAACATGGAAAGTATTTTTGTCTCAATATACAGTGTATAGCACGAAATTTTTGATAAATTTTGATGTATATGGGCTGGCCAGTTATTTATGGCAAGTACGTGACACGTTGGCGAAGTTTCGGTATCGCCCGATACGACAAATTTCGGTTTAGAACCTTTTATCGTGTCGTATTTAATTTGTCATCACCATATCTTATATCATATGATATAAGATCTGAATATACTCATAAATATGAGTTAAGTATAGTGGTGTGACGTAAACGTACGTTCGTAAGATATATAACGTGTCGATAGTACGTTGGAATAAATGTGTATGTGCCTTTTTAAAAAAAATCTGAAAAAATATATATATTATGTATATATGGCGTGTGAAATGATGTGGGGAGGAGGAGAAGACTTTCCTTCCATAGCCATGTTGCCTTTAAGCCTTTTCCAAATGCATCTTCCTTTAATGAACTACTTAGTTTATTAAACTAAGTACTTCACTTAATGAACTACTTTAGTTCATTAATTGTGGCACCTGAAAATAGTATAAACTCAACAAATGTTCGCCATATGATGTAAGCTTTAACGCTTCATGGCTCGTTAGTACGGCAACATAATATGTAAGCTAAATAAGGCAAGTTATCATGCATACATGTACACTTGTGTATATATATATACTCAACGTTATATATATATATACATATTCAAATTTCTTATTTTAAAATCACTCAAACCCTCATATTTCTACAATCTCCCCCTTTTGATGATTTTCAAAATAACAAGTGTACATGATTTAAGTGTTATCTCTCCCCCTTGAATTATGCACAGATTTGAAATTTGAATTTCGAATTTCAAATCCGGCTCCCCCTTGATTCATGCAATTAGGATCAATCAGTGATCTCTCTCCCTTAAATCTCTCTCTCTCCCCCTTAAATCATGCTTCTCTCTCCCCCTTTATTTTGGAAAGTTAATCAAAAGATTCCTGTCAAAAAGGAAAGTAAATCAAATAATATCGCATTAAATCACATCAATAGGAAGCATGCCTAATTTAGAACGGAGAGATTCAAATGTGGCTTGATTTAAGGCCTTAGTAAATATATCCGCTACTTGTGATTCTGTGCGTACGTGATCTATGACAATATTACCATTGTTAACGTGATCACGAAGAAAATGATAGCGAACTTCTATGTGCTTAGCCTTAGAGTGTAATACGGGGTTCTTAGACAAATTTATTGCACTCATACTATCACAATATATAGGAATTTTATCTACGGTAATTCCAAAGTCCGAAAGTTGTTTTTTTATCCACAACAACTGTGTGCAACAAAGGCTAAGAGCCATATATTCAGCCTCAGTAGTGGACAAAGCAACACTTGCTTGCTTTTTGGAAAACCACGAAATAAGGGAATTTCCTATAAATTGGCAAGTTCCGCTCGTGCTTTTTCTATCTATTTTGCAGCCACCATAATCTGCATCAGTGTAAGCATGTAAGTCGAATGTAGAATCCTTATCGTACCAAATACCTAAGGTGGGCGTGTGCTTAATATAACGGAATATTCTTTTTACCGCATTTAAGTGTGACACCTTAGGTTGACTTTGAAAACGAGCACACATGCATACGCTAAACATGATGTCTGGCCTACTAGCAATTAAATATAGTAAAGACCCTATCATGGATCTATATAATCCATTATCAACATCTTTACCATGTTCATCTTTGTCTAATTTAGTAGTGACACTCATAGGCGTGGGGGATGATTTCAAATTTTCAAAATTGAATTTCTTGATCATGTCGTTTACGTACTTAGCTTGGCTTATATGAATTCCTTTACTCGTTTGCTTAATCTGCAAGCCAAGAAAATAATTAAGTTCACCAACCATAGACATTTCAAATTCAGCTTTCATACAATTTTCAAAATCCTTGACGAGTTTATGTGAGGTAGAACCAAAAATAATATCATCTACGTAAATTTGAATAATAAGTAGATCGGATTTTTCTTGTTTCAAAAATAGTGTACTATCTATAGTACCACGTTTAAAATTATTTTCTAAAAGAAAAGTAGCAAAACGATCATACCATGCTCTAGGCGCTTGCTTTAGTCCATATAGTGCCTTCTTTAATTTGTACACGTGATCAGGATGTTTCAAATCTTCAAAACCGGGTGGTTGCTTCACGTATACTTCTTCTTGTATAAATCCGTTTAGAAAAGCACTTTTGACGTCCATTTGATACAATTTAAAATCTTTCATGCAAGCAATAGCAAGTAAAAGTCGTATAGCTTCTAAACGTGCTACGGGTGCAAATGTTTCATCGTAGTCTATTCCTTCTTCTTGATTATATCCTTGAGCTACGAGTCTTGCTTTATTTCTAACGACTTTTCCTTCTTCATTCATTTTGTTCCTAAACACCCACTTTGTGCCTATTATTGTCTTATCTTGTGGTCGTGGCACTAAATCCCATACATCATTTCTAACGAATTGATTAAAACTGAATTTTCGATATTTATCGATTACCCGATTTTTCTCTAATTTAAATTCCAACCTTTGCACATGATATATATATTATGTTATACATAATATATATAATATATATTTTAAATTTCAGCTCTTGGCTGATTTAAAATGGTACCATAAACATGTGACAAAAATAAAATTGGAATCTTCACATTTTGGCCTAAATGTGGGGTGATCTGTGTGTGCCAACATGGAAAGTATTTTTGGCTAATCACACCATGTGTATCACGAAATTTCCATCAATTTTTGATGTATATGGGCTGGCCATTTATTTATGGCAAGTACGTGACACGTTGGCGAAGTTTCGGTATTCGTCCGATACGACAAATTTCGGTTTAGAACCTTTTATCGTGTCGTATTTAATTTGTCATCACCATATCTTATATCATATGATATAAGACCTGGATACACTCATAAATATGAGTTAAGTATAATGGTGTGACGTTAACGTACGTACGTAAGATATATAACGTGTCGGTAGTACGTTGGAATACATGTGTATGTGCCTTTTATTAAAAAAAATCTGAAAATATAGTATATATATATGTATAAAACGTGTGAAATGAATGTGGGGAGGAGGAGAGGACTTTCCTTCCATAGCCATGTTGCCTTTATGCCTTTTCCAAATGCATCTTCCTTTAATGAACTACTTAGTTTATTAAACTAAGTACTTCACTTAATGAACTACTTTAGTTCATTAATTGTGGCACCAAAAAATAGTATAAACTCAACAAATGTTCGCCATATGATGTAAGCTTTAAAGCTTCATGGCTCGTTAGTACGGCAACATAATATATAAGCTAAATAAGGCAAGTTATCATGCATACATGTACACTTGTGTATATATATATATACTCAACGTTTATATATGTATATATATATTCAAATTTCTTATTTTGAAATCACTCAAACCCTCTTATTTCTACAATCTCCCCCTTTTGATGATTTTCAAAATAACTAGTGTACATGATTTAAGTGTTATCTCTCCCCCTTGAATTATGCACAGATTTGAAATTTGAATTTCGAATTTCAAGTCCGGCTCCCCCTTGATTCATGCAGTTAGGATCAATCAGTGATCTTTTTCTCCCTTAAATCTCTCTCCCCTTTAAATCATGCTTCTCTCTCCCCCTTTATTTTGGAAAGTTAATCAAAAGATTCCTGTCAAAACGGAAAGCAAATCAAATAATATCGCATTAAATCACATCAACAGGAAGCATGCCTAATTTAGAACGAAGAGATTCAAATGTGGCTTGATTTAAGGCCTTTAAATATATCCGCTACTTGTGATTCTGTGCGTACGTGATCTATGACAATATTACCATTGTTAACGTGATCACGAAGAAAATGATAGCGAACTTCTATATGCTTAGCCTTAGAGTGTAGTACGGGGTTCTTAGACAAATTTATTGCACTCATACTATCATAATATATAGGAATTTTATCTACGGTAATTCCAAAGTCCGAAAGTTGTTGTTTTATCCACAACAACTGTGTGCAACAAAGGCTAAGAGCCATATACTCAGCCTCAGTAGTGGACAAAGCAACACTTGCTTGCTTTTTGGAAAACCATGAAATAAGGGAATTTCCTATGAATTGGCAAGTTCCGCTCGTGCTTTTTCTATCTATTTTGCAGCCACCATAATCTGCATCAGTGTAAGCATGTAAATCGAATGTAGAGTCCTTATCATACCAAATACCTAAGGTGGGCGTGTGCTTAATATAGCGGAATATTCTTTTTACCGCATTTAAGTGTGACACCTTAGGTTGACTTTGAAAACGAGCACACATGCATACGCTAAACATAATGTCAGGCCTACTAGCAGTTAAATATAGTAAAGAACCTATCATAGATCGATATAATCCATTATCAACGTCTTTACCATGTTCGTCTTTGTCTAATTTAGTAGTAACACTCATAGGCGTAGGGGATGGTTTCAAATTTTCAAAATTGAACTTCTTGATCATGTCATTTACGTACTTAGCTTGGCTTATATGAATTCCTTTACTCGTTTGCTTAATCTGCAAGCTAAGAAAATAATTAAGTTCACCAACCATAGACATTTCAAATTCAGCTTTCATACAATTTTCAAAATCTTTAACAAGTCTATGTGAGGTAGAACCGAAAATAATGTCATCTACATAAATTTGAATAATAAGTAAATCTGATTTTTCTTGTTTCAAAAATAGTGTACTATCTATAGTACCACGTTTAAAATTATTTTCTAAAAGAAAGGTGGCAAAACGATCATACCATGCTCTAGGCGCTTGCTTTAGACCATATAGTGCCTTCTTTAATTTGTACACGTGATCTGGATGTTTCAAATCTTCAAAACCGGGTGGTTGCTTCACGTATACTTCTTCTTGTATAAATCCGTTTAGAAAAGCACTTTTGATGTCCATTTGATATAATTTAAAATCTTTCATGCAAGCAATAGCAAGTAAGAGTCGTATAGCTTCTAAACGTGCTACGGGTGCAAATGTTTCATCGTAGTCTATTCCTTCTTCTTGATTATATCCTTGAGCTACGAGTCTTGCTTTATTTCTAACGACCTTTCCTTCTTCATTCATTTTGTTCCTAAATACCCACTTTGTGCCTATTATTGTCTTATCTTGTGGTCGTGGCACTAAGTCTCATACATTATTTCTAACGAATTGATTAAGTTTGTCATGCATAGCATCAATCCAAGATGAATCACTCAAAGCATCATGCACATTTTTGGGCTCAATTTCAGAAATCATAGCATGAAATTTATTTATTTCATCCGAAGTGATTCTTCTACGTGGTCGTACACCGTGAGTGATGTCGCCTATGATGAGATCATGTGGGTGATCTCTATGCCATCTTGATTGATTATTTTCTAAGTTATCATGCATTTCTATATGATCATGCATTTCTAGTGTTTCATTCATCTCATGCATATCAAAAGAATCATTTTCTTCATCCAAAACGGGTTTCAATTCAAAGTCATCATCATATTCCTTTTCTTTATCAATCTCTCCAAATTCATTGAATTTAACATGAATAGATTCTATGATTTGTCTAGTGAGAGGATCATAACATCTATATGCTTTTGAGTTTATGGAATACCCGATAAAAATGCACTCAATTGATTTGGATTCAAATTTATCTAAATTATCTTTTGTATTCAAGACAAAGCATTTGCATCCAAACACACGAAAATAATCAATCTTAGGCATGCGATCATTCAAAATTTCGTAAGGCATCTTGTTTATTTTCTTTCTTATAGATAGGCGATTTACAATATAGCATGCACAATTTACGGCTTCCGCCCACAGAAATCTAGGCAATTTATTTTCACAAAGCATGGTTCTAGCGATTTCTTGTAGTGTGCGATTCTTTCTTTCTACTACTCCATTTAATTGTGGAGTTCTAGGTGGCGAAAACTCATGTTTAATTCCTTTTTCTTCACAAAACGAAATCATCTCTTTATTTTTAAATTCACCGCCTCTATCGCTTCTTATTCTTTTCACATTTACGCTGTATTGATTTTCAAGTTGTTTAATTAATTTAGCAATTTCTACGGCGCTATCATCTTTATGTGCAAGAAATAAAGTCCAAGTATAACGAGAAAAGTCATCAACAATCACGCATGCATAGTGACGCCCACCAAGGCTTGTAGTGCGACTAGGACCAAACAAATCGATATGCAATAGTTCTAGTATTCTAGTCGTGCTTATCTCATTTTTAGGCTTAAGTGACTCACGTGTTTGTTTGCCTTTTATGCAAGATTCACACAACTGAAAGTTGTCTAAATCAAGCGTAAGCAATCCCCGTACTAGGTTCTTTCGTTGCAATTTTTCTAATGTAGAAATACCTATGTGTCATAAACGTCTATGCCACAAATTCACATTGGGTTCATTTGACATAAAGAATTTAACTTTGGCGTCTACTACATCATCCATAGATAGTGTGAATATATTTCCTTCATGTTTTCCTTTTAAAACGGTTTCTCCATTTTTATTTATTATATTACAATAAGGGTGAGTAAAACACACATTGAAACCATTGTCAACAAATGAGAAATACTAAGAAGATTGTAAGATAAGTTGCTTACCAAAAACACGTTGGAGATTTGAAGTGTATCCGGATTTCCAATCGTACCTTTACCAATGATCTTGCCTTCATTGTTGTCTCCAAAGGTCACGGATCCGCCTTTTGTGACCTTCTTTAATTTGGAGAACAGGCTCGGGTCACCCGTCATGTGCCTCGAGCAACCACTGTCAAGGAACCACTTTATTGATGTGTCTTTCGATGAGTGGTCTCCCTACAATGTGAAAAGGTGATTTAGGTACCCTTTTTAATTTTGGGTCCTTTCGAGTAGTTAATCACCTTTTGGTAAAAGTACCTTTTGGTACCCATACTTGGGTGATCCTTCTCGGTCTATCAAATGGCAAGCATGAAGGTGCGATATAATATACATGTGGTGCATGTACTTTGGGTCTTTGCCCAAGGACTCCTCTATACTCATTGAATGAAGGATGCTTTTGATATGTCCTTGTGTGCGTGTGCGTAGTGCGTGGATGATATGTATTTCTTGTATGCATTGTTCTTTTCTTCTCATATCTATATGGTACAACGTTATATTTCACATGATATGAGGAAGTGGGGCGTGTGGAAGAGGGTGCTTTTTGCGTCATCTTAGACGCCACTTGATGCTTAGGGGTGTCTACTTTCTTAGACACAACAAACTTGGTTGGTTTGGTTGATACTTCATTAGTATCAACGTATCCCAATCCAGTTTTGTCACTGTCATGCTTTTGTGATAATATGATGCGATGCAGCATGTTTGACCCTGTATCGAATTGTTTCATCATTTTCTCTAAGTCTGTATTCCTTGATTTCAAATTTGAAATCTCGGATTTCATTTCATTATTTTGAGAAGTCAATGATGAGATCTCGGTTTTTAGTGCAGTGATGACATATGAAGACTCTTTCTTTGAATCGCTTAATTGAGCGACAAGATTCTCGTTAGAAGATTCTAACAGTTTCTTGTCTTCAATTAAACGTTTCTTTTCTTTTGCGAGAGTCTTAGTAAATTTATGTAATTCAAGATATTGACTAAAAAGATCATCATAAGAAGGTTCAGAGTCAGAGTCAGAATCGGATGATACCTCATTAGATGCCTTTGAAGCGAAGCAAACTTGAGCGGTCTCCTCTTCGGTCTCAGTTTCAGAGTCTGATGAGTCACTCCATGTGGAGGCCTTTAGTGCACGTTTCCTTTGTTTAGGATCTGAGACGGGTCTATTTTTGTTCCGCTCCTTGTCAGGGTACTTATTAGTTTGTTTTTCTTTGTTAGGGCAGTCATATGATAAGTGTCCGAGTTTGCCGCATTCATAACATTTAATGTCCTTATCATTTGACTTGTTTTTGTTTCTCTTAGATGTAGTCCCCTTGTTTTTATTTCTAAATGATTTTCTCATGAATCTTCTTAGTCCTTTAGCCAATAGAATTAAGTCATCATTATCTGATTCGGAATCACTATTATCTATGTGATCGGAGGGAGGGGAGACGTATTCATTTGATTTAAAAGCAATTGTCTTACCTTGTTTGGTTGATTCCGATTTCCGACTAGTAAGTTTGTTTTCATAAACTTTGAGTGAACCAATGAGTTCTTCCATTTTTATTGACTTAGTCTCCTTGCTTTCTTCTATAGCAGTCACTTTAGGATCCCATTCCGAAGGAAGGCTCCGTAGGACTTTCTGTACCTTTTCCTGCGTAGTAAAATCCTTACCAAGAGACTCAAGAGAGTTATAGATGTTAGTCAAACGAAGATCCATATCTACAATTGACTCATTAGGCAACAACTTAAAAGACTCAAGAGTAGACATGAGCATATTAATTTTAGACTCTTTTACTTGACTTGTGCCTTCGTGTTTCATTTCTAAGATTCTCCACATTTCTTGTGCACTCGAACAATTCGACACATAACTAGACTCACTCTTACTTAAACCATTTAAGAGTAACTGCATGGCCTTAGCATTCATACTCAGTTTCTTTTTATCTTTACTAGTATATTCTTGTCTAGATTTAATAACTTCTAAAGTAACTCCGTCTACAGTGGATACATTAGATGGGACATATGGACCATCTTCAATTATTGACCAAAGATCTATATCTATAGCCATAAGAAAAAGTTTCATCCTAAGTTTCCATTGAATAAAAGACTCACTGTCAAAAAGGGAGGCCTTTGGCTCGACATACCTTCTTGTTCGGTTTTGAAATTTGTGGATGCCATCTCACTGAATCGTTGAATTCCTTGTAGTGAGTATTCCTGCGCTCTGATACCACTTGTAGGATCTGCAAGGCACCACTATAAGGGGGGGGGGGGGGTTGAATAGATGGTGCGGAAAGTGAGCTTTTTAAAATTTCTTCAAACCTAACCAATTCAAGTTCTGAAAACAGATTCTGTTTTCAGGACCAGTTTAAAACGTTTCTAAAACTAGGTTAGAGGTCTCCAAAAATTATGCAATTTTGAGAGAACTTAGCCTCAGATGTTATGAGGGTCCCCTAAAAATTTCAAATCAAAATTCAACCTTTAACCCCTTCAAAAACCGTTGACACTCAGATTGTGCAAATCTGCCAGAACTGGTAGATGGTTTTGAAAAATTAATTCCTATTTGTGTGAATGTCCAAATGATCTGAAAATTTGACCAATAACTCTTCACACACTATATTTAAATGAGTTGAAACAGTTTTTGAAAATTCTTTTGGGAAGTAGGTCAAATACACCCAAAGTCTCAACCTTTGCAAGTCTGAAAATCAGACTGCACTAGTCTCAGAACTTTTGATGTTTGACTAACCTATACTTGTCCAAAAGGGTTGAAACTTGTGCCAAATTAACCCTAGAACGTTTATGTATGTTTCTGGAAATTTTTATAATTTTTAGAAATCGTTTTCTATTTTTCTGAACGTGAACAAAACGTATAAACAGTGCAGAAACTGAAAAGTAAATGCTGAAAGTAAATTGCACCAAGAATTTTATACTAATTCGGTTATAAACAACCTACTCCAGTCTTCAAGGAACACCTTCCTTGGTTCACACTAATTTCACACACGCAGTACACCTTACCGCAGGGTTGATAGAGTTACACCTTAACTCCAACCCTTTACTAACCTTGTATTGCTAGTACAATTTGCACGAACACCACCACCTCGCTAGAATGAAGATTGATCACACCTTGATTAATCTTTTACAAAGATGAATGAATGGTGGTTTCTATGAAGCCTATTCAAGAATGAAAGAAGTATAATACAATAGGCTTTTTACAAGAGAAGAAAGAAAGAAAGTGTAGGAGAAAAGAGGCTTGGCACTTTGATCACTTTGGAATGCAAATATTGGTGTTGTTTTTGTTTGTTCTTCTCTTCTCCTTAAAACATGTTCAGCCGTCCCCCCTATTGCTTCTCCCCCTCTTGAAAATTTCCTTTTAAGTGCTTGAGAGGGTGTGAGACATCATGGTGACAATGTTTTGCTTACTTAGCATCACTCCATTGGACCATCATTTAGTCATTGCTTACTTGGCACCTTTTGATTGGCTCAATGTTGTCATCATTTGATGACATGGAAAATCTGAAATAATCACTTTAAACATGTGCCAACATCAATCATTAAGTCATACCATAATTCACAAATTCTCTCATCAAGTGCAAGACACAAAATATCCTTCCTTCCATCCTCAAAAAAATCGGCCATTATGCTCCTTGCCATGCTGAATTTTTCAGCATGTGCAACATCCATTTTTATTCAAGATAATCCCCAATTTACTTTGATTTTTCTCATTAAAATAAATCAACAATACATGGTAGGTCTTGCTACAAGATGAAGAATGAACTTGGACACCAAAAGGGAGCAAGATTCGGCCACTATCACCTTCACACATGCTGAAAAATTTCAGCATGTGTGATATGTAAAATATCACACTTAATAACCTTACCTACAATTCAAATAATTTCCATAACTCCTTTGATTTATCCTTTAATGAAAAATTGACAAATTATCTTGCTTAACCCTTAAGAATTCGGCCATGGCTAGTGTGACATGCTGAAATTTTCAGCATGTGACATAAGAGAGGTATATGTTGAATACTTACCTTTTGTAGCTTCTCTCTTTGATTCATTAACATTGTATGGTTGATCCTTGACCAATCAACATGCCAACAAGGCTCCACATGTGCTTCATCTCAGCTGTATAGGCGTTTATAATATGTATATACATGTGCTGAATTTTATTTTTGCTAACTTTATAAAATAGTGCACATTCAATAATACACACATGTAATATTCCAATCAGCCCTTAATTTAATTATCTAGAACACTTTAAGATGTATATTATATGTAAAATGTGTCTAGATACGTATCACATCATGGTCAAGAAAAACGTTCCATGTTAAGTGCGTAGAAAACCGAATTTTCGATATTTATCGATTACCCGATTTTTCTCTAATTTAAATTCCAACCTTTGCACATGATATATACATTATGTTATACATAATATATATAATATATATTTTAAATTTCAGCTCTTGGCTGATTTAAAATGGTACCATAAACATGTGACAAAAATAAAATTGGAATCTTCACATTTTGGCCTAAATGTGGGGTGATTTGTGTGTGCCAACATGGAAAGTATTTTTGGCTAATCACACCATGTGTATCACGAAATTTCCATCAATTTTTGATGTATATGGGCTGGCCATTTATTTATGGCAAGTACGTGACACGTTGGCGAAGTTTCGGTATTCGTCCGATACGACAAATTTCGGTTTAGAACCTTTTATCGTGTCGTATTTAATTTGTCATCACCATATCTTATATCATATGATATAAGACCTGGATACACTCATAAATATGAGTTAAGTATAATGGTGTGACGTTAACGTACGTACGTAAGATATATAACGTGTCGGTAGTACGTTGGAATACATGTGTATGTGCCTTTTATTAAAAAAAATCTGAAAATATAGTATATATATATGTATAAAACGTGTGAAATGAATGTGGGGAGGAGGAGAGGACTTTCCTTCTATAGCCATGTTGCCTTTATGCCTTTTCCAAATGCATCTTCCTTTAATGAACTACTTAGTTTATTAAACTAAGTACTTCACTTAATGAACTACTTTAGTTCATTAATTGTGGCACCTGAAAATAGTATAAACTCAACAAATGTTTGCCATATGATGTAAGCTTTAAAGCTTCATGGCTCGTTAGTACGGCAACATAATATATAAGCTAAATAAGGCAAGTTATCATGCATACATGTACACTTGTGTGTATATATATATACTCAACGTTTATATATGTATATATATATTCAAATTTCTTATTTTGAAATCACTCAAACCCTCTTATTTCTACATAGAGAAGAGAAAGACTTCAACTTTTTCACCTTTCCAAGAAGAGTAAGCAAAGAAGGAAAGTACACTATACTCTTTATGGTTTGGATGTGAAAGTGTGCGTATGAATGGCTAGATATACTTAAGATCTAATCTTAGTTGTAAAATAGTAAGTTGAATGCCAAAACTTTCGGCCTAAGCCATTTGGGTGTGTAGGAGTGAGACTTTGTTCTAAAGATGTGTTCTTTGTGGATTACATGCATTATTATGGGCTAATCTAGGTTGAATGTGTTAAAGATTCTTTCTTTTCATGATGAGAGGCTCACGGTGGAAGGGTCAAGGGAGACATGTGTGATTTTACATGGAAAAAAATTGTCAACTTAGTAATGAAGTGGAGACAAGCTTTGATCTTGTTGTGTGTTAAGTGTAATATGCTCTTAGTCATATCATTTTCTTGCATGCACCGAAGAATGAGGCTGTTGGTGAAGGGTGCGTGTGTTCCTCCCAAAATTGTGGCTAAGTGTTGGTGACAAAAATGTAAGCTAAGGACATTTAGGAAGAATATATGATCACTAGAAAAATTTCTGGAGCTGGACTAAAATTTGGACTGTATTGTGAGGCCAGAAAAGGGACCTTAAGACCTCCAATTCCATTGATTTTTGGTATGCTATTAGTTTTATGTGTTTGTTAGATGTGAGAGTTGGAATCTCATTAAAAGGAGCCACGGTTTATTTTTAATGAATTGTCTACTGAGATTGGTCCTGCTGGAAAATGTTGTATTGGACAGAATTTAAGTAACGTGTTTGGTAGCCTACAAATGGGCCTTAGAGGTGTGCAAATCCACTAATTTTCGGTATGATACTAACCTCATGAATAAAGAAAAGGTGGCAGTTGGAATTTTGTCAAAATAAGTTGTGGTTTATTTTTAATTAATTTCCTAGTAAAACGGTCAAACTGAAGTGTGCTGGATGGACAGAATTTGTGTAACAAGTTGCATGATCTGGAACAAGGCCTTAGGAAATTTTATTTGGGCTAAATGTTGACAGGATGCTATCCCAATGAGTTTGTTAAGATGGAGAGTTGGAATTTCAAGAAAAAGATTAAAGGATTGGTCACAATAAATTTTGTAATAAAATATGGTCATTCCAGAATTCAGGTTGCACCGCTTTAGGAAAAAGAACAAACGATTCCCTTATTGACATCGTAATTCCATAAACTTGCATGACAATCACTTATGACATTTACGGAGAAGTACGCGCGAACCAATGGGTCTAGAGTGTGCATTTTAATGAGAAATCCCTAAGGAGAAGTAGACGCCACTAAGCTGGAATTTTCCAGCATAGTAACGAGACGTATCTACTCATTTATGTCATGCATTATGCCGTGATTTGCATATTACATGTCATGCATTGCATCATCGTCACGTACACGATTTACAGCATGTTTTTTTATGAGAAAGAAAGATGAAAAGCGTTTCAAAAGATGATTTTGTTATGTAAAGAATGATTTCCCCACCGGAACCGTGTGTGAGTATGAACTTGGCCAGTATGATGACGTTATCGTTCCGAATCTGGGAATAATAGATTCGAAGGGGAGACGTTACCACCTCAGATCCGGGAAGATAGATCTGAAAATAAGAAAGATGACGTTACCGTTTCGAATCCGGGAATAATAGATTCGAAGGGGAGACGTTACCGCCTCAGATCCGGGAAGATAGATCTGAACATAAGAAAGATGACGTTACCGTTCCGAATCCGGGAATAATGATTCGAAGGGGAGACGTTACCGCCTCAGATCCGGGAAGATAGATCTGAACACTCTATTGTTTTACGACGATGATGATTTTTAAAGAAAAGCATGAAAGTTCATATTTCCCTTATCATCTCTATGCATCACACGTACATATGCATGCATATTACATTCATGAAGTGACACATGAGATTTATGTTGTGATGACCTCGTAGACCCTAAGTGAAGATTCTTATTGTGTTATTCATCGATACAAGTTACGATCCTTTAATGTTATAATCTGCTTTGGGTGATGATTTTAATTAAGTTATGATCTTGCTATCCTAAGTGATGATCCATACCGAATATTGGACGGAGGGCAGGTATGCTTCTAAACCATAAATTTTTGGGGATTCGGTTCTTGTTTGCACTTTCCATTTAACTCATGATTATTATAGTATACTTGCTGGTGACATTGTCACTCACCCTATTTTTTCCTCCCAGAGGTGGCAGGAGACAAAGTAGAGTGGATTGAAGACGAACCTAGGGTTCCCTACCCGTGAGTGTAGTGACGGATGGCCAGGTTTAGGGGACCGGACTTGCCAGCTTTAAGGGGTGACTGAGTTATGTAATTAAGATGGAAAAACAATTGGCTTTTGTCGCTTTCTGCTACATTTGATGTGGATTGTAAGCTTTAAATGGTTGTGATGACGCTTCTAATTTGAAGTTTTAAATTCTGTCACGGTTTCGCTTATTTGTTTGCGCGTAAGCACGAAAATCCATGCAATCCTATCATGGATCACGATGCGTATGGATGACGCCTAGTACTCTCCTTAGTGAAGTACGGCGGGTGCACCGACTTCGGCGGGGCCGGGGTGCGGGGCGCCACAGTAGGATACCCAAACAGATTAATAGGAGGTATATGGTAATAGGATTTGAGGAAAATTTTATCATAAGTCGATGAATACTAAGTTGAATAATATATAATTAAGGGATGATGCTAGAAATTAAGTGTTTAACTTCTTAAGGGTAAAATTGATATCACCCCTAGGTTTCGAGGACGAAACTTTTTATAAGGGGGGAGGTTTGTTACGACCCGCACTTCCAGGCCAGCTGGCATAAGAGAATCGAAGACTTGCGAAAGAATTTAGACGCGATCAGTGTACCGCGATACGCGGAGGAGATAAAAAAATTTCCTTTTATGAACTAAACCTAGAAACTACAGACTTATGCAATGATCAAGTTAGAAAATAAATACAAGTTCCAAGCAATACATAAATCAACACAAATTGATTCAAATTCAATAAAAGAAAATCCATACATAAGGCAATAGAAAGAGGATAAAGTGGTAAATTTCTACCCCACCTTCCAAGAGAAAACCGTCCCCCCCAACTTGTGTATGGAAAATTGTCTTACTTAAACCACTTTTCTTGCATTACATCATATGACACTTACACCTTTTACTTTTCCTACAACCACCCTTCACTTTTCCATACCCACCATAAGAAAACTATTCTAATCTTTTGCCTCCTCTTGGAATTCACGGTAGCACCAAAATGGAAGAATGCTATTTTTTTCTACTTTATTCACGCCTTTCCAAGTTCTCCACTTCATCATGTTTCTCCCTCATTCCACCCCATGTGCCTCGGCCAACCCACCCCATGCAAGACATCATGACAAGATTCTTTTGTTTTTTTTTCAAGGCCTAGGAATTTTGGCCAACCTCATTTCTCCAATTCTCACTCTACTTTCTCTATCTTCAACAAACTTCTTCTCTCCTCTTACAACTCCCCAAAAGTTCCCAACCTTCTTCCATCTCCTCCATCACTGTGGAGTCAAGAAGGTAGGAGGACAAGCCTCGTTTTCTTTCTTCATCCAACCCTCACCCTAATCCCAAAATCCAAGCCAAATAACATAACATCCTTTCCCCTCTTAATAAGACAAGAACCAAGCTCATCCCACCCTCTCTAAGCTCCAACCCTGGGAACCTTCAAGGAACGAGGGGGACCAAATTCTCTAAGGTAAAAGGATGATTCAAGCTTGCATGTGGAGGATTTCATAAGATAAGGAAGAGCAGCCTCATTTGGAACACCTTGTTCTCCATTCATCTTTTCAAGAGAAATCATCTTCTCCTCCTCTAGACTTCCACCCGTGGCTACCATGAGGGAGAAAGAAGAAGATTCCCTCAAATTCAAGTGAAGAAAACACATGCAAGTCTAAGGAAACTCCCAACCAAAAAAAACCGAAGATGAAACCTTTACCAAGAATAAAAATAAGAAAACTATCTAATCTTCTTGCCTTAAGAGATTTAATCATTTTCTCTCTTAGCCATTTAGTCCGTACACAACACCATAGGAAAAGAAAGCTTCCTTAAGTTGGAGCAACAAGAGAAATCATCAAGGACTTACCAAGGTAAAACTCATAAGAGATTCTCTTAGCACCTCTTTCACCCTTCTACTTCTAAAAAGAACTAATCTTTCTTGCTTTAGCCATGTAGGCCGAGACCAAGAGAAGGTTGAAGAGGGAATATTTTTCTCTCTTAAAGTGTAAGGTGCAAGAACAAAGGCAATTACTCTTCCTAGATACTACATGGTTTTACAAAATGTTTAGTATACATGTGTATATCAAAGTTGGATCATCATGTAGTATGTTCAAGATTTTCCTTCAAAAATATATATACAAATCTAGCTTTTATGTGAAATACATATATATATATATATGTATACGCGTGCATATGGTATATATGTATATACGTGTATATGATGTATGAATGTATACATGTGTAAATAAGTGTATATATATATATATGCATGCATATAATATGTATATGTGTGTATATATATGCATGTATAAAAGGTATATATGTATACGGAATTTAAAATAGTAATGTATATATATATATATTTTTGGCCAAAATGGTGTTTTATTATGACATTATTCCTCACTTAAGGTGGAGGGAAACCCTTATACAATAGAGTCATCGTAATCGAAAAAATAATGTAAAAACGTAAGGATTGCCTTTCGCCAATTATATATGATATGCCGCATTAAAACCTTGCCAAGTAAAACCACCCTTGTGGATAAAACCTTGGCGAAGGAAAAAGCGTACATATTTATATAATTGTAGCGAGTGTTCTTGGCAAAGTGAAATGTAAACAAGAATTTAAATGTAGAGCCCACTATAGACGTTCTTGCTTGATAATTGTTGTATACGTAGGTTGATGTCGTTGCCGCTGACGGATCCAAAGCCCTTGTGATCATATTAAACATGCCATCATAACCCATGCAACATGCAGAAAAGAAGCATACGTTAAAGCCATAGTAACAAATCTGTAAGTCAGCAACTCTTGGGGGAATGAGGGACGTACCGACGTTGTCTGCACTCCAGTAAAGCGCAGACAACAAAGAAGACAAAATTGGCAGTATATGCATAGCCCAGTATCTCCATCAACATTGAAACCATATGGCAATCCATGTGTCTCGCAAGATAGGCAGGCAATAACTTATGTAAGAAATGAAATGATGTAGTATAAGTACACAGATGAAGGAGCGACAGAGTACCGTTACTGCTTGTATCCATGCTGTGATACAGGCAGATAGGAGGAAACTAGCCATGATCAGGACAGAAATATGGAGTTGATAAGTCCGTGATAATGCAGCCTCTGACCACCGGTGGTAATTGCGATGAAGATGAGAAAACACGTAAAGTTGTGTGTTGCATCGCATGGGCTGCCAAATGGTGTGCTGCTGCATTTGTTTCCCTAGGCGTATATTGAAGATCTGAACGTGTTAGTTGAAGAAACAGTCCCAGACGATTCAAGTCCAGCCGCATTTCTCCAGTGGATCCCTGCGCAGCTAGTATCGATTGTTTGCTTAAACAGTCAGTTTCAATAATCAGCCTTGAATGTTGTTGCGAGAAGAATATTAGGGAATACAGCAAAGCCTGTATCTCTACTCTCAAGGGAGATAATCTGGGCAACGCAAACCCAATTGCCTTAACAAAACGGCCAGAAGAGTCTCGGATAATGGCACCTGCTGCAGCACTTGTTTGTCCCGCTACAGCATCGACATTAAGTTTTAGTCTGCCTGGGGGTGGTGTGTGCCATCTTACCAGAACTAGGCGGCGTGAGCGTAGTACGGGAGATAAACCCAATGCAACTAAAGAGGGGACAGTAGAAGCAATCTTTTTCCCCGAAATGGACGCACACCAACTATATACGTCCATACGGATGTGTTCTTCCAAACGATATGGTTGTGGCTGGTCCAGTCCGAAAGTTACACATGCATATTCCTTCCATATATTCCAGCATATATAATGAGGGACTATTACTTTCAGATGGCCTTGCAGAGAGGAAGAAGAGGATCATAGCCACCAACTCCAGAGATTGGAACGCAAAGAAGTGCAAGAGTAGCACGGTCCATCGAACAAAACCATGTATTTCTGCCATATTTGTGCAATAATAGGGCAATTCAAAAACAAATGATCAATGGTGCTGCTGTTGTTTTTGCAAAAAGGACACTGCGAAGGATATGATTGCATAAAGTGGGACAAGTTGTCTGGCAAAGGCAGTGCACCATTACAAAGTTTCCATATAAACAATTTGCAAGAGGCTGATGCACCTGGCCACCAAATATACTTACTGCTTCGCAAGGTGACTTTTATGCTTCTACATTCTTCATATGCACCCTTTAGTGTGAATTGTCCATTTGAATCCGGCATCCAAGTCCATCCTGCGTGACTTCTTTGGGATCTCTCCTGACAAAAATCATTTATCCTGCAGATTCGTTTCCAAACTGGAGAATCATATAATAAAGTTCTGTAATGCGCTCTCCTGCCATATTTTTGCTGCATATATGTTGCCCATAATGTGGATCCTTGGTGATATGCCCACCAAATTTTGCAATCAAAGGCCTTTTGCAGCGCATGAAGTGAGCGAACCCCTACGCCCCCCTCTGACACTGGGTAACACAAGTCCTTCCATGATCGCCAACTATGCTTATGTCCCCAAAATAAAGCCGACATGCGCCTCTCCAGCTCTTTTATTATGCTTACAGGTAATCTTGATGCTGCAAAGAGATGCAGTGGGATAGAAGATAATACCGAGTTAATTAGAACTAGCCTTCCTGCTGTACTTAGTAGCTTGATGGACCATCCATTAAGGTGTTTCTCAAAATGCTGTATTAGAGTGGAGCAATGTGTACTGTGGCAAATTCCTTTGTGAATTGGTGCACCAAGATACTTCATTGGCAATGCTCCAAGTCTCATACCCAGAATGTCTGCTGTGCCATGGCCATTTTGACCTGCGCTTATTACAACCGAACTCTTATGAAAGTTGACTTGCTGGCCTGATGCTGCAGGTATGTTTGTAAAAAAGAGATAAAACGACGCAAATTCCTTGGTGCTACATTTAGAAATATTAGCGAGTCATCTGCATAGCCTAAATGAGATGGCGTAAGTATTCTCCCGTCCTGAAATCCTTTGATCCATTTAGAATTAATCAATGATTTGAGTCCTCTATAAATCCTTCGGATGCCAATATAAACAGAATCGGAGACAAAGGATCTCCTTGCTTGACGCCTCTACTTGGGGCAAAAAAGCCACACGGTTTGCCATTAACTAGTACAGAGCATTTGGTGGCATATAAGTTGTTGATGATCAGCCTCACAAAGAAAGGTTTAAAACCCATCTTTATCATCAGAAGACGTAAATATTCCCAAGATACTCTATCAAAATCTTTAGCCATGTCAAGTTTAATGATTGCACGTCCTCCTCGTTGAGGTTTGTCAAGGACATGTACCATTTCTTTGGCTAGAAGAATCTGCTCTGTAATGCTACGCCCTGGCAGAAAACCCGATTAACCCGATTAGTGAGGCATATGGGCCTAAAATCCGCAAACATTGTTGGCGATGTCACCTTTGGGATTAAAGTGATTAATGCAGCTGCCATAGATGTAGGTACTTTAATCCCAATGAAGAATTCTTGTACAGCTTTAAGAACATCCGTCTGTATAATATCCCAGCAATGCCTGTAAAAACGACCATTGTACCCGTCTGGACCTGCCACACTAGTCGGACTGAGCTTCCAGACTGCTTCTTTCACCTCCGGAAGCTGGGTATGGCAAGCAAATCATCATTATCTGAGTCTGACAGTAAAGAGGGAATGTACTGCAACACATTGTCATATCCCACTGTAGGCTCAGCTTGAAAAATTGCAGTAAAGTATCTGACTGCCTCATTTTGGATATCAGCCTCCTGATCATATACTTGTCCGTTCACTGAAGAGATTCGAACTAATTTATGCTTTCTCTGCTTGTCTTTGACAATGTTGTGAAAATAGGCAGTATTAGCGTCCCCTTCCTTCATCTAAGACACTTGTGCCTTCTGTTGCCAAAACTGGCAGACTCTTCTGCGCTAATTGCAACACCGCCTTTGCCTGATGATAATGTTCCCTATTATGATCTGTAGGATTATTGTCGTACTCTTGTTCTGCCACAACTACCTTTAGCTCTGCATCCACAACAGCATCAAACACATTTCCAAAGACATTTTTGTTCCACTGCCTCAGATCAGCTTTTAAGAGGTGTAGTTTGGTATATAAACCCCGCATACCTCTAGTTGTTGGATATGATGTCCAAGTATGTTGCATAAACTGCATAAAATCCGGATGAGTCAACCAAACATCAAGGAAACGAAATGAGCGTAGGCCTGTGGACTGCAGATCTCGGCACGTGAGTAACAGTGGAGCGTGATCTGAGGTGGCACGGTTTAAGTGCTGAATCTGAACTGTGCCAAACGCATCATGAAACGATGACGAGCATAATAATTTATCCAATCTTCTACTTACCTTCCCTAGTCCTCTTCCATCCGACCATGTGTATTTAGATCCCTGATAGGGAATGTCTACCAACCCAACCGTGTTGATCCATGTTGCAAAGTCTGTTATTTGACGTATAATTGGCACCGATGTTCCTCTATGTTCATCCAAGGCAGCAAATGTATTAAATTCACCCCCTACTATCAACGGTTCTTGTAGGTTATCTGAAAAATTTTGCAGGTCAGACCATAAGTTCCTACGTGCGGACATCATGTGAGGACCATACACAGCTGTCCACCAAAAGTATGTGTTACTTGGTATCCAGTGAAAATGAATCGAAATGTTTTTGTATCCTTGTTTAATTTCTGAAGATAGCAGCAATGCTGAAATCCAGAAGGCCCAGATATTCCCATCCGACGACATTGCTGCTTTTGTAAAACCAAGTTTTAGCCTATATAATTCTAACTTTGATTCTGGTAGCTTGGGCTCAATGAGAATAAGCAAATGAATGTGATGCTGACACACCAAAGACTGCACACGATTATAGGAGGTGCGCAAACCCCTTACATTCCATATTATGCAGTTCATTTTGGAGACTGAGGCTCCAAGTTTGTGGAAGATCTTGTGATAATACCTGAAGGGGGTGGTCTGACCACATCCTTTTTCTTCGTACGATGTCTTTTCTGTGTTCCTTCAATTATGTCTCCCACCACTATGTTATCTAAAGCGCGTTCCAATTGATGTGGATCATGTGGTGGGTCATCCTCTTGGTGCAACCTTGCAGCTATATTCTCAGCCGCAGTCCGAAGGTCAGCAGCATCTGCTAACGGCTGGGATAAATATTCTTCTGTGTCTGTTGCATGACCTGATATTGGTGAGGCCAGATAGTCATCTCTTGGTAAAGGTTCCACCGACATTGAAACTAGGCGTGTGATATCCTGTTTATCGGTAATTTGGATCTGGCTCTGTGGTTGTGGTGGCAAGTGTGGACAAGTGACCGTGTCAGCATGTAGATCTGTATGCAAAGCTTCTGTTACTATTTCAGCATTGTCATCCTGAGCTACAGTGGGCTGTATATCCTCCTCTAACCTTGTATATGTCAAAGGTGGATTTAAATCTGACCTCAGTGGTATTCCTTTTTTTGGAGTCCAGCGCTGCGGATGTTTTGTGAGCTTTGTAGGGAGCTGGGCTTGGGGCGGAGCTGTAGCATCCATTTCTGTGGCATTATCTTTTTTGCAAGAGCTGGCAGCATGGCCTAATGTTTTGCAAGCGGTACAGTATAGGGGCAAATTTTCGTATTCCACCGGTTGAAAAAACTGATGATCCGCACTTTGAATATATAATTTTTGCGGAAGTTCTTGGGAGACATCTATCTCAACACAGATCCTAGCTACCGATGGCCGCAGTAAATTAGATGTTGCAGTATCAGGCCGCAGTGGTGTCCCTATCATTCGTGCAACCTCACATAGTGCGTCATGACTATGTAGATAAATAGGCAATCCCGGCAATGAAATCCAAACTGGCACAATGGGAACGTCAACTTTTGGATCAAAATCATATGTCCATTTAGTAACCCTCATGTGATAACCTAGGACAGTCCATGTTCGACGTGAAAAGCAACGATAATAGTCTACTTCTGCGTCAAAATTTAATAATATATGTGTGGGATCAATCAAGGTGATTTTCACTACTGCAGAAAAACCGATCTTTTCAAAATATTTGCGGATTGCTTCTAATCTTGGACGACCATACCAAAACGTGCCTACAAGACAATGTTGAAAAGGGGCGGATAGCTTTTTTGCCTCCTCTGGTGTAAATTTAATAGCAGGAACTCCTTTGAATCGTGTGATCTCACGTGGAGGGAGAGGTGTTGATGATGATGAATGGAGGATTGATGCGTACGTGCGCTTCTGGTCCATGGCATAAAACCTGCATGAAACTCGGAAAAAATCGCAACTTTGCTGAAAAGATAGACTGCAATGAGGATGAGGAGAAGGAGAGTAGAAAGCTGAGTCTATTGTCGACGGGGAAGCAGCGAGAGCTGGTGGCGGCTACGCCGCCAGCCATTGGCGATCGCCCTAGGAAGAGAGCATTTTTATTTTAATCTATATATATATATATATATATATATATATATATACACACATACATACATATATGGACAGAATGTATTTTAAGGACAAAGCAACTTTAGTACATATGTGAATATATATATATATATACATTTGTGATGTATAAAGAGCAAATATATAATATATACAATTACATGTATATATATATATGGCCAATAGGCCTTTTAATGTTATAAAAAGAAAAATTCCCCTAATACACCCACATATATATTTATTTAGGCAATGTATATGTACTATCTAAAATGAATGAGATATATTTGTATTAAATATTTCATAAAATATATATTTGTGTATAATACAAAAATAATTATAATTGGACATATATATACACAAGTATATATGGATTTCAGCCAATATGCTTTATTTGCTAAAAATGGTTTAAACCCACTTTATGAATACAAATATGTATTGTACATATATTAATGTATAAAAGTGACTAAAACTTGTATACTAAATAATATGAAAAGAAAGTGTATAAATATAAGAATATGTATACATTTTTGGCCCTAAAATATTAAATACTAAAATGATTTCAAAATACATATGTATGTATGGTAAATTATGAAAATAACTAAGTTTGGATATATAAAATAAGGTTTTCCTTCACATTGTTAACCAACTTCCACCAGAAATCAAAATTCCCTTACGACTCCATTGCTATTCTGGGGACAATGACTTGGGGTATCATGAGATTGTAGCTAATGGCGAATACAATTTCAGTTTTCATGAGTCTTTTATCGGAAACACAAAATACATCTGTTCCTTTTGGTGGGGGACTAAGCACCAAAGTATTGTAGTTTTTGATTTTAAAATACACAGCAATCTTTGTGGAAAAACTGGTGACAATGAAATGACATGTTGGTGGGAAGTCAATCAGAATGGTTTTTACATTGGTAAAAAACCATGGCCTCCTTTCAATGAACTGGTTTTCATGAGTCCCTGGCTGGATGGCTCTGCCGATTAAAATTATGTGGTTGGTTTGACTTTTTATAAGATCCTTAGTTTCCATGTAATAAAGATTGATGCTCAAATGCATTAATAGAATGTCTCTATCTCTTCTCCAGAACTCTTGACTTCAATTCAAGTTGTAACCTTATCATTTCAGTTCTCTCAAAATAAAATTTTATCACCAAAAAAAATATGATTAATTTCGGCCATTAGCCCCTTTATGAAATATAAATTTATCATGTTGTACACATGTATATGTGAAGAATACAATTGTTAGGATGGAAAAATTAAATAAGTTTGGGTTTTATATAATATATTTTGAAATGATTTTTATATATGTATATGTGTTATAAAGAAATTATGATTACGTAAATATATACATAGATATATTCAGCCAACATGCCTTTAATGCCAAAGAAATTATCTTAGTATATTCATATATACTTATATGTATATTATATATGATAAGATATGAAAATAAATAAGTTTTGGATATTATGTAAAGCATCGAAAAATGATGTTATGTATGTATACATAATATGCATAATTTGGCCATTGGGCCTATGATGATAAAAAGGATATTATTGTGTTGTTTAGATAAGTATATATGCATGATACATATGTTAAGATATAGAAATGCATAAGTTTTGAATATTATTTGATATATAATAAAATGATTTTATACATATATTATTGTACCCAACGGAAAATCATTTGGTGCTTGGGACTTGTATAAGTGAATTAATGAAAGTTGCATCCTTCAAGTACATTTGACTAAATTTTATTAATGCTTCTCTTATTATATTTTGATAAAGCAAAAATTATAAGCATTCAAGCATGAGTTATGGACCATGGCCAATTCACTAAAGGGGCCTAGGGAATTTCGGCCACAAGGCATGAAATAGACCTTGGAAGTTTTTTCTTTTTTCAAATTTATAAGAAGGCTAATCTTAAGGGCCTTCTTAAAATAAGCCCAAATGGAAATTAAGGAGTTTTAAGTAGTGGGGTAATTTTCCCCCAACTCTCACAAAATTTTGGCCCCATGAATCCAAGAGGGATCATAATTTTCCTAATTATATTTTATATCAAGAAAAAGGGAAAAATTAATAAAAAGGGGGCAACTACCCACATAGCTTTTCATTAAACACACTTGAAAAGTGATTTAAGCATGGTAATGGCTACTAAATGCCATTACCGCCGGATTCCCCTCTATGGATAACCAAGGAGCCTTTCAAATCTTACTATGGTTACTTTATGTTAACCACAAGGTTAAAGTAACCCAAGTTAGCCTTAAAGTAACTCTAGTTGGATAAAGTAACCTAAGTTAGCATTAAAGTAACCTTGGTTAGCTAAAGTACCTTAAGTTACTTAACTCTAATTAGCCTAACCAAGCCAAGGTAACCCCTTCTTCCCTCTTGCTTACCCACGGCTAACCACTTAGCCTAGTGAAGAACATTTCTCTCCAAGAAACTCTAGAACCCTCTTACTCTCAACCCTCAAGAATTCACAAAGACATGTTATGTCCCGCACCCTCCGTAGGTTAATCAACGGCAAAGAAGGAATTAAACGGAGTTTAATGATAGTCAACGGAAATAAATGAGGCATTAAGTAAAAGGATTAATTAGAAATTAATGAGAGGATTGAATATTAGAATTAAATGGTATTTAATTTTAGAATTAAATAATAAAGGATTTATCTTTTAAGATAAATAGATAATAGATATAATTTAGAAACACCAAACCTTTCCCTTCCCATATAAAAACTGACAAAGCGTCAGTTTCTCTATTTTACAGAAAACATCGACGCTCTTTTTTTCCCCTGCCCTAGCCTTTTCTGTTCCAACCACGTAGAGGAAGAAGATAGTCTCCGGGAACCGATCCTACCTTCGTTTGTTTTCCAATCCGTCTCCGAGTAATCAAAGGCAAGTAATCTACTTATAAGTTCCTACGATTTGTGAAAGAAAACTGGCCTATTTTGTTACCAAATTGGATCACCATGCAGTAGTCTCGTTCTGTGAATATTTGCATATGATTTGTGTGTTTTCGTTTCGAGATTTGGCCGATGTATATGAAAAAGCATTCGTTGATGTTGTTGACTATGTGAAATCCTGCAAATCCCTACCCCTTGAATCCCTTCTTGATGTGATTGCGTGGTTTCATAGTTGTGAAGGGTATGAGAGGAAAGACGAGATTTTTGGGATTGAGAGAGTCGGATAATTGCGTTCTAGGCTTGAATCGTTGTGTGGTATTGCGTATAAGTGTTTGAACCTATAGTTTAAGCATGGATGATAGCAAGGATTAGGCTTGGATTGAATGGATCGATGTTTGAATTTGTTGGCGTTTTTGGTTCTGCAATGGTTGCAGAAAATGCAGAGGAAGTTTGGAGGAACCGCAGACATCGATCGATCGATGTCAGAGGTCGATGTCCCCAGTTGGACATCGATCGATCGATGTAGTGTTTGCTGAGAGATCGATGTCCTCAGTTGGACATCGATCGATCGATGTGCAGGAAGCCTGAGAGATCGATGTCCTCAGTCGGACATCGATCGATCGATGTAAGTGAGGCTGAGAGATCGATGTCCCCAGTTGGACATCGATCGATTGAAGTGGAGGGTTTGATGTCCCCAGTTGGACATCGATCGATCGAAGTAGGGGATGAAGTCCATCAGTTTGTGGAAAAATAGAGGAAGAAAGAGGGAAGCTCAGGGAAGCTTTGGGTGATTTTAGAGACTTCTTAAGACCTGATTGAAGGTAGTCTAAGGCTTGGGAACATGGCTTAGGATGGTGAATCAACTTGGGGTGCTCGAAAGGGGTTTTCGAATCGCATTTCAATGAGTATGACTTAGGAGGGTTAGGGGATGAACGTACGAGGTGTTGAGAGCTCAGTGAAGAATGGTTAGGGATACTTGCCTTAGGTTGTGAACCTTAGGACCATGACTAAGTGTTGATGCGATAGACGAAGTCTAAGTTATGATGTGTAAGTTAGTGAGAGCTTGTGCGTTGCTTATACGTGTGCATGTGTACATGAATGACTTATATGAATGTGAATTGCATACGAGAATGAGGAATGAGAATGAAATGAGGAGTCTTGCATCATGGCACGTGCATTTGCATATTGATTTGAAAAGAAAGGTGCTTCGGCACAGATTTGCAAAGGTGACCTGCAATGTTAACCGGGATGGAAATTTAAGCCGGGGTGCATTGCAGGGCACAAAAGACTGTAACGTAAACCGGGATGGAAATATAAGCCGAGGCGCGTTACAGGGTATAAATTTGTCTGTAATGCTAATCGGGATGGAAATATAAGCCGAGGTGCATTACAGGGTATAAAGTTGGCTGTAACGTAAACCGGGATGGAAATATAAGCCAGGGCGCGTTACAGGGTATAAAGTTATGTGAAGTGACCGGATATTGTGACATGCATTGCACTGTTTTAAAAGAGAAAGCGTTCATGCATATGGGAATGTGTAGCGTAGTGCATATTTTAACATGCATCACGAGAGTCAATGTGGTATGAATATGTGTGTTATTTGAATTGCAATGCGTTGTTATTTACTTGCGAACTGTTGTACTTGTTCTGTTGCGTTATTTGGTTATATATTTGAAAGTTACAAGACATGTGCCCCACCATTCCCTTGAATTACATATTACTCATGTCTTGCCATGTGTTGATCTCGTATGTCTTATAAGCGGGTTACTTGCTAGCGTTTTCGCTAAGGATACTGCCTTTGCCTTTGCAGATGAACCTAGTTACGACATGATTTTCATTGAGGACGACGGCGAGTGGGAAGAGTGGGATGTTTAGACCTTGTGGAATGGATTGATTAGATAGTTTTCTGTCATTTTTATTTCTTGATTCGTTGGGAATTTTAGATGGCTATGACTATACACAGTTCTTTTGGTATTCACATTATCGGTTGACGTATTGTATTGATGATTTAGATTATCGAGATATGTTTCCGCGCTTATTTCTCTTACGTCATCGATGATGTGTATTCGAGAGATGAGACGTCTTGTAGTCTTCTCAGTAAGCTACGATGGGTGTACCGATTCAGATTCCGCTGTCCGGGTCGGGGCGCTACAGGTGGTATCAGAGCCTAGGCTTCAGATCTACCTCAGAAACCTAGGTTATGACATATAGAGTCTTAAGCCATGATTTTCATCTTAAGTTGATCCTTAAGTCTAAGCATGCAATCTTAGGTGTAAGTTGATTGGGATGGGTGTGTGTACGAGCGCGATTAAGTGTAATCAATAATTGTAGTTATTTTAATTTACGAATTCCGCCTTGGATCACATTATGGACCCCAAGTACCTATTTTGGAACTGCTAGATACTAATAAACGTGACCTTGCAGAAAATGTCTCCTAGACGTGACAACCAAGGAAATGGTGGCAATGGGAACAATGACCCACCACCACCACCTCCAGTACTAGTACCCCAAGCGTTGATTGATGCTATCACGGTAATAGCACAAGGGTTTGCTCAACAGCAGCAACAACCGCAACCACAGCCTCCACCGCCTCAGCACGGCATCAGGTATTACATTGGGGAAATGCGCAAGATGCATACCCCAAACTTTGAAGGGACTACTGACCCAGAGGTGGCTGGGTTTTGGCTGGATGAGGTAGAAAAATGTTTCAGGCTTGTGCAAGTGCCTGAGGATCTGAAGGTGGATGTGGCAACGCCATTTCTGACTGGCAGAGCAAATGCCTGGTGGAGCGGCATCCTGCCAAAGATGACCCCTCCTATTCTGTGGAGTCAGTTTGTGAAGGCCTACAAGGACTATTATGTGCCAGAGACTGCCATTTTGGAGAAAATGAGGCAGTTTGACAAGTTTGAGCAGGGAAGGATGTCCGTCTCTGACTACGCAGATAGGTTCCATGCCTTGGGCAAATTCACACCCATGGTACTGGAAAATAATCGAATGAAAATGCTGAAGTTTGAAGAGGGTCTGAATCCCCGCATTCAGACGGCTATCGCGGGGTCGAGTTTGAAAACTTTTTAAGAAATGCTGGATGCATGTTACCGAGTGGAGAGTGACATGCGTCGGTCACAGAACAGAGAGGCTTAGGAAGAATCGAGCAAGAGGCCGAGGGTAGAACAAAGTGGAGGTAGACCTGGACGTTGGGTCAAGATTCCCAGGAAGGGACAAGCGGGGCCAGTTCAAAGGGCACCGAGCCAAATCAACCTGATCGTCAAGCACCTGCAGAATGCCGACATTGCTATAAAAGACACGTGGGCGAATGTTGGAAAATAACAGGTGCGTGCTTCAGATGTGGGAAGCCAGGCCATAGGATCAAGGACTGCCCAGAATGGAATCCTAAGCCACAAGCAGGAGCAGGGCCGGCTCAGCAGCAGAGAGGCAGGCCTAATGCAAGAGTCCATGCCATGACAGACGCGGAAGTCCAGGAGGACGCTAATGTTGTGACAGGTACGACTTAAGTTCAATAATAGTAGCTTAAGTTGAATTTTAGTCTTTTAAGTTAATGATAATATGTGTTTTTTATGTGAAGTCTTTATGTGATACCCTTTCATGTTTAGGTGTGATCCTAGTTAATAAAGTACCTGCCAACGTGTTATTTGATAGTGGAGCTAGCCACTCCTTCATTTCTAAGCGATTCGCCAAAGGGCTCGGCTGTTTACCCGAATGGGTTGAGAACCCTTTTCGAGTGCAAGCAGCCGGCGAACAAGTACTGGTTTCTCACCACCAGTACAAAGATTGTGAGTTGGAGTTGGGTGGAAAATTATTTTCACTGACACTAGTTCCAATTCCAATGAAGGACTTCGATGTAATATTGGGCATGGATTGGCTGACCAAGAATCATGCCAATATTGACTGTAAACTCAAACAAGTGACCGTTCGGGATCCTGACATGAATGAAATAACGGTCCAGGGAAACGTCAAGTTAGTAAAAGCCCCAAAGAAGATATACTTGACAGCGATTAAGGCCTTTAAAACCTTACAGAAAGGAGCTGAGGGATTTATGGTATATGCATTGGATGCAAAGCAGGAGGTTCCCTCTATGGATCAAATACCGGTAATCAATGAGTTCAAAGATGTATTTTCGGATGATTTACCGGGAGTTCCGCCATCAAGAGAACTGGAGTTTGAGATCAATTTGATACCAGGAGCCGAACCTATATCTAAGGCACCCTACAGAATGGCTCCAGCTAAACTTAAGGAACTTAAAGGACAACTTCAAGAACTATTAGACAAGAAATTAATCCGACCCAGTGTATCACCCTGGGGAGCTCCTGTATTATTTGTGAAGAAGAAAGATGGCAGCATGCGGTTGTGTATAGATTACCGCGAGTTGAATAAGATCACCATAAAGAACAAATATCCTCTGCCAAGGATTGAGGACTTATTTGACCAATTAAAGGGAGCTCGCTGGTTCTCAAAGATCGACCTTTGTCAAGGGTACCATCAGTTGCTTGTGAAAGCGGGAGACGTACCTAAGACCGCTTTTTGGACTAGATACGGGCATTATGGATTTTTGGTGATGCCTTTTGGATTAACTAATGCCCTGGCGGCCTTCATGGACTTGATGAACACCGTATTTCGAGAGCAGTTGGATCAATTTTTGGTGGTGTTTATTGATGACATCCTAGTATACTCTCCCGATGAGCCAGCACATGCAGAACACTTAAGGGTGGTGTTACAAATTCTAAGGCAACAGCAGCTTTATGCCAAATTCAGCAAGTGTGAATTTTGGCTAAGGAGTGTAGCCTTTCTCGGTCACGTGATTTCGGAAGATGGGATCTCTGTGGATCCTAAGAAGATAGAAGCCATCACTGAATGGCCAAGACCCACCAATGTGACCGAAGTCAGAAGCTTCCTAGGCTTGGTAGGCTACTATAGGAAGTTTGTTGAGGGATTCTCAACGATAGCAGTACCATTGAGTCGACTTACGCAGAAGAAGACTAAGTTCGAATGGACTGCTGAATGCGAGCAGAGCTTTACCGAGCTCAAGAAGAGATTGATCATAGCCCCGGTGTTGGCACAACCCTCTGGCACCGATGGTTTCGTGATCTATAGTGACGCGTCCAAGAAGGGACTAGGTATGTACACCATTACAGCTAATGCATTGTATATACTCATGCTAGTCCTGAATTAACTTTCTGTTTATAGGTTGCGTCTTGATGCAAAATGAACGAGTCATATCATACGCGTCAAGACAATTGAAACCATATGAGCAGAATTACCCGATGCATGACTTGGAGCTCGCAGCCGTGGTATTCGCTCTTAAGATCTGGAGACACTATTTGTACCGAGAAAAGTGCGCCGTATTTACTGATCATAAGAGTTTGAAATATCTATTCTCGTAGAAGGAGCTGAATATGAGATAGAGAAGATGGTTGGAATTACTCAAGGACTACGATTTGACCATCAACTACCATCTGGGTAAGGCCAACAGAGTGGCGGACGCATTGAGCAGAAAGTCTAGCCACGCGAGACAATCTCTGTTGGAAAGGGAGATCGAGGAGTTTGATCTTGAATTGGTGGATTCAGTGGCAAATGTCCTTACAGCCTTGTCTATCAGCCCAGACTTGGTAGGCAGAATTAAAGAAGTACAGTACGAGGATCCAGCACTGAGAGAAATCCGCGACAAACTAGCTGCGGGACCAGTAAAGGATTTCCAACGGCGAGAAGATGGAAGTCTATGGTTTCAGAATAGATTGTGTGTACCTAACCATGAGGAGCTTCGAAAGGAGTTGTTACGAGAAGCTCATAACTCAAGGATGTCTATCCAACCCGGGAGTACTAAGATGTACAAGGACCTCAAAAGAAACTATTGGTGGATAGGGATGAAGAGGTCTATAGCGGAGTATGTTGAAAGGTGTTTGGTATGCCAACAAGTCAAAGCCGAACATCAACGACCCGGTGGTCTAATGAAACCATTGGAAATTCCGGAGTGGAAATGGGAACACGTGACGATGGACTTCGTAATGGGACTACCCAAGACCCGCAATGGAAATGAAATGATCTGGGTGATAGTAGACCGATTAACAAAGACGGCTCATTTCATAGCCATGCCACATGGTACTTCGTATGAAAAATTATCCAATATCTATGTGGATAACATTGTGAGCCTACACGGAGTCCCAGTCAGCATTGTGTCGGACCGTGATCCCAAGTTTACTTCCAAGTTTTGGAGGGCGTTTCAGAAGGCAATGGGTACCAAACTGAGAATGAGTACCGCGTACCACCCGCAAACGGACGGGCAATCCGAGAGAACCATTCAAACATTGGAAGATATGTTGAGAGCATGCGCCTTGGACTTCAAAGGAAACTGGGATAGCATGCTGAAATTGATGGAGTTTTCGTACAATAATAGCTATCACAGTGCAATTGGTATGGCACCATTTGAAGCTTTATACGGACGCAAGTGCAGATCCCCGGTTTGTTGGGACAAAGTTGGAGAAAGGACTATTACTGCACCAGAGTTGGTTGAGCAAACGGTTGAAAAGGTGAAAGTGATAAGAGAGAAACTCAAAGTGGCTCAAGATCGTAGCAAGAGTTGGGCTGACACCAAGAGACAACCCTTGGAATTCGAGGAAGGTGAAAAGGTTTATTTACGGGTTTCACCAACTAAGGGGGTTGCAAGATTCGGAATGAAGGGCAAGTTAAGCCCTAGATATATTGGCCCCTACGAAATACTTAGTAAAGTTGGCGAAAGAGCATACCGACTAGCCTTACCTCCGAGGTTGTCCCAAGTCCATAACGTGTTTCATGTGTCTCAACTACGGAAATACGTATCGGACCCGAGCCATGTCCTTGAAGCTCAACCATTGGATGTGAAAGAAGATGTCACTTACGAAGAGCATCCAATAAAGATTGTGGATAAGAAAGATCAAGTCCTACGCCGACGCGTCATTCCGTATTTCAAAGTTCAGTGGAGTAACCATACGAAGCGCGAAGCCACGTGGGAGCTTGAGGAGCAGATGAAGGAGCTATATCCACATCTCTTTCAATAAGGTACGCCAGTTTCGAGGACGAAACTTTTTTAAGGGGGGTGGAATGTTATGTTCTGCACCCTCCGTAGGTTAATCAAAGGCAAAGAAGGAATTAAACGGAGTTTAATGATAGTCAACGAAAATAAATGAGGCATTAAGTAAAAGGATTAATTAGAAATTAATGAGAGGATTGAATATTAGAAATAAATGGTATTTAATTTTAGAATTAAATAATAAAGGATTTATCTTTTAAGATAAATAGATAATAGATATAATTTAGAAACACCAAACCTTTCCCTTTCCATATAAAAACTGACAAAGCGTTAGTTTCTCTATTTTACCGAAAACATCGACGCTCTTTTTTTTCCCTGCCCTAGCCGTTTCTGTTCCAACCACATAGAGGAAGAAGATAGTCTCCGGGAACCGATCCTACCTTCGTTTGTTTTCCAATCCGTCTCTGAGTAATCAAAGGCAAGTAATCTACTTATAAGTTCCTACGATTTGTGAAAGAAAACTGACCTATTTTGTTACCAAATTGGATCACCATGCAGTAGTCTCGTTCTGTGAATATTTGCATATGATTTGTGTGTTTTCGTTTCGAGATTTGGCCGATGTATATGAAAAAGCATTCGTTGATGTTGTTGACTATGTGAAATCCTGCAAATCCCTACCCCTTGAATCCCTTCTTGATGTGATTGCGTGGTTTCATAGTTGTGAAGGGTATGAGAGGAAAGACGAGATTTTTGGGATTGAGAGAGTCGGATAATTGCGTTCTAGGCTTGAATCGTTGTGTGGTATTGCGTATAAGTGTTTGAACCTATAGTTTAAGCATGGATGATAGCAGGGATTAGGCTTGGATTGAATGGATCGATGTTTGGATTTGTTGGTGTTTTTGGTTCTGTAGTGGTTGCAGAAAACACAGAGGAAGTTTGGAGCAACCGCAGACATCGATCGATCGATGTCAGAGGTCGATGTCCCCAGTTGGACATCGATCGATCGATGTAGTGTTTGCTGAGAGATCGATGTCCTCAGTTGGACATCGATCGATCGATGTGCAGGTAGCCTGAGAGATCGATGTCCTCAGTCGGACATCGATCGATCGATGTAAGTGAGGCTGAGAGATCGATGTCCCCAGTTGGACATCGATCGATCGAAGTGGAGGGTTCGATTCCCCCAGTTGGACATCGATCGATCGAAGTAGGGGATGAAGTCCATCAGTTTGTGGAAAAATAGAGGAAGAAAGAAGGAAGCTCGGGGAAGCTTTGGGTGATTTTAGAGACTTCTTAAGACCTGATTGAAGGTAGTCTAAGGCTTGGGAACATGGCTTAGGATGGTGAATCAACTTGGGGTGCTCGAAAGGGGTTTTCGAATCGCATTTCAATGAGTATGACTTAGGAGGGTTAGGGGATGAACGTACGAGGTGTTGAGAGCTCAGTGAAGAATGGTTAGGGATACTTGCCTTAGGTTGTGAACCTTAGGACCATGACTAAGTGTTGACGCGATAGACGAAGTCTAAGTTATGATGTGTAAGTTAGTGAGAGCTTGTGCGTTGCTTATACGTGCGCATGTGTACATGAATGACTTATATGAATGTGAATTGCATACGAGAATGAGGAATGAGAATGAAATGAGGAGTCTTGCATCATGGCACGTGCATTTGCATATTGATTTGAAAAGAAAGGTGCTCCGGCACAGATTTGCGAAGGTGACCTGCAATGTTAACCGGGATGGAAATTTAAGCCGGGGTGCATTGCAGGGCACAAAAGACTGTAACGTAAACCGGGATGGAAATATAAGCCGAGGCGCGGTACAGGGTATAAAGTTGTCTGTAATGCTAATCGGGATGGAAATATAAGCCGAGGTGCATTACATGGTATAAAGTTGGTTGTAACGTAAACCGGGATGGAAATATAAGCCGGGGCGCGTTACAGGGTATAAAGTTATGTGAAGTGACCGGACATTGTGACATGCATTGCACTGTTTTAAAAGAGAAAGCATTCATGCATATGGGAATGTGTAGCGTAGTGCATATTTTAACATGCATCACGAGAGTCAATGTGGTATGAATATGTGCGTTATTTGAATTGCAATGCGTTGTTATTTACGTGCGAACTGCTGTACTTGTTCTGTTGCGTTATTTGGTTATATATTTGAAAGTTACAAGACATGTGCCCCACCATTCCCTTGAATTACATATTACTCATGTCTTGCCATGTGTTGATCCCGTATGTCTTATAAGCGGGTTACTTACTAGCGTTTTCGCTAAGGATACTGCCTTTGCCTTTGCAGATGAACCTAGTTACGACATGATTTTCATTGAGGACGACGGCGAGTGGGCAGAGTGGGATGTTTAGACCTTGAGGAATGGATTGATTAGATAGTTTTCTGTCATTTTTATTTCTTGATTCGTTGGGAATTTTAGATGGTACGACTATACACAGTTCTTTTGGTATTCACATTATCGGTTGACGTACAGTATTGATGATTTAGATTATCGAGATATGTTTCCGCGCTTATTTCTCTTACGTCATCGATGATGTGTATTCGAGAGATGAGACGTCTTGTAGTCTTCTCAGTAAGCTACGACGGGTGTACCGATTCAGATTCCGCTGTCCGGGTCGGGGCGCTACTGCAAGAGATTTTCCCTCTCTTTTCCCCAAGGCACACGGCCAAGTGGAACCAAGAAGGTAAAAGATTCATCCAAGTTCAAACTTGGTCTAGGTAAGAACACTCTAACCTCCTTAAGAGAATTTTATATCCTTCATTGAGTAAAGCTCATATTGCTACTCTTTCTTGTTCAAAAAAAAAACCATGGCCTCCATGGTCACTAGGTGCATGCTTTCAAGCTCTTAAGTGGTACTAGTTTTTTAAGAGGTTTGAACACCACTCAAGCTTCATCTTGGTAAGCCAATCTAGCCTCTATTTTGTTTTATATTTCACTTAAGATAATGACTAACATTGGTTCTTTTCCCTCCTCCAAAACTGTGGGGTTTATATATTGAAGAGGAGGAAGACTTCATTTAATCTCATCCAAGTTCAAGCTAAGGAAAGGTTTAAGCTTGAAGAGGCAAGTACACTATAAATATTCTTGACTTGTGTATGAAAGTATGTCCTTGAATGTCTAGATGTTACTAAGATTTAATCTTAGATGGAAAATATTTAGCTTGAAGCAAGAACATTTCGGGTTCCTTAGGAAAAGTGACTTGCATGTATGGGATTCCTTTAAAGATGAATTCTTTGCTCCTTTGAATATGAATATGAGGTGTGTTTAAGATGAATGTAGTGAAGCTCTCTTCTTTGATATGTAATAAAGGGGACGGTGGATGAAATGTGTGGGTAAATATTGTTCTTGTAAAAGATTGTGACTTGTGGGGTAAAGGAGGCACATAAGTCGTATGCTTTATGACTTAGGTGTAAAATGTTCATTATGGAAATAAAATTTAAGCCCTTGCATGTGAATGAAACAGGCTGTTTTGGGGGCATGGGACACACAAACTAGATGTGCCATGAATGGACTTTACTATGTACAAAATGTGCAAATTCAAGATGTGCTATGTGTAACCTTCAAAATCGTTTTCGAAGTGATTTGTAGGTGACCTTTGAAATGTATTAGAACCTGTAAAGTTTATGCTAAGAAGTATATTTGATGATTTATAAGCCATTCTTGAAGGATAACTTAAGTTGGGACACTTGTAGTAGGTAAAGTGACAAAATGGAATTTACTGGAACAGGGTAGAATAATGTGACGTCTTGTATGACCTGAAAAGGGATCTTAAAAGTATTAAATTTAGCTAATTTTTGGCATGACACTATCCCTATGTGTACGGTAAATATGAGAGTTGGAATTTTGGAGAAAGAAGCTATGGTTTGTCCTTAATGGAATTTTTAGTAAAACTGGTCAAGCTGGAATTACTGAACTGGACAGAATTTAAGTGATGTATCGATTGACCCGAAAATGGACCTTATCAATATGCAAATGGGCTGATTTTTGGTAGGATGCTAGCTCTATGTGTTTACTAAGTCTTTGAGTTGGAATTTTTGAAAAAGGATTTAAGGTTTGTTCACAATAAAATTAGTAGTAAAACTGGCCACTCCAGAATCAACATGTAACCCTTTTTGGAAAAGGGAGTAGATGGCCCCTTAAAAGTTATTATATTACTCCAGAAATTTTATGACAATTACTGAGGACATAGGTGAGCATATCCATGTAAATCTTGAAATTATTATTTTAAGGGGTAACTACTGAAATTAAGTGAGCACTACTAAGCTGGAAAACAGGGCCGAATTACGGAACTAGTTGATGGACTTTGTTCTCGTGGTTTAGACTTGTTCGAACGGCTTAAGCTTATGAATATTGATCCGTGACATGTTTACAGTATTTTTCAGGTCTGGCCCAAATTAAGTAAGACTTATTGGGCTTGAAAGAAAGGTAAAAGAAGAGGGGTACTGCAGTATTTTTCAGCAGTACTCTGTTTAGGGATTTAATAGTTTAAGGGTTTTACATGTCTCGAAACGTTAAGAAAATTTATATGGAAAGTAGAAAAGACACCCTTATACATACGTATGTCAAGAAATCATGATAATTGACCTAGGATACGAGGTTTCTAGGTCAAGCAAACGGAACAAGAATTCTGGAAATGTTTCCAGCATAAAGAATAAGATCGTTCTTGTATGTATGTGATTCACTTCCGTCATGAATTGCATGATACATGTCATACATTGCATCATCATCATTTACATGATTTATGAAACTGATTTTATGACAAAGAATGATAAAAAAGCATTTTTAAGGAAAAGATTCCGTTTTTTTTTGAAAAGAACGCTTTCCATTGGTACCGTTTATTTCTAGCCAGCATGACCCGTTCCAGATCTGGAGTTAATTGATTTGTTGATTATGACCGTTCAGGCCCGAAGAGAATAGACCTGACTATGATAATGACCATACAGGCCCAGAGAGAATATACCTGGTTATGAGGATTATGACCGTACAGGCCCGGAGAGAATAGACCTGATGACTATGATTGATGATGTGACAGTTTTCGGATCCGGAAATAATAGATTCGAAGGGAAGAATATGACCGCCTCAGATACGGATAGAATAGATCTGAACACTCTCTTGTTTTTATCGACGATGATGTTTTGAAACAAAGAAAGAAAAGAAGAATTTGTCCTCATGATTATCACGATGCATCACATGTGCATACTCATGCACGTTGCATTTAATGGTTAGTCGAATAATTGTTACACTGTTACTTAGGCTAAGATGTTATGACTTGATATCTCCTAAGTTTTGATTTTTAATAAGTTACGAGCTTGTTACTTACGGACATTGGATGGAAGGTCGGGTATGTTACTAAACCAAAATTTTTGGGGTTTGGTTCTTGTATGTACTTTCCATCTAATTCATGATTATTTATGGTTTACTTGCTGGTGACGTTGTCACTCACCCCTCATATTTTCCTCCCAGAATCCGCAGGTAATAGGGTCGAATGGATCGAGGATGAGCCTAGGGTTCCTTATCCGTAGAAGAGCAAAAGGAGGATGACTTAAGGGTTTTTGTCATGATGGCCATAATTGATGAAATTTTTATGAACTTGTGTTGAAAACATTGACTTTCAGATTTCTACATTTTGTGGACATGTTTGTAAGACTTATGATGGATGTTTAGATGTTTTTATTTTAAAAGTTTTTTTATTCTGCCTCGGTTTCGCTTACTTGTTGATGTGTAAGCATAAGGCCCACATATTTTGTTATGGACTAAGACATGTTATGGATTGACGCCTGGTACTCTCCGTAGTGAAGTACGGCGGGCGCACCGTATCCGGCTAGGCTAGGGTGCGGGGCGCTACAGGTGGTATCAGAGCTGAGGCTCTAGATTTGGGCAGAATATTGAATTAAGTTATGATTTAGAAATCTAAGTTCGATCTTAGATCTAAGTCATGATCTTAGATGAGAGTTGACCTTAGACTAGGATGACTTAGACTGGAAATTAGAGTCCTGGCTTAATAACGAAAGTCCTAGTCTATGAAATTTTACATCTTCTTGAGTTATCCATTTAAACTTTTATTGGATTATAAATTAAATTCTGTCACTTATTATGACACTCCAACCTTGAATAAAACCTCGACACTTCATAGAGCAGATGGCACGACCACGAGGCAGACTTGCCAGAGCCAGACCAGAGGTGCAGGAGCCTATTCCTCCACCTGCCCAGGTTCCTCCACCACCACCACCACAAGGTCAAAATCCACCTCTGCCTCAGAATATTCCCCAACCCCAGGGGCCTTTACCACAAATGATCCCAGACATAAATGCTTTCAAGAATTTCTGCCAGACCGTAACCCAAATCGGTCAAGTAATGTAACAGCAGAATGCTCCTCAGCCTCACGAGCCAGTCAGGGATGCTCAGTACTACTTTGAAAAGTTTAAAAGAGCTAATGTTCCGCCATTCAAAGGAAAGTCCGACTCGGATACCGTTGAAAAGTGGTTGGATGAGGTGGAAAATTGTTTCGAATTGATCCGAGCACCGGAAGAAGTAAAGACTCAAGCTGTCAGGCTGTTTTTACTGGGGGAAGCGAACCAGTACCAGTGGTGGAAGGCCAATATGCAATCCCTGCCAAGGCCAATTCCATGGGAAAGATTTCTTCAAGAATTTAACAAATTTTACATACCACCATCAGTCAAGTTGCAGAATAGGCATGAGTTTGAATCATTAGTACAAGAGCAAGGAATGACAGTTGCAGAGTATGCTAACAAGTTCATAGCCCTAGGAAGATTTCAACCATCTACTATGAACGATGAGGAGACAAAAATGTTGAAGTTTGAGAGAGGGTTAAACCCTAGGATCAGGACATGGTTGGTCAATGCAAACCCGACCAATTTTGGTGCATTATTGGACGCTTGCTACAGAATAGAGAGGGATATTATTCGCCGTGATGAGATAGGACAGAAAAGAGGAAGAGAAACATCAGGGAATGGAGGGTCCCGCAAAGCCACAAAGCAGAACTCAAGAGGCCCAGGACGACAAGGAAAGAATCGGTTTCAACGCCATTCTCAAAAGAATCAGTCAAAGATTCAAGGCCAGCAGTCGGCTATTCCAAATTGATCTCACTGCAATAAGCGTCACGTTGGGGAGTGCTACTTTCAGGCAGGAAAGTGCTTCGGGTGTGGCAAGGTGGGCCACATCCTCAAAGACTGTCTAGATAAGGGAACCACATGCTTTGGGTGTGGAAAAGTAGGACACATGGTCAAAGATTGCCCGGAGAAATGGGCCCCACAGCAGCAACAACCTAAGAACCAGCATCAGCGCACAAATGCAAGAGTCCATGCTATGACAGATGCAGAAGCTGAAGAGGCCAATGATGTGGTGGCAGGTACATTTTAAGGTTTATGCAATACTTAGATTCTTGTCAATACTATTGCCCTGCTATTGCTTAGCAAATCTCGCATATCCAGGAGCTATTTTAGTATGCTCGGTGCCTGCCAATGTACTATTTGATAGTGGCGCTAGCCACTCATTTATCTCAAAGAAATTCGCAAAGAATATTGATCACACCCCAACCCATAGTGACACGCCCTATAGGGTTCAAGCAGCTGGGGATCAGGTGCTTGTGTCTTATCACATTTTCAGAAATTGCGAACTTGAGTTCGATGATTACCGGTTTGACGCCGACTTAATTCCAATACCCATGACGGATTTTGATGTTATACTTGGGATGGATTGGCTCTCCAAGAATTTCGCCACATCGATTGCCATAAAAAGCGGGTTACTATTAAGGACCCCACTCGTAAGGAAGTAAACTTTCAGGGAGATTCAAAATTAAGGAAGTGTCCCAAGAATGTTTATGTAAATGCAATCCGTGCTAGTAAGGCATTAAAGAAAGGACACAAAGGGTTTCTTGTTTATGCCATAAATGTTGATCAAGCACCCTTCGATCTTTCTCAAGTCTCGGTGGTCCGAGAATATCCAGATGTTTTTCCAGATGAATTACCGGGTCTTCCTTCGGATCGAGAAATATCCTTCAAAATTAACCTAATTCCAGGAGCTGAGCCAATATCGAAGGCTCCCTATCGAATGGCACTTGCGGAATTAAAGGAGTTGAAGGAACAATTACGTGAATTGTTAGAGAAGAAACTTATTCACCCAAGTGTTTCGCCTTGGGGTGCCCCGTACTGTTTGTCAAGAAAAAGGATGGGAGTATGCGCTTATGCATTGACTATAGAGAACTCAACAAGATTACAATAAAGAACAAATACCTATTGCCTAGGATTGACGGCCTATTCGATTAGCTTCGGGTAAGCAATTCAAAGTTTTTATTTCAATGATAAGTCTATTATGAACACTACATAAAAATATCGTGATGCTGGGGGCACGGATTTTTAGTAAGATTGATCTTCGCTCGGGATACTTCCAATTGAAGATCAAAGCTGAGGATATCCCAAAAACTGCATTCAGAACACTCTATGGACATTACGAATTTCTTGTAATGCCATTCGGACTGACCAATGGCCCCGCAACATTTATGGATCTAATGAATCGAGTATTTCAAGAGCAACTGGACAAGTTCATGGTAGTCTTCATTGACGATATCTTGATCTACTCACCTGATGAAGAGACCCACAGGACCCATTTAAGGACCGTCCTTGACATCCTACGGGGAAAACAACTGTATGCCAAATTTAGTAAATGCGAATTCTGGCTACGTAGTGTAGCATTTCTGGGACACGTGATATCTAAGGATAGTATATCTGTAGATCCCAAGAAAATCAAGGCAATCACAGAGTGGCCAAGGCCGACCGACGTTACAGAAGTACAGAGTTTTCTCGGTCTCGCCGGCTAATATCGTAAGTTTGTTGAGGGGTTTTCTCGAATTGCCATGCCTCTCACCCGTTTGGCACAGAAAAAGACTAAGTTCGAATGGACCTCAGATTGTGAAAGGAGTTTTACTGAATTAAAGGAGAAGCTAACTTCTTCCCCAGCTTTGGCACAACCTATTCCGAGTGAAAATTTTGTGGTGTATAGTGATGCCTCTAAGAATGGACTTGGATGTGTACTAATGCAGAAAGATCGAGTGATTACGTATGCATCTAGACAGCTAAAACCATTTGAACAAAATTACCCGGTACATCATCTTGAATTAGCAGCCGTAGTCTTTGCCCTAAAGATATGGAGACATTATTTGTATGGTGAGATGTGCAAAATCTTCATAGATCACAAGAGCCTTAAGTACCACTTCACCCAAAAAGAATTAAATATGCGTCAACACAGATGGTTAGAGTTGATGAAGGACTACGACCTTTCTATTCAATATCATCCTGGAAAAGGCAATAAAGTTGCCGACGCTCTGAGTAGAAAGACAAGCCATCCGTGTCAACCACCTCTGCAGCGTGATATGGAAGAATTTGAACTTGAGGAGGTTGATTCCATTGAGGGCATGCTCGCAAAGTTGGTATTGATTCCTTCGCTGATTGACAAGATTAAGGAGGGTCAAGAAAAGGATGAGACATTGAAGAAATAAAGGACAGGTTGAGGACGAAACCGTCTGAGGATTTTAAGATCAGGAATGATAATAGCTTATGGTTTCGAGAAAGATTGTGTGTATCTAATGACGATGATATAAGGCAAGAAATTCTTCGTGAAGCTCATAATACACGTTTTTCTATCCATCCTGGAGCCAACAAAATGTACCAAGACTTAAAACAAAGATTCTGGTGGCAATGCATGAAAAGACAAATTGCGGAGTTCATAGAGAAATGCCTTGTTTGTTAGAAAGTGAAAGCTAAACATCAGAGTCTCACAGGTTTGTTACAGGCTCTTGAGGTCCCTGAGTGGAAGTGGGACCATATTTCTATGGATTTCGTAACTGAACTGCCAAGGACGAAGAACAGACATGACGCCATTTGGGTAGTCGTCGATCGTTCAACAAAATCCGCCACTTCATGGCTATGACGATCAAGGCTCTTATGGAGAAGCTAGCTACTATGTATATTGATCAAATTATGTGCCTGCATGGAGTGCCCATGAGTATGGTATGTGACTGCGATCCTCGATTCACTTCTCGATTTTGGTCAGCTTTTCAAAAAGCAATGGGCACTGAGATACGAATGAGCTCTGCATTTCACCCCCAAACAGATGGTCAATCGGAAAGGACCATCCAAACACAAGAAGACATGTTGCGAGCTTGTATACTCGACTTTGGGGGAAGTTGGGACAAGAGTCTCAAATTAGTAGAATTTTCTTATAACAATAGTTACAATCGATCTATTGGGATGGACCCGTATGAAGCACTCTACGGAAGAAAGTGTTGTTCTCGACTTTACTGGGACGAAATCAGAGATAAGGTTTTCACAGGACCTGATCTAGTAGAACAGACTTGACAGAAAATAACGATCATAAAGCAAAGGTTACAAGCGACCCAAGATAGAAGTAAGATTTGGGTAGATGAGAAGCGGCGGCCATTGGAATTTCAAGCAGGAGAAAAGGTGTTCTTGAAAGTGTCGCCATTAAAAGGAATTAAGAGGTTCGGTATCAAAGGAAAGTTAAGTCCCAGGTTTATCGGACCATATGAGATTCTTGAAATAATTGGGGAAGTCGCTTAACGGCTAGCACTACCGCCGTCGCTGTCTCAATTGCACGATGTATTTCACGTATCACAACTTCGTCGGTATGTGCACGAGCCTAGCCATATCATCGAGGAGCAGCCCTTGAAAGTTGAGGCCGACACGACATACGTAGAAGAACCAGAAAGGATTGTTGATCGTAAGGAAAAGACATTAAGGAAACGATCCATACCTATGGTTAAGGTGCAATGGAAACACCATTCGATGGATGAAGCTACTTGGGAGATGGAACAAAACATGAAGAACTTGTACCCTCACCTTTTTGAGTAGCGCTTTTAAGTTTCAAGGACGAAACTTGTAATAAGGGGGGAGGATGTTGTACCCAACGGAAAATCATTTGGTACTTGGGACTTGTATAAGTGAATTAATGAAAGTTGCATCCTTCAAGTACATTTGACTAAATTTTATTAATGCTTCTCTTATTATATTTTGATAAAGCAAAAATCATAATCATTCAAGCATGAGTTATGGACCATGGCCAATTCACTAAAGGGGCCTAAGGAATTTCGGCCACAAGGCATGAAATGGGCCTTGGAAGTTTTTTTTTTGTTTTTTTTTCAAATTTATAAGAAGGCTAATCTTAAGGGCCTTCTTAAAATAAGCCCAAATGGAAATTAAAGAGTTTTAAGTAGTGGGGTAATTTTCTCCCAACTCTCAAAAAATTTCGGCCCCATGAGTCCAAGAGGGATCATAATTTTCCTAATTATATTTTAAATCAAAAAAAGAGGAAAAATTAATAGAAAGGGGGCAACTACCCACATAGCTTTTCATTAAACACATTTGAAAAGTGATTTAAGCATCGTAATGGCTACTAAATGCCATTACCGCCGGATTCCCCTCTATGGATAACCAAGGAGCCTTTCAAATCTTACTATGGTTACTTTATGTTAACCACAAGGTTAAAGTAACCCAAGTTAGCCTTAAAGTAACACTAGTTGGATAAAGTAACCTAAGTTAGCCTTAAAGTAACCTTGGTTAGCTAAAGTACCTTAAGTTACTTAACTTTAATTAGCCTAACCAAGCCAAGGTAACCCCTTCTTCCCTCTTGCTTACCCACGGCTAACCACTTAGCCTAGTGAAGAACATTTCTCTCCAAGAAACTCTAGAACCCTCTTACTCTCAACCCTCAAGAATTCACAAAGAGCAAGAGATTTTCCCTCTCTTCTCCCCAAGGTACACGGCCAAGTGGAACCAAGAAGGTGAAAGATTCATCCAAGTTCAAACTTGGTCTAGGTAAGAACACTCTAACCTCCTTAAGAGAATTTTATATCCTTCATTGAGTAAAGCTCATATTGCTACTCTTTCTCGTTCGTGGCCTCCATGGTCACTAGGTGCAAGCTTTCAAGCTCTTAAGTGGAACTAGTTTCTTAAGAGGTTTGAACACCACTCAAGCTTCATCTTGGTAAGACAATATAGCCTCTATTTAGTTTTATCTTTCACTTAAGATAATGACTAACATTGGTTCTTTTTCCTCCTCCAAAACTGTGGGGTTTATATGTTAAAGAGGAGGAAGACTTCATTTCATCTCATCCAAGTTCAAGCTAAGGAAAGGTTTAAGCTTGAAGAGGCAAGTACACTATAAATATTCTTGACTTGTGTGTGAAAGTATGTGCTTGAATGTCTAGATGTTACTAAGATTTAATCTTAGATGGAAAAGATTTAGCTTGAAGCATGAACATTTCGGGTTCCTTAAGAAAAGTGACTTGCATGTCTGGGATTCCTTCAAAGATGGATTCTTTGCCCCTTTGAATATGAATATGAGGTGTGTTTAAGATGAATGTATTGAATCTCTCTTCTTTGATATGTAATAAGGGGGACGGTTGGATGAAATGTGTGGGTAAATATTGTTCTTGTTAAAGATTGTGACTTGTGGGGTAAAGGAGGCACATAAGTGGTATGCTTTATGACTTAGGTGTAAAATATTCATTATGGAAATGAAATTTAAGCCCTTTCATGTGAATGAAACGGGCTGTTTTGGGGGCATGGGACACACAAACTAGATGTGCCATGAATGGACTTTACTATGTACAAAATGTGCAAATTCAAGATGTGCTATGTGTAACCTTCAAAATCGTTTTCGAAGTGATTTGTAGGTGACCTTTGAAATGTATTAGAACCTGTAAAGTTTATGCTAAGAAGTATATTTGATGATTTATAAGCCATTCTTGAAGGATAACTTAAGTTGGGACACTTGTAGTAGGTAAAGTGACAAAATGGAATTTACTAGAACAGGGTGGAATAATGTGACGTCTTGTATGACCTGAAAAGGGATCTTAAAAGTATTAAATTTAGCTAATTTTTGGCATGACACTAGCCCTATGTGTACGGTAAATATGAGAGTTGGAATTTTGGAGAAAGAAGCTATGGTTTGTCCTTAATGGAATTTTTAGTAAAACTGGTCAAGCTGGAATTACTGAACTGGACAGAATTTAAGTGATGTATTGATTGACCCGAAAATGGACCTTAGCAATATGCAAATGGGCTGATTTTTGGTAGGATGCTAGCTCTATGTGTTTACTAAGTCTTTGAGTTGGAATTTTCGAAAAAGGATTTACGGTTTGTTCACAATAAAATTAGTAGTAAAACTGGCCACTCCAGAATCAGCATGTAACCGTTTTTGGAAAAGGGAGTAGATGACCCCTTAAAAGTTATTATAATACTCCGGAAATTTTATGAAAATTACTTAGGACATAGATGAGCATATCCATGTAAATTATTCATCTTGAAATTATTATTTAAGGGGTAACTACTGAAATTAAGTGAGCACTACTAAGCTGGAAAACTGGGCCGAATTACGGAACTAGTTGAGGGACTTCGTTCTCGTGGTTTAGACTTGTTCAAACGGCTTGGGCTTATGAATATTGATCCGTGACATGTTTACAGTATTTTCCAGGTCTGGCCCAAATTAACTAAGACTTATTGGGCTTGAAAGAAAGGTAAAAAAAAGAGGGTACTGCACTGCTGAATTCAGCAGTACCCTGTTTAGGGATTTAATAAGTTAAAGGGTTTTACATGTCTCGAAACATTACGAAATTTGTATGGCAAGTAGAAAAGACACCCTTATACATATGTATGTCAAGAAATCATGATAATTGACCTAGGATACGAGGTTTATAGGTCAATCAAACGGAACATGAATTCTGGAAATGTTTCCAACATAAAGAATAAGATCGTTCTTGTATGTATGTGATTCACTTCCGTCATGAATTGCATGATACATGTCATACATTGCATCATCGTCATTCACATGATTTATGAAACTGATTTTATGACAAAGAATGATAAAAAAGCATTTTTAAGGAAAAGATTCCGTTTTTGAAAAGAACGCTTTCCATTGGTACCGTTTATTTCTAGCCAGCATGACCCGTTCCAGATCCGGAGTTAATTGATCTGATGATTATGACCATTCAGGCCCAGAGAGAATAGACCTGACTATGATAATGACCGTACAGGCCCAGAGAGAATAGACCTGGTTATGACGATTATGACCGTACAAGCCTGGAGAGAATAGACCTGATGACTATGATTGATGATGTGACCGTTTTTGGATCCGGAAATAATAGATTTGAATGAAAGAATATGACCGCCTCAGATCCAGATAGAATAGATCTGAACACTCTCTTGTTTTTATTGGCGATGATTTTTTGAAAGAAAGAAAGAAAAGAAGAATTTGTCCTCATGATTATCATGATGCATCACATGTGCATACTCATGCATGTTTCATTTGATGGTTAGTCGAATAATTGTTACACTGTTACTTAGGCTAAGATATTATGACTTGATATCTCCTAAGTTATGATTTTTAATAAGTTACGAGCTTGTTACTTACGGACATTGAATGGAAGGTCAGGTATGTTACTAAACCAAAATTTTTGGTGTTTGGTTCTTGTATGTACTTTCCATCTAATTCATGATTATTTATGGTTTACCTGCTGGTGACGTTGTCACTCACCCCTTATATTTTCCTCCCAGAACCCGCAGGTAATAGGATCAAATGGATCGAGGATGAGCCTAAGGTTCTTTATCCGTAGAAGAGCGAAAGGGGGATGACTTAAGGGTTTTTGTCATGATGGCCATAATTGATGAACTTTTTATGAACTTGTGCTGGAAACATTGACTTACGGTTTTTTGCATTTTGTGGATATGTTTGTAAGACTTATGATGGATGTTTAGATGTTTTTATTTTAAAAGTTTTTTTATTCTGCCTCGGTTTTGCTTACTTGTTGATGTGTAAGCATGAAGGTCCATATATTTTGCTGTGGTCTAAGACATCTTATGGATTGACGCATGGTACTCTCCGTAGTGAAGTACGGCGGGCGCACCGTATCCGTCTAGGCCGGGGTGCAGGGCGCTACATATATACACACAATGTACATATATATAAATCGGCCACTATGCCTATTGGGATAAAATGATTTTGTTATGTTGTATAATTGTGTACATATGTATGATATAAATGTTAAAAGTATGAAAAGAATGACCTTATTATGATTTATGTATCCATTTATGAAATATGATAATATATATATATATATATATATATATATATATATATATTATTGTATGTGTATACACTTAAAGAATATTCATATGTATGGAAGCATATATTGTACATACAAATATACATATATATACGATTCAAGTATGATGTTATGATGTTAACAAATTTATTTCATGTTATTTATATTGAAGCATGTACTAAACGATTATGTGTAAGTCAAGATATAAGTTATGAAACATCTAGACGGTATGTTAGAGGAAATAGGAAGTATATGTTCTATGTGCTAAAGCTATGAATTATGAAGTACATGTAGAGGTTTGATGTTGAGGAAGTATAGTTATGGTATTTCTTTAAGTTATGATAAGTAGACTGTATTGATATGTATTTCTTAAGTATGATAAATAGGCCGTATTTAAGGAAGTAATGTTACTAGTAGTATGACCAAGATACCCCTCTACGACCAAGTCTCACGTTGCATGAAATAAAGGTTTGAAAGGTTATGTTTTATGTTATACGATTTAAAATTCATATGCATAAGAATGAAAAGTGTGTTTCAAACAAAAAGACAATGTAACACAGTATGTTTATGACATGATTTATGACATGATTTTAGGACAAGTATGAAGAGAATGGAAATGTAAGGAATTGTATCTACGAGACGGAAGTTCTTATATGTGACGTATGTATGGGGGTATCGGGTGAATACCTTGTGAAGAACCTGGCTCCCGAACCCTTTTATTACATGTTGGGTATCGGGTGAATATCTTGTGAAGAACCTGGCTCCCAAACCCTTTTATTATGTGTTGTGTGAATACCTTGTGAAGAGCTTGGGTTCACCAACGTCGTACAAGCCTTGAATACCTTGTGAAGAGCTTGGGTTCATGGCCTGCGAGTCAATGTAAAGCTACCTATTTGGATGATGTACGGATCATCGCTTACGTACCTTTATGAAGATTCTTTACATACGTCGCTAGATATTGTTCTTACATTTCAATGGCCATCACATAAGTACGAAAAGGATGACAATAAAAGTTTTGACATGTTACTACATGATTTTTGAAAAAAAGAAAGCTAAGTTTAAAGTATGACCATGACTCACTGCATATCTATGTCTACCCGGACTCATTAAATGCAGTAGTAGGACTAAGTTGTGACGGATAGAGTTAAGGGGTTAATTTATATGATAAGGTGATCGCGAGATTAACATTTTAGCTAGACCTAGTTATCTTCGTAGCGTATGTGCCGTATTACTTGTATGTCTCTAGCTTCTGATGATGTACGAACTGTAGTTATGATGCTTAACGTAGATTACATACGAAAAGCCAGATACTATGTTTTCTTATAATAACGATTGTTAAGTATGGATACAGTTCTTTCCATTTCCAATGGAGTTAAGGACACACTCTTCTTTGACTTTGGAATATGATGGAATAAAGCAAAATGACTCACTAAATTGGTTGTGCTTTTTATATTATGAAGTAGCAGCTGATCGACACACAATTTTCATTATAGGTCATCGAGAACCAACCACCATGTGTTTCTAACACATGGGTATGGTTGCGTACATCCGACCCCCCATACCCCACTATAGGCGGGAGCCTCTAAGGCAATGGGGTAATGTTGTTGTTGTCGTTGAAGTATGGATACAGTATAACGTTACATGTTGAGAAAGATGAGATACATCTATGTTATGCAGAGAACTTTTCCATGACTACTTTCTTCCAGTTCACACTTATACCAGTATACTTGTTAAAATGGAGACGTGGTTATTCTATTCAATATTTAATTTTTATTTTGATTTGACACCCTGTCTCCTCATGTATGATCCACATGTCATATCTAGTAAGACTACTTGCTGAGCGATTAAAAGTTGATGGATATCGCTCATACTTGCCTTATTTATCACTTTCCATATAACAGGTATCACTATACAGGCTTGTCAAGGACAGACTAGATAGATCATTGATAATGAAGAAACCTGTAGAGAGATTTACTTTGAAGGCGTTAGGTCTGAGTTAATGATGTATTTCAGAAGGTTTCAATATTCCGTATCTTATGGCTTGTACAGATTATGATGTAGTACATTTCATGTCGATTACGATTTGTTTATATTATGTTGCTTCTGCTTATCGATTTATTATTCATGTCGACATGTACATGTATAATATCGCCGTCTTGTACTGTTTGGGGTAGAGTACGGCGGATGCACTGAACCGAAACCTTTGTTTCGGACGGGGCGCTACACGAGCCCTCTTATGATGATTTATTTAGTCAATATCTTGAATTGCATAAATTCACTAAGGCTCTTGCAAAAGAAAAGAAACGGTTAATTAAAGACAAGAAGTTGTTTGAATCTTCTAACACGAACCTTCTATCTCAATTAAACGATTCAAAAGAAGAGTCGTCTTGTACGATTAATGCATTAAAATCAGAGATTTCATCATTAACATCCAAAAATAATGAGATAAAAGTCGAGATTTCAAATTTAAAATCAAGAAAAGTGGATTTAGAAATAATGGTAAAACAGTTCGATACGGTACGAACATGCCAGGTCGTCTCATTTCCTCCCAAAAGCATGAAAGTGATAAAATTGGATTAGGATACGTTGAAAATAATAAAGTACAAAATATGTCAACCAAATTTATTTTATCTTCGTCTAAGAAACCGCATGCATTTAAGACAACTATAAAGTCTAGGAAGATGTCTAGTGCACCACCCACTATATCTCACCGCACTCCTTCTTTCTCATTACATACTGTTGTACCCCACCAAAAATCGTACTGTATTGAGACTAGTATGAAGTGACGCATTGGAACGTTATTTCTGCCGAGAACATTTTATTAAGCTTTATCAACGCTTCTTAAATATTGTAGGGAAATAGTATACTACCTCAAGTATGAATTATGAAGCATGTGAATTGACAATTTAACCTCCCAGGATTCTTAGAATTTCGGCCACAAGGGTTTTAGAAACTCTAAGATATTTGAATCCTTAAAAGATAACTAACTTATAATAGCCTCTTAAAAGGTAAGCCTAAAAGCTTACACATGGAATTAAGTATTCCACTAAATGTGTCTCAAGAGTTTAAGGAAAAAGTTTCCCTCCTTTTTCCTTTAAAGGCCACAGGGTACTACATGATAAGGCATACATGAGATCACTTTTAATTTAATGCCCCAACTAGTCAATTTATTTGTCTCTCAAAGAAATTCTAAAAAGGTCTCATACAAATAGTAATTTAAGAGGTTGGTCCAAGATTGAAGAATTCTTCCCCTTTTCCTTTAGGAACCGTTGGATGCAAGCAATAGGAGATAGATGGGATAACTTTTGCCATTGACACCTCAACTAAAGACTTTGGTGATCTTTTTACCTTAAATCAACTAAAGTGTAAAAGAGCTACTAAGTAGTAAATAAAAGTTACACCCTAAGACCCTAACCGCCGGTTAAGAGGCATAATTGGGGGACATGAGACTACTTTTGCTAAAAGGTCTCAACTACTCACTTTAAATGCTTACTAAAGCAAGATTATAAAGTAATTTATGCATTAGTAGCCATGATATGATATTATTTTAAGGATGGGTAACTCACACAAACCGTGGGATACAAGGAAATGGAGGACTTATGGGATCAATTTTACCATTAAGCTCTTCTCCAACTATTTAGTAACTTTTCATTTAAATACCCTCAAAAGCAACCAAAGCATGTGGAGCATGCTTAAGGGCTCCAACCGCCGGTTAACCATAGGGGAAGCCAAGAGACACCTTAAACCTTCGCTAGAGTTACTTTATCTTAATCACACCTCAAAAGTAGCTCAAGTTAGTAATGGTAGTACCATGCAAAGGAAAAGTCTTTTCCTCTGAAGGTTCCAACGGCTACATCTTAGACATTGAAGGAAAAATTATATCCAAGAGTCCTAGAATCTTCTTTTATTTATTCAACTCTTCAAGAACTCACAAAAAGCAAAAGAACCAAGACTCCCTACACACTTGAGCAATCCCTCCCTCATCCCTCTCACACGGCCAACCTTGAGCCAAAGAGATTCAAGAACCATCTTCAAGTTCATGTCTTGTCTATTTAAGTTACATATTAACCTTCTTAAATGAATTCCATACTTCAAATAGTGAAGCTCACACGGTATCTTCCTTTCTTGTTGAAACCGTGGCCTCCAAATGGTCCTTGGGTGAAGGTTTTCAAGATACTAAGAGAGGTTAGCTTCTTAGTGGGTTGGAATCATCTCAACCCCCTTTCAAGCTTCAAATTGGTAAGACAATCTAGCCTCAAACTAAGCTTTATTGTATGATTAAATAATGACTAACATTTATCTCCACTATTCTTCCAATAATCGTGTCTATTAGGAAGAGGTTGGAGGAAACTTCACTTTGTTTCAAACAAGTTCAAGCTAGAAGGAAGCTCTAAGATCCAAAGAGAAGTATACTCTAAATGATCTTGACTTATGTGTGAGAGTATATGCTTGAATGACTAGTTATTATTAAGATTTAATCTTAGTTGGAAAGTATTAAGCTTGAAGCATGAGAGCTTAGTGCTCCTTAAGAAAAGTGGCTTGCATGTGTGAAATTCTTCTAAATGTGTGTTCTTTGCCTACATTGAAGGTGAATATGTTGTATGTCTAAGATAAATATGGAAAAATTTCTCTTTCTTACCATGTAAGGGGACGGTTGAAGGAGGATGTAGGGGTGAACAATGGTTCTTGTGCAAGAATATGTCTTGTGGGGTAAAAGATATATATAGAAGTTGTATGTTGAATGTTTTGTTACTTAGGTGTATTATGAAAACAAAATAAAAGCATCTTTCATGTGTAAGAAACGGACTGTTTGGGGGTTATGTGATACACAAATTAGATGTGCCAAAGGTAGACCTCATTATGTACAAAATGTGCAATATCAATGTGTGCTATGTGTATGTTTCAAACTGTTTTGAAGTGACTTGTGTGCAGCCTATAGAATGTATTAGAATCTGTAATGTCTATGTTAAAAAGTGTATTTGATGGCTAGTAAGTCATTTCAGAGGAATAAGTTTAGTTGGTACACACTTAGCAAGAAAAGTGACAAAAAGGAAAAATTACTGGAACATGACAGATTTAAGTGACGTGTTATAAGACCCGAAAATGGACATTAGAAACATGCAAATGAGCTGATTTTCGGTAGGATTCTAGCCTTGTGTGTTTATTAAATCTGTGAGTTGGAATTTTTGGTAAAAGGACGCAATAAAATTTTTAGTTAAAGCTGGTCATTCCAGATTCTGTATGTACCTAGCTGTAGGAAAATAATTAAATGACCACATGAAATTTTTATGTCAAGTAGATAAAACTCCATTATGCATATATATGTCATGAGATCATGAAAATAGGCCGAAATTATGTGGTTTGAGGCCACATGAACAGAACGTTAATTCTGAAAATTTTCCAGCTTATGGAACAAGGCTATATATATATATATTGTGATGCATCTAGCCATGAGCTTCATGTTGCACGTCATGCATTGCATCATCATCATTCACATGATTTATGAAACTGAGCTTATGTCAAAGAAATTACGAAAAGGAGTTTTTAAAGAAAAGATTTCAGTTTTGAAAAGAACGATTCCTATTGATACCATTGATTCTGGCCAGCATAACCCGCTCCAAATCCGGAGTTAATTCATCTGTTGATGATTATGACCGTACAGGCCTGGAACGAATAGACCTAGTTATGGTTATTATGATCATTCAGGCCCGGAGAGAATAGACCCGATAATGATGATTTGTGACCGTACAGGCCCGGAGAGAATAGACCTGATGACGATGATTGATTGTATGACCGTTTTCAGATCCGGACATAATAGATCTGAAAGGAATGGTATGACCGCCTCAGATCCGGATATAATAGATCTGAATACTCATTCCTCTCATTTTATTTACGATGATGATTTGAAAGAAAGAATGAAAGAACTTATCCTCATTTTTGTCATGACGCATCACATGTGCATACGCATACATACTGCATTTTTTTATGGCTAGTCGAATAATTGATGTATTAATACTTAGGCTATGATGATATTTTAATATCTCCTAAGTTATGATCTTAATATGATTCCTTGTCTCTTAAGTTATGATCCTATGTCCTTACGAATGAGGAGTTGAAAGTCAGGTATGTTGTGAATCCAAACTTTTTGGGGTTTTGGTTCTTGTGTGTACTTTCTACTTAATTCATGATTATTTATGGTATACTTGCTGGTGACGTTGTCATTCACCCTATTATTTTTCCTCCCAGAGCCTGCAGGAAACAGGTTCGAGTGGATCGATGACGAGCCTAGGGTTCCATATCCATAGGCGTGCGAGAGAGGATAGCCTCAGGACTTTAGTATGATGATTTATATTTGACGAACCTATGATGGGATTTTAATTTGGACATCTCTTTTATTTTGTGGACATGGATGTAGACGATGTTATGAATATTCGGGATGTTTTTATTTAAAGTTTTTATTCTGCCTCAGTTTTTGCTTACTTGATGACGTTTAAGCAGGAAAGTCCATATACTTTGTTATGGATTACGATATGATATGAACGACGCATGGAACTCTCAGTAGTGAAGTACGTCGGACGCACCGTACGCGGGCGAGCCACTGCAGGGCGCCACACATACAAAATATAATCATGTAGCATATAGATATGAAAGGAAATCCTTGATGCATACGCAACACAAATGCATCTAGATCATGCACCATGCACACTAACACAAATGCATATGAAAAACGAAAATATTATTATGAGCATAATGACATTCTCGGCCATAGGCCAAATAGACATGCCCTAACATTTATTATATTGCTTCTTCATCTCTTTTCTCACCTTTTGTAAGACCGAGGAAGGTCATCCAAGTTTGAGTACCAAAAGGTACTCTTACAAAGGGTTGAAGAACTCACTCTTAAGGACTCAAAATAAAGGGTACCAAATCCTTGTTACACATTGCAGGGAACAAATAAATCAAAAAATACATTAATCAAGTGCTTCCTTGATAGTGGTTGCTCGAGGCACATGACCGGTGATGCAAGCTTGTTTTCAAAATTGAAGAAGGTTACGAAAGGTGGATCGGTAACCTTTGAAGACAACAACGAAGGAAGAATTATCGGGAGAGGAACAATTAGAAACCCGAGCACTCTTCAAATCTCCAAGGCGTTTCTGTTAAGTAATCTATGACAACAACGAAGGAAGAATTCGGCTTGTTTTTATTTAAATTTTTTATTCTGCCTCAGTTTTTTCTTACTTGATGACGTGTAAGCAGGAAAGTTCATATACTTTGTTATAGATTACGATATGATATGAACCGACGCCTGGTACTCTCCGTAGTGAAGTACGGCGGGTGCACCGTATGCGGGCGAGCCGGTGCGGGGCTGTAGCGCCCCGGCCCGATACTGTCATCGGAACCAGTGCACCCGCCGTAGTCTACTATGAGAACTACGAAGCGTCAAAGCGGATCAAGCATTCATCATCTATGACGTAAGATAAATCAGCAGAAACGTTGATAAATTTAAAACTTCATCGTCATTAAAACCAAAAAATGCAGCGGAATTAACAAGTGTTTAGTCAACTAGCTAACATAAATGTCAGAACAACATAATAACATTGAGTTTCCAATCTCAGAGAAAATAATCCAGCATCTATCTATTCCCATGTCCGTCATCCCATTGAGCGCCATCGTCCTCGATAAATATCAACTCATATTCAGGCTCACCTGAAAAGGAATAGAGTAACTGTTCTTAGCGAAATTAACGCCAGCAAGTAACCCGTCTATACACCTTACGGAATCACACACGACGAGTCACCAGTGTATAAATCATTGCCCAAAAATAAGGTGCTCGGGTTAACAAATAACATCTCAATAAGAATTCCTCAAAACATATAAAGCACGTATATGGTACACGGGTACGAGAACAAACATGTATTAAAACAATGTATCATATAAGCAAGTCATAAACTAACCACGTTTCTTGCATATCAAGTCTTATGCTTCGTGTATCATGATGCATGTACTTCTTTAAAATCACACACAACACCCATGCATATGTCTTCTTTCATAAACATGTCATGCATGTCATTTCACAAAACATTTCATCACTTTACATATCATATTCTTCGCATAGCATAACTTTATACCCTGTGGGTGATCAGTCCACAGCAAACAGAACTTTATACCCCGTGCTGAAAGGTCCACGGCCCCATAACATATAACTTTATACCCCGTGCTGAAAGGTCCACGGCCCCATTACATATATCATATATCCGTGCTGAAAGGTCCACGGCCCCATTACTTATATCATATATCCGTACTGATAGGTCCACGGCCCCACAAAATAACTTTATTTTCCGTGCTGATAGGTCCACGGCTCCATAAAATACTTTATACCCTGCTGTTGATTCACAGATCACGCTTTTATACCCTGCTTTCGCAGGCGTGACTTTTATACCCTGCGATCAACCCACAGCCATTTTGTCTTTCGAAAACTTTACATCTTTCTTGTAAACACATTCTTTTGCAAAGCAAATCTCAAATCAAATGCAAATGCCCATGTCATGATGCAGGATGCACATGTAACTTCGTATCAAACATGTAACACACACATACATTGTACATATCAAGTATACAGTCTTGCACCTCAAACACTCCATGTTCGTACCTTTCCAAGTCCATCCGTCTTACTAATTCACTCGGGATTCAATCTTATTTCTACTTGATTAGACTTACCATCTACACCTCAATTATACCTCAAATACCCTTGCATTTTATGTTCAGAAGAAGTGTATAATGTTACTACACATGCATAGGGCGCCTAAAGGGTCAAAAAGACTTCCAGTATACTTGGAACGCCACATGAGGCGCCTAAAGTGACATAGAGCGCCTATACTAGGCGTTCGAAGTGTTCGGGGATGTTCTGTAGACATTGAACGCCTACATGAAGCGCCTAATGTGACATAGAGCGCCTTATGTAGGTGTTCGAAGTGTTCGGGGATGATTCAGGACACATTGAACACTACATTAGGCGCCTAATGTGACATAGAGCGCCTAATGTAGATGTTCGAAGTGTTCTGACGGTTCTAAACTGCAGTTTTTTTCTGTACGGGAAAGATTCAGGACACATTGAATGCTACATTAGGCGCCTAATGTGACTTGAAGCGCCTAATGTAGGCGTTTGAAGTGTTCTGACGATGCTAAACTGCAGTTTCTCTGCAGTAACTTCCTCCCATCATCTTCCTCCTTCAACCCTTTCATGTTAAACCTCTCAAGATCCATCTTACCATCTAGATTCATCATTCTTAACTCACATATAATCATGAATCGATGCTTAGTTATGTCTAACAATATCCACTATTAACCTTCAATCATTCACAACCTTCAAAAGTTATCATCAACACTCCCAACAAAACAAGTCTACAACAATGCCATCACTCATCCTTCAATTCCCTGCACTTACTCTCAAACGTCTAGGTGTAGACAATCAACATAAGAATAGAACAGGACAATAAGCACATCAAAATATACACTTTCATGGGCATGCTTGACAAACAACAAAGCACCACACAACTATTTTCAAAAATATGGCCCAAAGAACAAGACTTTACGCAACTAGCAACAAAACTTATAATAAAGCATTTAACATATACAAGACAAGATTACTAATGTGTGATTCAAGTTTTCTCTTTGTAAGAACATAGGGCCTAAAGTATCAAAATTTACGTAAAGCGTATAGAAAGATTATTTGCCTTTGTTTCTAGTTACGCTTACAAGTGTATGGCAGAATTTCTGTAAGGATTGAGCCTAGGTTGAATGCTCTTCCTTCCTTTCCTTCTTCTCTTCTTCTTCCTTTTCCTCTTTCTTTTCTCTCTCTTTTTCCTTAGAATTTTCCTTCTCCTTTTTGGTGTCCTTCCAAACGGCTGATGGGTGGGAAGTTATACAAATGTTGTGTAACTTCCCCCCACATGCAGTTGGCAAAGTTTGGCATTTTGGCCAAATCCCCTCAATTTCTACTTTTCTTTACTTTCCTCCCTACCTTCATACCCTAGACATTTAAATGAATTCATATTTTAAATTGTATTCTAATTACTAAAGCCAGACTTAGAAATTACGGGGTATGACAGGGGCGCCACAGGTGGTATCAGAGCCCAGGCTCTAGATTCGGGAAGAATATAGAATTAAGTTATGATTCTAGAAATCTAAGTTTGAACTTAGACTTAAGTCATGACCCTAGAAGAGAGTTGACCTCAGACTAGGATGACTTAGACTTGACATTAGGGTCTTGACCTGATAATAAAGCCCTAGTCTATGAAATTTTATATGTCATAGAATTTAATTCGTATCGTACCTTCTTGCATGCCCACTTAAAATTCTATTGGAGTACGAATTAAATTTTTGTTGCTTATCTGGATATTTTAACCTTGAATAAAATTCCGACACTCCGTAGTGCAGATGGCCTCACGGTCCGGTAAATTGACATCATCACTGTCACCCCTAGAAAGCAGCGGGTTTTACTATCGGCAGCTAGTTAAAGCACATGTTCCGAGATTTGGCGGGGAGTCTAGCCCGGAGGAGGCAGAAAAATGGTTAAACAAAGTCGAAAGTAACTTTTTGTTGGTACAGGTGCCTGATGAGATAAGGACACAAATTGTCCAGCCATTTCTGATTGGTAAGGCCAGCCAGTGGTGGAGGACGAGTATCCAGCCACTGCCCCGACCGGTAACTTGGGCAAAATTTCTAGAAGAATTTTGTGAGTTTTTCCTCTCTCCGGACTTGATCATAAAGATGATTGAGGAATTTGATACATTAAGACAAGGGCCAGACACCACTGTCTCAGAGTATGCCCGTCGGTTCACTACATTGGGTCGGTACGATCCCCTGATTATGGAAGAAGAAAGTATAAGGTGATCAGATCCATGCGTCGTTTACACCCCCAGATCAAGATTCGGCTGGTCAAGGCATATTCAAGAACTTTTAACGAATTATTGGAGGACTGCTATAGAGCGGAACGCAATAATAAGATAATGAAAGAACGAAATAAGAGACTTAAGGAGCGTATTAAGAAACAAGGTAGAAGATGGCAGCCATATCCACATAGGGCTAACAAAGAGACAACCAAGAAAAAAAAGAATGATTGATCCAGAGATTCCTGAAACATCAGAACTGTAAACAGGTACGTCTAACTACCCAATTTAAATATAAAGTACCTATATTCTGCTTTGCTTATCACCCAAGTATAAATCGTCGTGCCAAGATCGAGTTAGAGCAATTTGATAAGGAACCTTAGGAAAGATTTCTACATAGTTAGTAGTATGTGGGCAAGGAAGACGACTAGAGTAGCACAACTGAAGCGTGAAGGCTAGAATACGTTACAAATTTTTAAGGTCCTCAACAGTCAGATAAGTACCCGGATAGATAGAGCTCAACAAGACTCTAATAAAGAATAAGTACCCTCTGCTTAGGATCGATGATTTAATTTGACCAACTTCGGGTAAATAATTAACGAGTTGTATATGGTCCGAAAGACATGAAAATTGTTAGCTAGCCTACATGTTGGTATTTCTTAAGGATGAATTCATAGAATTGATGTAAGATAATGAAATATGTGGTGGAAGCATTACGGGGCCGTTTTGGAGAGGTCTGATGTGATGGTATGGTTGGGTGCAGGTCAAGAATTATAAGTTGGGATTATCTAACACACTCTAACAGCGACGTTATGATGTAGCAGGATCTCTCATAGCATGATTTTTCAAATAATTTTTATGAACAAAGAAAACAATGATACCTTTATTCATTTCATGTCTTGAAAGAGAAAATACAGATTTTATGAGGAACGAGAAATATTTGAAATGTCAGGAAGGGACATAAGTTTCAAAGAAGGAACCATGATTCTAGTTCGATTGTTACGTAGGGGAGCATATCAACGAGATGGACGAGTTGGGGGGATATGTAGAAAAAAGGGGGTTTGAGCGATTTCAAAATAAGTGACTTAAATGCATGATATATATACAAACGTGTACATGTATGCATGATATTTTGCTATTACTTGCCTTATTTAGCTTATATATAATGTTGTCGGACTAACGAGCCATGAAGCGTTAAAGCTTACATCATATGGCAAACATTTGTTGTGTTTATACTATTTTCATGCGCCACCATTAATGAACTAAACTAGTTCATTAAGTGAAGTACTTAGTTTATCAAACTAAGTAGTTCATTAAAGGAAGCCACATTTGGAAAAGGCACAAAGGCAACAAAGCTAAGGAAAGAAAGTTTTCTCCTCCTCCCCTCTTAATTATACACGCCACATATATATATATTACATATATTTTCAGATTTTTTAAGAAAAGGCACATACGCATGTATTCCAACGTACTACCGACACGTTATATATTTTACGTACGTACGTTAACGTCACACCACTATACTTAACTCATATTTATAAGTATATTCAGGTCTTATATCATATGATATAAGATATGGTGATGACAAATTAAATACGACACGATAAAAGGTTCTAAACCAAAAATTGTCGTATCGGGCGAATAACGAAACTTCGCCAATGTGTCACGTACTTGCCATAAATAAATGGCCAGTCCCTATACTTCAAAATTCCATAAAACTTTCGTGGGTTACATAAAAAATTCAGCCGAAAATACTTTCCATGTTGGCACACACAAATTACTCCACATTAAGGCCAAAATGTGAAGATTCCAAGTTTAATTTTGTCATATGTTAATGGTACCACTTTAGACCAGCCAAGTGCTGAGATTTAAAGTATATATTATATATATTATGTATAACATAATATATATAACATGTGCAACAGTTGGAATTTAAATTAGAGAAAAATCGGGTAATCGATAAATATCGAAAATTCGGTTTCTACGCACACAACACATGGAACGTTTTTGGTACATCATGTGACACGTATCTAGACACTTTTTACATATGTTATACATCTTAAAGTGTTCTAGAAAATTAAATTAAGGCCTGATTGGAATACAACATGTGTGTATTATTAAATGTGCATTATTTCCTTTAGGCTGCCACCGTACACACCATTGATGGCAGAAATCCAGGCAACATTATTTGGTCTCTTGTATTTCCTGCCATTCTTTCGCTCACTGGTGATAGAAACCGATTGTGAACAATTGGTCATGCGACTTCGAGGCATGCAGCGCATTTTTGGCAATTATCATCCGCACCTTCTACATTCGTTCCTTCATTCAGATGGATTGGATATCACTCATACGTATCGCGAAGCTAATATGGCAGCCCATTATCTAGCTCAGCATGCAATGTTTTGCCCGGAGACAGGATATTTTCGCAGTCATAATCTCCCATCATTAGTGCGTGCCACAATACTTCTTGATCTCACATCAGCTAATCTGCGCATAGGCTGACAATCAGGTTTTCCTAATGGATTGGCGTATTCTGATTTTAACTGCCCGTATCACTACAGTTATAGGCAGGCGCGGTACGATTTCTATCCCATTGCTATACTGCTATGCTTTACTCACTTTCGGCACTTACACCTTTTTCTTATTATTCACACGCTTTGCTTGGTGGATACATTACACTGCATCTCTGGGTTGCTGCCATCACGCTTACTCTGCACAAGCCTTCCATCAGGATTGGCGATCTTTTATGCTCTCTGCCTGTGCTCGATTGAGTACAGACAGACTCGGTATGATTTCCATTCTCTTATGCGCTTGGATACTGGAATAAGCTCTTTTGCCTTCACACATTTCTCATGTTTCTTTGACATATGGTTTATGCCACCACGATGCTGAATCCTTATGGCTCATGAACATTCACGCTATACTATTTTACATGCTCAATGGAGTGGATTTTTTGCCAACATGCTGGTCTACCATTGCCACATACCTGCAGGGCTGCGCATTTAATTCACTTGCTGCTGGAGCATTCGTTTGTGCTGGCAGACGCGGTAGGATCTTAATCTGCTTCTATTACAGCATTACATTCACTACAATATCCCTGCTTTACTCAGCACCTCATTTCTCTTCTGCATGGTTGCGATCTCAGCTTGGCTCGGAGACACCACTTGCTTGCATGACAGCGGCGAAGTCAAAGGCTCAGTTTTGGACATACATGCTATACGCGTTCCTCATTCTTGTGCATTAGTGCTACCGGCAGATTTATTTTCTATTTCTTTTATTCGATGATGTCTATCAACCATCCATAGATATAAATATGTACGTTTTTTCCTTCGCCAAGGTTTTATCCACAAGGGTGGTTTTACTTGGAAAGGTTTTAATGCGGCATATCATATATCTTATGGATGTTGATAATCGCAAACTGTTTTATTTTTGGCCATCTTCTTTGTAATAAGGTTTTCCTCCGCCAAAAGTGAGGGTTTTTCTCAATAAAATTTCGTTCTCCAACAAAAAAAATGTGCATTATTTTACAAAGTTAGCAAAAATAAATTTCAGCACATGCACATACATATCCAATGCCACCTACAGCTGAGATGGATCTTATTTGGAGCCTTGTTGGCATATTGATTGGTCAAGGATCAATCATACAATGTTGGTGAATTAAAGAGAAGCTACAAATGGTAAGAATTCAAAATTTGTCTCTCTTATATCACATGCTGAAAATTTCAGCATGCTAAACAAGCTGGCCAATTTTTGTGACTTGAATGTGATATATTTCATCATCTTTTATTGTGTGATTGATTGGAAGAAGAAATGGAAATGATTTGAATATTATCTAAATTAATAAAGTGTGATATTCTACATATCACACATGCTGAAATTTTTTTCAGCATGTGTGAGACATAGAGTGGCCGAATTATTGGTCTTAAAAGTGTCCATATTCATTTCTCATGTGATAGGAATAATTACCATCAATTGCTGATTCATTGTTTTAAAGAAAAATCAAAGTAAATTTGGCATTATTTTGAATGAAATGGAATGAGTCACATGCTGAAAATTCAGCATGGCAATGTCACATAATGGCCGATTTTTTGCCTTAGCAAGGAAGGGATTTTTGTCTTGCAATTTATGTGATATATCTTATGGTTTATGGAAATTATTTTGTGATGATTTTGGCACATGTTTAAGTGTAATTCTCAGATTTTTCCAAGTCATCAATGATGACAACATTGAACTAATAAGAAGGTGCCAAGTAACCGAAGCCTAAATGATCATCCAATAAGAAGATGTCAAGTAAGCAAGGCCATGTAACAATGATGTCTTACATCCTCCCAAGGACTTAGAAGATAATTTTCAAGAGGGGCAGGCACGTATAGGGGGACGGCTGCACCAAGTTAAAAGGAAAGAAGATGAGCAAAAACAAGACAAGCACAAGCATTGCAAATTAAAGTGAGCAAAAAGCCTAGCTCTTCTTCTTCTACATTCTCTTTCTTTCTTTCTTCTTGTAAGTCATATCTTTCAATCTTGAATAGGCTTGATATAGACCACCACTCATTATATATCTTTGTAAAAGATTGATCAAGGTGTGATCAATCTTCATTCTTGCTAGGTGGTGGTGTTCGTGCAAATTGTATTCACCGTACAAGGTTTGTAAAGGGTTGGAGTTAGGTGTAACTCTATCAACCCCATGGTAAGGTGTGTTGTGTGTGTGTGATTAGTGTGAGCCAAGGAAGGTGTTCCTTGAAGACTGGAGTAGGTTGTTTATAACCGAACCAGTATAAAAATCTTGGTGCAATTTACTTTCAGCATTTACTTTTCAGTTACTGCACAGTTTACGCTTCTTGTTCGCATTCGACAAAAATAGTAAACGATTTTCAAAAATCACAAAAATTTTCAGAAATATACTCACATGTTCTACGGTTAATTTGGCACAAGTTTCAACTCTTTTTGGATAAGTATAAGTCGATCAAACATCAAAAGTTCTAAGACTAGTGCAGTCTGATCTTCAGACTTGCAAAGGTTGAGACTTTGATTGTAGTTGACCTACTTTCCAAAAGAATTTTGCAAAAGTGTTTCAACCTAATTAAATATAGTATATAAGGAGTTAGTGGTCAAATTTTCAGAGCATTTGGACATACACACAAATAGGAATAAATTTTTCAAAACCGTCTACTGTTTCTGGCAGATTTGAGCAATCTGTTTACCAACGGTTTTTGAAGGGGTTAAAGGTTGAATTTTAATTTGAAATTTTTAGGGGACCCTCATAACATCTGAGGCTAAGTTCTCTCAAAATTTCATAATTTTTGGAGACATCTAACCTTGTTTTAGAAACATTTTAAAACTGACTCTGAAAACAGAATCTGTTTCCAGAAGTTGAATTGTTTAGGTTCAAACAAATTTTAAAAACCACACTTTTCGCACCATCTATTCAACCCCCCCCCCCCTTCTAGTGGTTCCTTGCAGATCCTACAAGTGGTATCAGAGCGCAGGAACACTCACTTCAAGGAATCCAACGATTCAGTGAGATGGCAACCACAAATCTCAAAACCGAGCAAGAAGGTATGTCGAGCCAAAGGCCTCCACTTTTTGACGGTGAGTCGTTTATTAAGTGGAAACTTAAAATGAAGCTTTTTCTTATGGCTATAGATATAGATCTTTGGTCAATCATTGAAGATGGTCCTTATGTCCCATCTAAGGTATCCACCATAGACGGAGTCACATTAGAAGTTGTTAAAACTAGACAAGAATATACGAGTGATGATAAAAAGAAACTTAGTATGAATGCTAGGGCTATGCAATTGCTTCTAAATGGATTAAGTAAAAGTGAATCTAGTTATGTGTCAAACTGTTCGAGTGCACAAGAAATGTGGAGGATACTAGAAATGAAACACGAAGGCACGAGTCAAGTAAAAGAGTCAAAAATAAACATGCTTATGTCCACACTTGAGTCGTTTAAATTATTGCCTAATGAGTCTATTGTTGATATGGATCTTCGTTTGACTAACATTTACAACTCTCTTGAGTCTCTTGGTAAAGCTTTTACCACGCAGGAAAAGGTACAGAAAGTCCTACGAAGCCTTCCATCCGAATGGGATCCTAAAGTGACCGCTATAGAAGAAAGCAAGGAAACTAAGTCAATAAAGATGGAAGAATTAATCGGATCACTGTTTATGAGAATAAACTCACCATACGGAAATCAGAATCATCTAAACAAGGTAAGTCTATTGCTTTTAAATCAAATGAATACGTCTCCCCTCCCTCCGATCACGTAGATGATAGTGATTCTGAATCGGATAATGATGACCTAATTCAATTGGCTAAAGGCTTAAGAAAATTTATGAGAAGGTCATTTAGAAACAAAAATAAGGGTACTACATCCAAGAGAAATAAGAATAAGTCAAATGATAAAGACGTTAAATGTTATGAATGTGGCAAACTCGGACACTTATCATATGACTGCCCCAATAAAGAAAAGCAAACAAATAAATACCCTGACAAGGAGCGGAACAAAAATAGACTCGTCTCAGAACCCAAACAAAGGAAACGTGCTCTAAAGGCCTCCACCTAGAGTGATTCATCGGATTCTGAAACTGAGACCGAAGAGGAGACTGCACAAGTATGCTTTGCATCCAAAGCATCTAATGAGGTATCATCTGATTCTGACTCTGACTCTGAACCCTCTTATGAAGATCTTTTTAGTCAGTATTTATAACTACATAAATTCACTAAGACTCTCGCTAAGGAAAAGAAGCGATTAATTGAAGACAAGAAACTGTTAGAATCTTCCAACGAGAATCTTGTCGCTCAATTAAGCGATTCAAAGAAAGAGTCATCATGTGTCATTACTGCATTAAAGACAGAGATTTCATTATTGACCACTCAAAATAATGAAATGAAATCCGAGATTTCAAGTTTGAAATCAAGGAATACCGATTTAGAGAAAATGATGAAACAGTTTGATACGGGGTCCAACATGCTGCATCTCATTATATTATCACAAAAGCATGACAGCGACAAAACGTGTTTGGGATACGTTGATACAAATGAAGTATCAACCAAACCAACCAAGTTTGTGGTGTCTAAGAAAGTAGACACCCCTAAGCCTCAAGTGGCGTCTAAGATGACGCAAAAGGTACCTCTTTCCTCATCACGTCCCACTTCTTCTTCATATCATGTGAAATACAATTATGTACCATATAGATACGAAAAGAAAAGAATAATGCATACATGAAATTCATATCATCCACGCACTACGCACACATACACAAGGACATATCAAAAACGTCCTTCATTTAATGAGTATAAAGGAGTCCTTGGGCAAAGGCCCAAAGTGCATGCACCACACGTCTACTATATCGCACCTTCATCTACATTCTTGCCATTTGATAGACCGAGAAGGATCACCCAAGTATGGGTACCGAAAGGTACTTTTACCAAGAGGTGATTAACTAACTCGAAAGGACCCAAAGTTAAAAGGGTACCTAAATCATCTTTGCGCATTGCAGAGAGCCCACACATCGAAAGATACATCTATTAAGTGGTTCCTTGATAGTGGATGCTCGAGACACATGACGGGTGACCCGAGCCTATTCACCAAACTAAAGAAGGTCACAAAAGGCGGATCCATGACCTTTGGAGACAACAATGAAGGCAAGATCACCGGAAAAGGTACGATTGGAAATACAAACACTCTCCAAATCTCCAACGTATTTTTGGTAAGCAACTTATCCTACAATCTTCTTAGCATTTCTCAATTTGTTGACAATGGTTTTAATGTGTGTTTTACTCACCCTTATTGCAATATAATAAATAAAAATGGAGAAACTGTTTTAAAAGGAAAACGAGAAGGTAATATCTTTACGCTTTCTATGGATGATGTAGTAGACGCTAAAGTTAAGTGTTTTATGTCAAATGAACCCAATGTGAATTTATGGCATAGACGTTAGGACACATTGACATTTCCACACTAGAAAAACTTCAACAAAAGAACCTAGCACGGGGATTGCCTACGCTTGATTTAGACAACTTTCAGTTGTGTGAATCTTGCATAAAAGGCAAACAAACACATGAGTCACTTAGTCCTAAAAATAAAATAAGCACGACTAGAGTATTAGAACTATTACATATTGATTTGTTTGGTCCGAGTCGCACTACAAGCCTTGGAGGGCGCCACTATGCATGCGTGATTGTTGATGATTTTTCTCGTTATACTTGGACTTTATTTCTTGCACATAAGGATGATACGCCGTAGAGATTGCAAAATTAATTAAACAACTTGAAAATCAATACGGTGTAAATGTGAAAAAGATAAGAAGTGATAGAGGCGGTGAGTTTAAAAACAAAGAGATGATTTCGTTTTGCGAAGAAAAAGGAATCAAGCATGAGTTTTCGCCACCTAGAACTCCACAATTAAATGGAGTAGTAGAAAGAAAGAATCGTACATTACAAGAAATCGCTAGGACTATGTTATGCGAAAATAAATTGGCTAGATTTCTGTGGGCGGAAGCCGTAAATTGTGCATGCTACATTGTAAATCGCCTATCTATAAGAAAGAAAACAAGACGCCTTATGAGATTTTGAATGATCGCATGCCTAAGATTGACTATTTTCGTGTGTTTGGATGCAAATGTTTTGTATTGAATACAAAAGATAATTTAGACAAATTTGAATCCAAATCAATTGAGTGCATTTTTGTTGGATATTCTATAAATTCAAAGGCATATAGATGTTATGATCCTCTCACTAGACAAATCATGGAATCTATTCATGTGAAATTCAATGAATTTGGTGAGATTGATAAAGATAAGGAATATGACGGTGACTTTGAATTGAAACCCGTGTTGAATGAAGATGATGGTTCTTTTGATATGCATGATATGAATGACACACTAGAAATGCATGATCACATAGAAATGCATGATAACATAGAAAATAATCAACCAAGATGGCATAGAGATCACCCACATGATCTCATCATAGGCAACCTCACTCACGGTGTGCGACCACGTAGAAGAATTACATCGGATGAAATAAATGAATTTCATGCTATGATTTCTGAAATTGAACCCAAAAATGTGCATGATGCTTTGAGTGATTCTTCTTGGATTGATGCCATGCATGATGAACTTAATCAATTTGTTAGAAACGATGTATGGGATTTAGTGCCACGACCACAAGACAAGACTATAATAGGCACAAAGTGGGTGTTTAGGAATAAAATGAATGAAGAAGGAAAGGTTGTTAGAAATAAAGCGAGACTTGTAGCACAAGGCTATAATCAAGAAGAAGGAATTGACTACGATGAAACATTTGCACCCGTAGCACGTTTAGAAGCTATATGACTATTACTTGCTATTGCTTGCATGAAAGATTTCAGATTATATCAAATGGATGTAAAAAGTGCATTCCAAAACGGATTTATACAAGAAGAAGTATACGTGAAGCAACCACCTGGTTTTGAAGATTTGAAACATCCCGATCACGTGTACAAACTAAAGAAAGCACTATACGGCCTAAAGCAACCACCGAGAGCATGGTATGATCGCTTTGCTACTTTCCTTTTAGAAAATAATTTTAAACGAGGTACTATAGATAGTACACTATTTTTGAAACAAGATAAATCGGATTTACTTATTATCCAAATCTATGTTGATGACATTATTTTCGGTTCTACCTCACATAGACTTGTTGAAGATTTTTAAAATTGCATGAAATCTGAATTTGAAATGTCTATGGTTGGTGAACTAAATTATTTTCTTGGCTTGCAGATTAAGCAAACGAGTAAAGGGATTCACATAAGTCAAGCAAAATATGTAAATGACATGATTAAAAAGTTTAACTTTGAAAATTTAAAACCATCCCCCACCCCTATGAGTGTCACTACTAAATTAGACAAAGACGAACATGGTAAAGACGTTGATAATGGCTTATATCGATCTATGATAGGTTCTTTGCTATATTTAACTGCTAGTAGGCCTGATATTATGTTTAGTGTATGCATGTGCGCACGATTTCAAAGTCAACCTAAGGTGTCTCACTATAATGCGGTAAAAAGAATATTCCGCTATATTAAGCACACACCCACCTTAGGAATTTGGTACGATAAGGATTCTACATTTAACTTACATGCTTACACTGATGCAGATTATGGTGGCTGCAAAATAGATAGAAAAAGCACGAGCGGAACTTGTCAATTTATAGGAAATTCACTCATTTCATGGTTTTCCAAAAAGCAAGCAAGCGTTGCTTTGTCCACTACTGAGGCTGAGTACATGGCCCTTAGCCTTTGTTGCACACAGTTGTTGTGGATAAAACAAAAACTTTCGGACTTTGGAATTACCTTAAATAAAATTCCTATATATTGTGATAGTATGAGTGCCATAAATTTGTCTAAGAACCCCGTGTTACATTCTAAGGCTAAGCATATAGAAGTACTGTGGCGCCCCGCACCCCAGCCCCGCCGCAGTCGGTGCACCCGCCGTACTTCACTAAGGAGAGTACTAGGCGTCTTCCATACGCATCGTGATCCATGATAGAATTTCATGGAATTTTCGTTCTTTTGCGCAATTAGTAATCGAAACCGTGGCAGAATTTAAACTTCAAATCAAAGTACCATCATAAGCAGTAAAAGTAACATCCCACATAACCGAATTCAGAAAACGATGAAAGTAAATTGTTTCCCGTCACTACTACAAAACATCATCAATCCTTCAAGCTGGGTGCTCGGTTCACCACTCCTGGCCATCCTCTAACTCTCTCACGGATAGGGTACCCTAGGCTCATCATCGATCCATTCAACTTTATCTCCTGCCACGTCTGGAGAGAAAAATTGGGTGAGTGACAACGTCACCAGCAAGTATACCATAATAATCATGAGTTAAATGGAAATTACGAGCAAGAACCGAACCCCATGTTATAATTGGTTTGGAAAACATACCTGACCTCCAATCATCATTTGATAAGGATCATCGCTTAATATAGTAAGATCATAACTTAATAACATCACTAGATAGAGTGAAATATAATCATAAGGTGACTGGATCATGCATTGATTAATAAAATAATCATCATCATCATTTAGGACACGCAAGGTCATGACAACACAGCATAGTACATGCGACGCTATGTTACAACTCCACAAGTGACATGCATGTATATGCACATGAAATGCGTTATGATAAAATGAGAAAATGCCTTTTCATGCTTTGCTCTTTTAAAAACATCATCATCATAAAACCATAGAGTGTTCAGATCTATCTTCCCGGATCTGAGGCGGTAACTTCTCCCCTTCGAATCTATTAATCCCGGATTCGGATCGGTAACATCGTTCCTTTCCATTCAGATCACTTAACCCGGATCTGCTCAGGTTCCTTTCGTTTCAGATCTATCTTCCCGGATCTGAGGCGGTAACTTCTCCCCTTCGAATCTATTAATCCCGGATTTGGATCAGTAACATCATTCCTTTAAATTCAAATCACTTAACCCGGATCTGCTCAGGTTCCTTTCATACTGGCCAGTTCATACTCACACACGGTACCGGTGGGGAAGCGTTCTTTTAAAAACACAAAAACCATCTTTTTGAAAACGCTTTTCATCTTTCTTCCACGTGAAATCCATGCCATAAATCATGCAAGTGACGATGATGCAATGTATGACATGCATTATGCAACTCGTGAACAAATGCATCATAACATGCATGCACGGACTCGTCTTTTAGGCTGGAAAAGCTGTCCAGCAATCACCTTCTATTCATACTGCTGTGTGCTCATCCATTCATGCTCATATTAATAAACTCATGTCATACATATGCATAATGAAGACTTAGACACATGCTATAAAAATTTCGTATCATTCCGAAATGTCTAAGGACCTCAAAACATCATAGTATCCTCAAAGGTACTGCTGAAATCAGCAGGGCAGTACCGCCTTACCTCAGTTTCGTAGGTCATAAAACCTCATTCATTTTGATCCATCACCTAGAAAACATATCTAACACACCAAGGAACAATATTCATAAGGCTAAACATCACAATTAAGCTTAAATGAGCAAAATCAAAGCCTTAAAACTTATGGCAATAAACTGTCCTGTTTTCCAGTTTTATATACTAACTTTAACACAATTGTTAACCGTCAAAATGGTAGTTTCATAATGGTTTCTTTACATGAACATGTACATCAATATCCTAGGTAATTACCATAAAATTTCCAAGGCAATCCAATAAGTTTAAGGGGGTCATCTAATTACTCTTCCAAACTGGGTACATGCAGAAACTGGAATGACCAATTAAATCACGAATTGAATTGTGACCAAACCAAAACTCCTTTTACCAAAATTCCAACTCTCAGATGTCATACACACATGAAAATAGTACCGCGCCAAAACTCAGCTCATTTGCACATTCCTAAGGTTCATTTTCAAGCCATACAATTTACTACTCAAAACGGTCCTGTTCCGGCAATTCTGTTTGAGCAGTTTTACCACAAAATTCATTAATAATAATCCACAACTCTTTTTACTACAATTCCAACTCAAAGATATCATACACACATAAAACTATTACCATGTCAAAAATCATCTCGTTTGCACATTCCTAAGGTTCATTTTCAAGCTGCTAAACGTGTTGCTTAAGTTCTGTCCAGAACACATTTTCCAGCAAGACCAATCTTAGTAAGAAATTCATTAAAAATAAACCGTGACTCTTTTTAAGGTGATTCCCACTCTCGCTCCTAACAAACACATACAACTATCATCATACCAAAAATAAACGAAATTAAAGGTCTCTAAGGTCCCTTTTCTGGCCTAGCAAGTCAGCCTAATGTCTTGTCCAGCTCCAGAATTTTCAGTAGCCCTAATTTCATCCTAAACGTTCTTAGCTCACCTTTTTGTCACCATTCATGGTATCAACCCTAAAATGAACACATACACACGCTACGTCAGCCCCATTTCCGGGTGTTTAGAGAGAAAACGACCAAAATCGAAAACACTTTAAGCCTAACATGCACAAGATCAAGTCTTTCCCTCATTTTCTTGCTTTGTTATCTTGCAATGCAACTTCACCTCACCTCCCCTTCTCCCTTCTACCGTGGCTCCCTTCAACACCAAAGGAGAAATCTTTAACACATTCTAGCCTAGTTTAAGACATAAACATGCATAAAATCATCAAAGAACTTATCTTTATAACAAAATGCTCATCCTACCCTCTTATGTGCCTAAAGCCGAAAGCTTTTGGCTTAAAGCTAACCTTTTCACAACTAAGATCAAACCTTAAGTCTTTCTAGTCATTCATGCACACACTTTCACATTCAAACCATGAAGAGTATAGTGTACTTGCCTTTGAAGCCTTTTGCACGGTTGGTTTGACACACGAAGCTCTTCCCCCTTCCTTTTCCTATCATACACACGGCACAAGGCTTTAGTGAGCCATTCCTTAGTTTATGTAGTATGTCTTATAGGAAGGACGAAGGGTTCCTTACCATTTGCTTCATGAAGGGTTGAAGGTGATCTTTTTTGGCTAAACACCCTCTTTTCTTCTTCCACCTTTCGGCCCCCCCCTATTGTCGTGAGGATCACCATTTTTA
>AP025042.1:20792208-20807763 GCA_036186865.1 Eustoma russellianum | reverse complement strand
TATTGTCGTGAGGATCACCATTTTTAAGGAAAAGAGAACTTAGTGAGCTTTAATCCTATAAGGTATATCTTGTTAAGGATCATGGAGAATGGTCTTACCTAGAAAGCCTTGAGAGAGAGCCCTTTGTCTCCTTGCTTCAGCCGAATCATTTGGGGAGCAAGAGGGAAGGTGGAGAGTGGCTTCTTGAAGCAACCTTAATTGGTGGGAAGTTGGGAGGGTTTGAGTTAATGGTGGGTATTATTTCTTCTTGGAAAAAGGGGGCAGCCGGCGGCTGCTTGTGGAGGAGAGGAAAAGGCTCCCCTCTTTACTCCTTATTTGCTCTTCATTAATACTCTTACTAAGTGTTTATTAGAGCCTCCCTCCTCTAGGGCCTTGTGGCCAAACGTACATATGTATTACATGTATGCATCTTCCCTCATTTTTGCATTTATGTGTATGTTTGTGTTCGTGTATATGTATATATATATATACATAGGTTGGTTATATTCGCATATTTATACCTCCTAATCATGATGCTTATGCAAGATCTTTTGCTAGTCTTGCACATAATGATTCATTCCCCCTAAGGCCTTATGGCCGAAACATGGTTATAATCCCATGTACATGTTTTCTCTTAATAATGCATTTACATGTGTTTGTATATATTTATCTCATATTCCAATTCATTTGAATGTTCTTCCATAAATCCACTAGGCTATACTTGTATGCATGTGACCGACATATACATGCACACATAGCCCTCTTGAATTTCTCATAACTCTCATCCATAGGTGTGTAGCTGTACATGTACTCACGTACGCATTTATATATATACATATCTATACTTTCCTTTTGAAATAAGCCACAAATCTCAGAAAGATATATTCATTACACCCGATAATACTAAGTGTATGCACATAATATATCCCTTTTTTGAAAATTATTCTATCGCTGTTCGTATGTGCTTCGAGTCGTATATGAGTATACACATGTACCCCCATGCATACTCACGTACTATTCCTAATCTGTCCATGACCGGAGCCTTATCATTGTAGTCTTAACACCTGAACATGGATGTAAGCTTAGGTTTCTAAAACTTACTAAGTGTCAAGGAATTCTTAAAGTGGCATGTTTTCTATATGGTCCTTTAGGTATAAGCTTCATCGCGTTGTAGTCCTCTAGAGCCATCTTCTTCATGCTAGCTCCCTCCTTATATGAGGCACGTGCCCATTTGTAGTGAATCCTTACCTTTAGATGCACACCCTTACTGTTTCATGTGTGGGTTTGTCATGACCTAGGTTTCCTTAGTTGTCAACGTAACACTTGGCTCTTTAATTTACTGCTTGCTTTTCTCCTTTTTACGCTTGTACCTGGTGTGTACTTTCCCTTACGTTCTTCGTTCCTCCATAAGATTTGGTAACATATTTCCCTTGAGGTCTTACTATATAGGCGTGCTCTGCTTCTAACCCTAGCTGCCACGCTAATTTTGAGCGGGGTGCAACATTCTCCCCCCCCCCTCCTTAAAATAAGTTTCGTCCTCGAAACTGAAGGATGGGCGCCTAGGTTTTCTAAGCGACTCCTCGACCTTGTGACCATTCCTGTTTATTTCTCTATTTGTCTGGAGGCAGTTGCTCCTGGTATTTTCAATGATGCTTATTCAATACATAAGACATAAGTGTTTTAACGGGAAATTTCTTTGTACCTGTCAGTAACGTTGGGGGCCTCGGGGTCCTCGGGCTCTCGTTCTTCGATTTTCGCCTCAGGTTTACCCTATGCGAGGCCCCACGAGGGTGCCGTGACCGTCCTTCATTTGCTCTATTCATTTGTCTCCTCAACCTCCTTCGGACCTTCACCATCCGAATGTTGCATTCTACCACATAACATTCCTTTACCAAATCGTCGAACGTACTTGAATGTGCTACGTTCAATCCTTCCTTGATTCGGGGATTCAGTCCCCGCATAAATCTCGTTATCTTCCATGGTTCATCTTCCATAATCAAGGGCACGTACCGTCCTAGTATGGTGAACTGACGGATGTACTGTGAGACTGGAGTGTCCGACTCTTGCCTTAACGCGTCCAATTCTTCCATTCTCTCAATTACCAGTTCGTTAGAAAGGTAAGCTCCACAAAATTCTTCCAGAACTCTAGCCCAAACTATGGGTCTGGGTAGCGATTGGACTCTTTCTCTCCACCACTGACTGGCCTTGCCGTTCAAGAAGGGGCGGATAATCAGGGCTTCTCATTTCGTCAGGTACTCTAGCCCGGATGAGTTGGTCCTCTATCTCGTTTAACCTAGTTTTCAGCTTCCTCGGGTGTCGTTTCTCCCCCAAACCTTGGGATCTGTCCTCTTGTCATCTTTCGAAAGTAGAATCCCATACTTCCAGGGGGTGACAACGATGATGTTCCCGCGCCCGTGGGTGGGAGTATCTGCACCATGTAACGTTCGTTTATTCTAAGTTATACCATAACGGAAAACCCTACTTAATTGACATGGCAATAAAGTCGAGTGTCACATAACAAACTAGGTACAAGTTGATTTCCATTGGAGTGATCCCCTACTAAAACCCAGTTCTGATTGGTTCCCCTCTAGGTCGCACCATCCGCATCACGCAGCGTCGACTTTGTTTAGCCTGGGAATGTTATATCAAAATATAACTGAATACATCAAAAACACGCCGGCATATACTCATTACTTCAGGATAGGTCGTTAGGTGGGGCCTATCAGTGGACTGTACCTAATCTCGTATACCGAGGTCATTTCGTAATAAGGTTAACTCTCATCGAAGGTCAAAACTTAGTTCTAAGATCAACCTTAGTTGACTAAAATCATGACTTAGTTCTACATTCTGCCCGGATCTGGAGCCTTGGCTCTGATACCACCTGTGGCGCCCCGCACCCCGGCCCCGCCGGAGTCGGTGCACCCGCCGTACTTCACTAAGGAGAGTACTAGGCGTCTTCCATACGCATCGTGATCCATGATAGAATTTCATGGAATTTTCGTTCTTTTGCGCAATTAGTAATCGAAACCGTGGCAGAATTTAAACTTCAAATTAAAGTACCATCATAAGCAGTAAAAGTAACATCCCACATAACCGAATTCAGAAAACGATGAAAGTAAATTGTTTCCCGTCACTACTACAAAACATCATCAATCCTTCAAGCTGGGTGCTCGGTTCACCACTCCTGGCCATCCTCTAACTCTCTCACGGATAGGGTACCCTAGGCTCGTCATCGATCCATTCAACTTTATCTCCTGCCACCTCTGGAGAGAAAAATAGGGTGAGTGACAACGTCACCAGCAAGTATACTATAATAATCATGAGTTAAATGGAAAGTACGAGCAAGAACCGAACCCCATGTTATAATTGGTTTGGAAAACATACCTGACCTCCAATCATCATTTGATAAGGATCATCGCTTAATGTAGTAAGATCATAACTTAATAACATCACTAGATAGAGTGAAATATAATCATAAGGTGACTGGATCATGCATTGATTAATAAAACAATCATCATCATCATTTAGGACACGCAAGGTCATGACAACACAGCATAGTACATGCGACGCTATGTTACAACTCCACAAGTGACATGCATGTATATGCACATGAAATGCGTTATGATAAAATGAGAAAATGCCTTTTCATGCTTTGCTCTTTTAAAAAACATCATCGTCATAAAACCATAGAGTGTTCAGATCTATCTTCCCGGATCTGAGGCGGTAACTTCTCCCCTTCGAATCTATTAATCCCGGATTCGGATCGGTAACATCGTTCCTTTCCATTCAGATCACTTAACCCGGATCTGCTCAGGTTCCTTTCGTTTCAGATCTATCTTCCCGGATCTGAGGCGGTAACTTCTCCCCTTCGAATCTATTAATCCCGGATTCGGATCGGTAACATCATTCCTTTCCATTCAGATCACTTAACCCGGATCTGCTCAGGTTCCTTTCATACTGGCCAGTTCATACTCACACACGGTACCGGTGGGGAAGCGTTCTTTTAAAAACACAAAAACCATCTTTTTGAAAACGCTTTTCATCTTTCTTCCACGTGAAATCCATGCCATAAATCATGCAAGTGACGATGATGCAATGTATGACATGCATTATGCAACTCGTGAACAAATGCATCATAACATGCATGCACGGACTCGTCTTTTAGGCTGGAAAAGCTGTCCAGCAATCACCTTCTATTCATACTGCTGTGTGCTCATCAATTCATGCTCATATTCATAAACTCATGTCATACATATGCATAATGAAGACTTAGACACATGCTATAAAAATTTCGTATCATTCCGAAATGTCTAAGGACCTCAAAACATCATACTATCCTCAAAGGTACTGCTGAAATCAGCAGGGCAGTACCGCCTTACCTCAGTTTCGTAGGTCATAAAACCTCATTCATTTTGATCCATCACCTAGAAAACATATCTAACACACCAAGGAACAATATTCATAAGGCTAAACATCACAATTAAGCTTAAATGAGCAAAATCAAAGCCTTACAACTTATGGCAATAAACTGTCCTGTTTTCCAGTTTTATATACTAACTTTAACACAATTGTTAACCGTCAAAATGGTAGTTTCATACTGGTTTCTTTACATGAACATGTACATCAATACCCTAGGTAATTACCATAAAATTTCCAAGGCAATCCAATAAGTTTAAGGGGGTCATCTAATTACTCTTCCAAACTGGGTACATGCAGAAACTGGAATGACCAATTAAATCACGAATTGAATTGTGACCAAACCACAACTCCTTTTACCAAAATTCCAACTCTCAGATGTCATACACACATGAAACTATTACCACACCAAAAATCAGCTCATTTGCACATTCCTAAGGTTCATTTTCAAGCCATACAATTTACTACTCAAAACGGTCCTGTTCCGGCAATTCTGTTTGAGCAGTTTTACCACAAAATTCATTAATAATAATCCACAACTCTTTTTACTACAATTCCAACTCACAGATGTCATACACACATAAAACTATTACCATGTCAAAAATCAGCTCATTTGCACATTCCTAAGGTTCATTTTCAAGCTTCTAAACGTGTTGCTTAAGTTCTGTCCAGAACACATTTTCCAGCAAGACCAATCTTAGTAAGAAATTCATTAAAAATAAACCGTGACTCTTTTTAAGGTGATTCCACTCTCACTACTAAAAAACACATACAACTATCATCATACCAAAAATAAACGAAATTAAAGGTCTCTAAGGTCCCTTTTCTGGCCTAGCAAGTCAGCCTAATTTCTTGTTCAGCTCCAGAATTTTCAGTAGCCCTAATTTCATCCTAAACGTTCTTAGCTCACCTTTTTGTCACCATTCATGGTATCAACCCTAAAATGAACACATACACACACTACGTCAGCCCCATTTGCGGGTGTTTAGAGAGAAAACGACCAAAATCGAAAACACTTTAAGCCTAACATGCACAAGATCAAGTCTTTCCCTCATTTTCTTGCTTTGTTATTATCTTGCATGCAACTTCACCTCACCTCCCCTTCTCCCTTCTACCGTGGCTCCCTTCAACACCAAAGGAGAAATATTTAACACATTCAAGCCTAGTTTAAGACATAAACATGCATAAAATCATCAAAGAACTTATCTTTATAACAAAATGCTCATCCTACCCTCTTATGTGCCTAAAGCCGAAAGCTTTTGGCTTAAAGCTAACCTTTTCACAACTAAGATCAAACCTTAAGTCTTTCTAGTCATTCATGCACACACTTTCACATTCAAACCATGAAGAGTATAGTGTACTTGCCTTTGAAGCCTTTTGCACGGTTGGTTTGACACACGAAGCTCTTCCCCCTTCCTTTTCCTATCATACACACGGCACAAGGCTTTAGTGAGCCATTCCTTAGTTTATGTAGTATGTCTTATAGGAAGGACGAAGGGTTCCTTACCATTTGCTTCATGAAGGGTTGAAGGTGATCTTTTTTGGCTAAACACCCTCTTTTCTTCTTCCACCTTTCGGTTCCCCCCCCCTTATTGCCGTGAGGATCACCGTTTTTAAGGAAAAGAGAACTTAGTGAGCTTTAATCCTATAAGGTATATCTTGTTAAGGATCATGGAGAATGGTCTTACCTAGAAAGCCTTGAGAGAGAGCCCTTTGTCTCCTTGCTTCAGCCGAATCGTTTGGGGAGCAAGAGGGAAGGTGGAGAGTGGCTTCTTGAAGCAACCTTAATTGGTGGGAAGTTGGGAGGGTTTGAGTTAATGGTGGGTATTATTTCTTCTTGGAAAAAGGGGGCAGCCGGCGGCTGCTTGTGGAGGAGAGGAAAAGGCTCCCCTCTTTACTCCTTATTTGCTCTTCATTAATACTCTTACTAAGTGTTGATTAGAGCCTCCCTCCTCTAAGGCCTTGTGGCCAAACGTACATATGTATTACATGTATGCATCTTCCCTCATTTTTGCATTTATGTGTATGTTTGTGTTCGTGTATATGTGTATATATATATATACATAGGTTGGTTTCATCTTATATTACATTCGCATATTTATACCTCCTAATCATGATGCTTATGCAAGATCTTTTGCTAGTCTTGCACATAATGATTCATTCCCCCTAAGGCCTTATGGCCGAAACATGGTTATAATCCCATGTACATGTTTTCTCTTAATAATGCATTTACATGTGTTTGTATATATTTATCTCATATTCCAATCATTTAAATGTTCTTCCATAAATCCACTAGGCTATACTTGTATGCATGTGACCGACATATACATGCACACATAGCCCTCTTGAATTTCTCATAACTCTCATCCATAGGTGTGTAGCTGTACATGTACTCACGTACGCATTTATATATATACATATCTATACTTTCCTTTTGAAATAAGCCACAAATCTCAGAAAGATATATTCATTACACCCGATAATACTAAGTGTATGCACATAATATATCCCTTTTTGAAAATTATTCTATCGCTGTTCGTATGTGCTTCGAGTCGTATATGAGTATACACATGTACCCCCATGCATACTCACGTACTATTCCTAATCTGTCCATGACCGGAGCCTTATCATTGTAGTCTTAACACCTGAACATGGATGTAAGCTTAGGTTTCTAAAACTTACTAAGTGTCAAGGAATTCTTAAAGTGGCATGTTTTCTATATGGTCCTTTAGGTATAAGCTTCATCGCGTTGTAGTCCTCTAGAGCCATCTTCTTCATGCTAGCTCCCTCCTTATATGAGGCACGTGCCCATTTGTAGTGAATCCTTACCTTTATATGCACACCCTTACTTTTTCATGTGTGGGTTTGTCATGACCTAGGTTTCCTTAGTTGTCAACGTAACACTTGGCTCTTTAATTTACTGCTTGCTTTTCTCCTTTTTACGCTTGTACCTGGTGTGTACTTCCCTTACGTTCTTCGTTCCTCCATAAGATTTGGTAACATATTTCCCTTGAGGTCTTACTATCTAGGCGTGCTCTGCTTCTAACCCTATCTGCCACGCTAATTTTGAGCGGGGTGCAACAAGTACGCTATCACTTTCTTCGTGATCACGTAAACAATGGTGATATTGTCATAAATCACATACGCACAGAAGCACAAGTAGCGGATATCTTTACAAAAGCCTTAAATCAAGCCACGTATGAATCTCTTCGTTCTAAATTAAGCATGATTCCCATTGATATGATTTGATTTGACGTGATTTGATTCTCTTTCCTTATTGACAGGAATCTTTTGATTTACTTTCCAAAATAAAGGGGGAGAGAAAAGCATGATTTAAGGGGGAGAGAGAGACTAATTGATACTAATTGCACAAATCAAGGGGGAGCCGGATTTGAAATTCGAAATTCAAATTTCAAATTTGTGCATGTTTCAAGGGGGAGCGATAGCATTTAAATCATGTGCATAAGTTATTTTGAAAATCATCAAAAGGGGGAGATTGTAGAAAAAAAGGGGTTTGAGTGATTTCAAAATAAGTGACTTAAATGCATGATATATATACAAAAGTGTACATGTATGCATGATACTTTGCTATTACTTGCCTTATTTAGCTTATATATAATGTTGCCGGACTAACAAGCCATGAAGCGTTAAAGCTTACATCATATGGCAAACATTTGTTGTGTTTATACTATTTTCAGGTGCCACCATTAATGAACTAAACTAGTTCATTATGTGAAATACTTAGTTTATTAAACTAAGTAGTTCATTAAAGGAAGCCATATTTGGAAAAGGCACAAAGGCAATAAAGCTAAGGAAGGAAAGTTTTCTCCTCCTCCCCTCTTAATTATACACGCCACATATATATATATTACATATATTTTCAGATTTGTTAAGAAAAGGCACATACACATGTATTCCAACGTACTACCGACACGTTATATATTTTACGTACGTACGTTAACGTCACACCACTATACTTAACTCATATTTATGAGTATATTCAGGTCTTATATCATATGATATAAGATATGGTGATGACAAATTAAATACGACACGATAAAAGGTTCTAAACCAAAAATTGTCGTATCGGGCAAATACTGAAACTCCGCCAATGTGTCACGTACTTGCCATAAATAAATGGTCAGCCCCTATACTTCAAAATTCCATAAAAATTTCTTGGGTTACATAAAACATTCAGCCAAAAATACTTTCCATGTTGGCACACACAAATTACTCCACATTAAGGCCAAAATATGAAGATTCCAAGGTTAATTTTGTCACATGTTAATGGTACCACTTCAGACCAGCCAAGTGCTGAGATTTAAAGTGTATATTATATATATTATGTATAACATAATATATATAACATGTGCAACAGCTGGAATTAAAATTAGAGAAAATCGGGTAATCGATAAATATAGAAAATTTGGTTTTCTACGCACACAACACATGGAACGTTTTTGGTACATCATGTGACACGTTTCTAGACACTTTTTACATATGTTATACATCTTAAAGTGTTCTAGAAAATTAAATTAAGGGCTGATTGGAATATAACATGTGTGTATTATTAAATGTGCATTATTTTACAAAGTTAGCAAAAATAAATTTCAGCACATGCACATACATATCCAAAGCCACCTACAGCTGAGATGGAGCTTATTTGGAGCCTTGTTGGCATATTGATTGGTCAAGGATCAATCATACAATGTTGGTGAATTAAAGAGAGAAGCTACAAATGGTAAGAATTGAAAATTTGTCTCTCTTATATCACATGCTGAAAATTTCAGCATGCTAAACAAGCTGGCCGATTTTTGTGACTTGAATGTGATATATTTCATCATCTTTTATTGTGTGATTGATTGGAAGAAGAAATGGAAATGATTTGAATATTATCTAAATTAATAAAGTGTGATATTCTACATATCACACATGCTGAAATTTTTTTCAGCATGTGTGAGACATAGAGTGGCCGAATTATTGGTCTTAAAAGTGTCCATATTCATTTCTCATGTGATAGGAATAATTACCATCAATTGCTGATTCATTGTTTTAAAGAAAAATCAAAGTAAATTTGGCATTATTTTGAATGAAATGGAATGAGTCACATGCTGAAAATTCAGCATGGCAATGTCACATAATGGCCGATTTTTTGCCTTAGCAAGGAAGGGATTTTTGTCTTGCAATTTATGTGATATATCTTATGGTTTATGGAAATTATTTTGTGATGATTTTGGCACATGTTTAAGTGTAATTCTCAGATTTTTCCAAGTCATCAATGATGACAACATTGAACCAATAAGAAGGTGCCAAGTAAGCGAAGCCTAAATGATCATCCAATAAGAAGATGCCAAGTAAGCAAGGCCATGTCACAATTGTTGTACCCCAACAATTAGGTACGTAAAAACTATGAATATGAGATGGAATAAAAGAGACAATTTCTTTTAGCGCATGTTACTTAAATCCTTTTAAGTCTCTTTACTTAATTCTTATTAAGGTGATACCAAGCCCAAATTAAATAAGGGAAACTTCAAGAGAGTAATACATGAGAGATAGGATTACATGAGCCATACATACTAACATATATGGGTGCACGTGTATATGTGATATGTATGCATACATATGCTAATCTTAGAATACAATAAAATAGGTGAAACAATATAGTACATGAACTAAAGTTACAAGAAATATCAATTGGCCAAGAAGCCTAAATTTCGGCCTATACATGGAGACACTCTAGGAATTTCTAGCCAATTTTATTGGTTAAGATAATAAGATAAGAAACTACTAGGCAAAGAAATAAATAGAAAATAAAATAGACATGCATTTAAGGAACAAGTTGAGACAACTCATTAAAGAAGGAAGTAGTATGGTTGAGGTCATAAAGACCCCAACCAAAGCCGCCGCCCCCCCCCCCCCCCTTAATGTCTAGACATGGAGGATTTTAAATCCTACCATGGTTACTTTTCTCTAAACCAAGGTTAAGGTAACCATGATTTAATAAAGTAACTTGGGTTAGCACAAAAGTAACTATAGTTTGAATAAAGTAACCAAGGTTATACTAACTTAACCTTGATTAACACACAAGAAAGCCCTAATCTCACCAAATCCCTCCAAAAACCGTCCCCTCCTAAGCCTCCAAAGATGTTTTAACTTCAACCATTCTAGAAGCCTCTATCTCTCCTATTGCAAGAGCAAAAACACTTAGCAAAATCTCCATTTTCCTCATCAAGGATTTCGGCCATTCCATCTTGAGGGCTAGAGCTTCAAGTTCACTTCAAGACCCCAAGGAGACATTTAGGTAAGTCTTGTTCCTAGCCTCCTTAAGAGAACTCTCATTTTGATAAGGATGAAACTCACATGCACCCTCTTGTTCCATGCCTAAAAAAAACCGTGGGTTTTATGGTGAAATAGGGGAAAGCTATCAACTTTCTTAGGAGGAGATACATTGAGGTGCTTGGACCTCCCTTCCAAGATTACTTTGGTAAGATGCTTTAACTTTAAAGATGACCTAGTTCCTCCATTTGAATAAAGAACTAACCTTTCTATTTCACTCCCTCAAAACCGTGTGCTCAAGGTGAGGAGGGTGAAGGATCTCATCACATCTCACTTCATAACCAAACAAAGGCAAAAGCTTTAGTTGAAGAGGCAAGTATACTTCAACCCCTTACAATATATGTGATTATGTGCATACTTGAATGTCTAGAAGCCCAAGATATGACTCTAGTGAAAATATGCCTAAGTTGTTACCTTTTTCTTATATTTTGAATTTGTTGGACTAGGGGACTGTTTTGTTTGGAAGAATGAACAGCCCATGTGAATGACTTTTGCATGCTAAAAGAGACCTGAATTTAGTATAGGAAAGCCTTATCATGTATATTGAATGGTCATTAACTTAGATTATAGGCTAAAGAACAAAATTAGGAAGGAAAGGATATTTCTATGCATGTTGGCTGAAAACAGAATTCTAGACAGATTTTATGCCAAATTGATGGACTTAGTTAAGGACCTTCTAAACGTTGGATTGAGCTTATTTTTGGTGTGGTCGTAGCTTATTATGTCTAGTTTATTGTGGCATTGGAATTTCTGGAAAATCCTTTGTGGATTGGCCAGAAATGAATTTTTAGTATCAAGGGGTCAAAACAGCTTCTGGTCGTAGCACCTTAGGGAGAAAAATTATTTAAGTACCTTAAACATCTTGGATTGACCTGAAATTTTTACAGGAGGTACTTAAGACATAGAGCTAAATATACATGTAAAGAAATTGATTTTATCTATTGATCTTTATGGTAAACCATTGAAGGAAAGTCGGTGTAACATTCTGGAAAACAGGACAGATTGACCCTTTGTGCTTGTATGAATTGTATCGTATTTGTTTTAACCTGTTTTGGTGAAAGGGACATTTGAATATTGTTCACAAAGGAAATAGGAAGGATTTCCAGGTGCTAAGTGAGCCCCATAATGAGTTTATGGATGGAGACAAGGTAAGGAATGGAGTTGAGAGTGCAGCAGAATTTTTGTTGTACCCCTGTTGGGAATTATTTTTATTGAGGTATCTACGCTTGCCGAAATCGCATGAAATTTGTACAGAATGTAGTTAAGATCATGTGGTGCATGTCCATATTTTTAGTTTCTGGAAAGTAGGCTAAAAAGGTTGATTTTAAGGCCGGACAATACAAGACATGCTGCTGGTTATTTTCCAGCCCATGAAGAAAGTTGTTTATGATGTTATAAGTGCATTTTACCATGTCGCATCCCATGCACTTGCATTGACATGCTCATATGTTCCATGCTCATGATGTTATTGATGTTTTATATAAAGTTTCTGTTTTGAAAGAATTCCGTCCCTTCTGGCCAGCTTAACCCGTCACAGATCCGGGGTTAATTGATCTGAAAAGTTATAAGAACCGATCCAGGCCCGGTATAATAGGTCTGAAGATGATCACGATTATAAGAACCAATCCAGGCCCGGTATAATAGGTCTGAAGATTTTAAGAACCGATCCAGGCCCGGTATAATAGGTCTGAAGAGTATAAGAACCGTGCCAGGTCCGGTATAATAGATCTGAAGGTGATCATGTTATAGGAACCGAGTCATGTCCGGTATAATAGGCTGACACCCACTCTTGTTTTACGATGAGCATGATTTGAAAGAAAGAAAGAAAGTTCAAGCATTTTCATGAGCATGTCTACTTAAAAGAAAGAATGTTTTCCCGTTGCATTTGCATCGCATTCACATTTTCATACGCATTACGCATGATACCCTTTTCATAGAAGTAAGGTTTGGCTATGGCATGTAGAATCTAACTAAGTGATGACACTTAGAATTTAGCTAAGTATTGATATGACTTTAAGTATGATGCTTCGGAAAGGTAATGGCAGGTATGTCCTAACTTAAGGAATTGGGGTTTGATTCTTGTATGCAGTTTTCTCTTTATTGTAAGGTGTTATTGTATACTTGCTGGCGACTCTGTCGCTCACCCATTTATTTTTCCCCCCAGAGCCAGGTAATGAAGTCGAGTGGATTGATGATGAGCCAAGGATGCCATACCCGTAGGTTATGGAAATGGTCGTTAAGAGAATGATGATGGAAGCTTTTGATGAACCTTTGGGACATTTTGGGACTTAGCTAGTTCGGATTCTCTTCGGATAATGTTTGTATAATTTTGCTATGTATTCGCGATTTGATGCTTTCGGATTAAGGTTCCAATTCCGCCGTATTTTTATCTACCTGCTAAGATCGTGGCTTTGTAATCCATGTTATCCATGGGTTTTACGAGTTAAGTATCGACGCTTTGTACTTTTCCGAAAGGGAAGGTACGGCGGGTGCACCGTACGAGGGGTAGCCGAGTACGGGGCGCTACAGGTGGTATCAGAGCCGAGGCTCTAGATTCGGGCAGAACGTAGAAGCTAAGTTATGATCTTAGAAAACTAAGAATTGATCTTAGACTTAAGTCATGATCTTAGAAGAAAGATAGCCTTAGCTTAGACAACTTAGATTGGGAATAGGGTCCCTTGGTCAACCTGTTAGCCGATATGTCGCGTATTGACTCTTTTTCCTGCTTTAAATTCCTTTTCCAAGCATGTCTAAATTTAGTCAGTCATCTCGATCTATATATACATAAATATACCATTCTGCTCCGTATACAGATGGTTCGGACTCGTGGTAGACCTCGCAGAGATGCTGCCCATGCACCCGAACCAAACCCTCCACAACCTCAAGAGCAAGTCCCTCCACCTCCTCCTCAGAATCAGAATCCACCGCCTCCTCCTCCACCGCAGAATGAAAATCCCCCACCAGCTCAAGGAAACCCTTTTCCGCAAGTGCCACTTCTTATTCCGGATTTTCAAGCATTCTGTCAGACCGTAACTCAGATTGGCCAGGGAATGATACAGCAAGTTGCCCCTCCTCCTCCATATGAACCGATAAGAGATGCGCAGTACTACTTTGAGAAGCTCAAGCGAGCGAATGTGCCGCCTTTTGAAGGCAAGTCTGACCCCGATATGGCTGAAAAATGGCTAGATGAAGTGGAGAACTGTTTTGAACTGAATGGAGCCCCTGACAATATGAAAACCCAAGCTGTAAGACCTTTCCTCCTTGGTGAGGCGAACCAGTGGTGGAAGGCTAAGCTGCAACCTTTGCCCCGACCTATTCCATGGGAGAGATTCATCCAAGAGTTCAACAAGTTTTATTTTCCTCCGTCAGTGAAGATGCAAAAGAGGCATGATTTTGAAATGTTGAAGCAAGAACCTGGTATGACTGTGTCTGAATATGTGAGCAAGTTTCTGGCTTTGGGTAGATTTTCTCCGGCTACGATGAATGATGAGGAATCTAAGATGGTGAAGTTTGAGAGTGGGCTGAACCCAAGGATTCGCACTTGGTTGGTAAATGTTATCTCTGCTGATTTTGAAGCACTTGTTGATGCATGTTATCGGATCGAGAAGGATATCATTCGTCGTGATACGACGATGGGCCAGAAAAGAGGAAGGGACACTTCTAGTGATAAAGGAGCAAGAAAAATGACTAGACAGAATTTTCATGGGAGGCAAGGTAGACAGCAGAATCAGAAACAAAGAGGAAATCAGAATCGTGGACAGCGCCGTGGACAGAATCAGAATAATCAGAGAAATAATCAAGGAAATCAAGGACAGCAACAGCAGGCCATTCCCATGTGTCCCTATTGTCAGAAGAACCATTTGGGCGAGTGCTATGTACAAGCTGGTAAGTGTTTTGGTTGCGGCCAGACTAGTCATATGATTAAGGATTGTCCTGATAAGGGAGCTGCTTGTGTTGGATGTGGAAAGACCGGGCATATTCTGAGAGATTGTCGTGAGCGTGGTGGTCAGCAGCAGAGGAACCAACGTCAGCGCCCGAATGCGCGTGTGCATGTGATGACTGATGCTGCAGTTGAGGAAGCTAGAGACGTCGTGGCTGGTATGATTTAAAAATTATGCAATACTAAGTTGATAAATATTATATTGCTGCATAGTTAAAACTCTATATGATTCAGGCACTACTCTTGTATGTTGTATGCCCGCAAATGTGTTGTTTGATAGTGGCGCCAGCCACTCCTTTATATCTAAGAAATTTGCAAAGGGATTAGACCACAATCCCATCCGGCTTAAATCACCCTATCGAATCCAAGCCGCTGGTGATCAAGTGCTTACGTCTCATTATCTGTATAAGGATTGCGCGGTCGAGCTCGATGACAATCGGTTCGCAGCTGATCTGATCCCTATTGCTATGAGTGATTTTGACATTATTCTTGGTATGGACTGGTTGTCTAAGAACCATGCCCATATTGACTGCAATCAGAAGAAAGTCACTTTTAGAGCCCCGGAGCAAGAGGAAGTATCATTTCAAGGAGGTCCCAAGTTGAAAAAGTCAAAGAATATTTTTGTGAATACAGTACGTGCCCATAGAGCATTGCGAAAGGGATGTCAAGGCTATCTTGTTTATGCTCTTAGTGTCGAGCAGGCAGCAGTAGACATTTCGCAAGTTCCAGTAGTTCAAGAGTTTCTTGATGTCTTTCCAGAGGAACTACCAGGACTTCCCCCTGATCGAGAGATTTCCTTTGAGATAAATCTCATCCCCGGAGCTGAGCCCATTTCTAAAGCTCCTTACCGTATGGCACTGCTGAGCTGAAGGAACTAAAAGAGC
>AP025042.1:20752584-20789030 GCA_036186865.1 Eustoma russellianum | reverse complement strand
GCCCCCCCCCCCTTAATGTCTAGACATGGAGGATTTTAAATCCTACCATGGTTACTTTTCTCTAAACCAAGGTTAAGGTAACCATGATTTAATAAAGTAACTTGGGTTAGCACAAAAGTAACTATAGTTTGAATAAAGTAACCAAGGTTATACTAACTTAACCTTGATTAACACACAAGAAAGCCCTAATCTCACCAAATCCCTCCAAAAACCGTCTCCTCCTAAGCCTCCAAAGATGTTTTAACTTCAACCATTCTAGAAGACTCTATCTCTCCTATTGCAAGAGCAAAAACACTTAGCAAAATCTCCATTTTCCTCATCAAGGATTTCGGCCATTCCATCTTGAGGGCTAGAGCTTCAAGTTCACTTCAAGACCCCAAGGAGACATTTAGGTAAGTCTTGTTCCTAGCCTCCTTAAGAGAACTCTCATTTTGATAAGGATGAAACTCACATGCACCCTCTTGTTCCATGCCTAAAAAAACCGTGGGTTTTATGGTGAAATAGGGGAAAGCTATCAACTTTCTTAGGAGGAGATACATTGAGGTGCTTGGACCTCCCTTCCAAGATTACTTTGGTAAGATGCTTTAACTTTAAAGATGACCTAGTTCCTCCATTTGAATAAAGAACTAACCTTTCTATTTCACTCCCTCAAAACCGTGTGCTCAAGGTGAGGAGGGTGAAGGATCTCATCACATCTCACTTCATAACCAAACAAAGCCAAAAGCTTTAGTTGAAGAGGCAAGTATACTTCAACCCCTTACAATATATGTGATTATGTGCATACTTGAATGTCTAGAAGCCTAAGATATGACTCTAGTGAAAATATGCCTAAGTTGTTACCTTTTTCTTATATTTTGAATTTGTTGGACTAGGGGACTGTTTTGTTTGGAAGAATGAACAGCCCATGTGAATGACTTTTGCATGCTAAAAGAGACCTGAATTTAGTATAGGAAAGCCTTATCATGTATATTGAATGGTCATTAACTTAGATTATAGGCTAAAGAACAAAATTAGGAAGGAAAGGATATTTCTATGCATGTTGGCTGAAAACAGAATTCTGGACAGATTTTATGCCAAATTGATGGACTTAGTTAAGGACCTTCTAAACGTTGGATTGAGCTTATTTTTGGTGTGGTCGTAGCTTATTATGTCTAGTTTATTGTGGCATTGGAATTTCTGGAAAATCCTTTGTGGATTGGCCAGAAATGAATTTTTAGTATCAAGGGGTCAAAACAGCTTCTGGTCGTAGCACCTTAGGGAGAAAAATTATTTAAGTACCTTAAACATCTTGGATTGACCTGAAATTTTTACAGGAGGTACTTAAGACATAGAGCTAAATATACATGTAAAGAAATTGATTTTATCTATTGATCTTTATGGTAAACCATTGAAGGAAAGTCGGTGTAACATTCTGGAAAACAGGACAGATTGACCCTTTGTGCTTGTATGAATTGTATCGTATTTGTTTTAACCTGTTTTGGTGAAAGGGACATTTGAATATTGTTCACAAAGGAAATAGGAAGGATTTCCAGGTGCTAAGTGAGCCCCATAATGAGTTTATGGATGGAGACAAGGTAAGGAATGGAGTTGAGAGTGCAGCAGAATTTTTGTTGTACCCCTGTTGGGAATTATTTTTATTGAGGTATCTACGCTTGCCGAAATCGCATGAAATTTGTACAGAATGTAGTTAAGATCATGTGGTGCATGTCCATATTTTTAGTTTCTGGAAAGTAGGCTAAAAAGGTTGATTTTAAGGCCGGACAATACAAGACATGCTGCTGGTTATTTTCCAGCCCATGAAGAAAGTTGTTTATGATGTTATAAGTGCATTTTACCAAGTCGCATCCCATGCACTTGCATTGACATGCTCATATGTTCCATGCTCATGATGTTATTGATGTTTTATATAAAGTTTCTGTTTTGAAAGAATTCCGTCCCTTCTGGCCAGCTTAACCCGTCACAGATCCGGGGTTAATTGATCTGAAAAGTTATAAGAACCGATCCAGGCCCGGTATAATAGGTCTGAAGATGATCACGATTATAAGAACCGATCCAGGCCCGGTATAATAGGTCTGAAGATTTTAAGAACCGATCCAGGCCCGGTATAATAGGTCTGAAGAGTATAAGAACCGTGCCAGGTCCGGTATAATAGATCTGAAGGTGATCATGTTATAAGAACCGAGTCATGTCCGGTATAATAGGCTGACACCCACTCTTGTTTTACGATGAGCATGATTTGAAAGAAAGAAAGAAAGTTCAAGCATTTTCATGAGCATGTCTACTTAAAAGAAAGAATGTTTTCCCGTTGCATTTGCATCGCATTCACATTTTCATACGCATTACGCATGATACCCTTTTCATAGAAGTAAGGTTTGGCTATGGCATGTAGAATCTAACTAAGTGATGACACTTAGAATTTAGCTAAGTATTGATATGACTTTAAGTATGATGCTTCGGAAAGGTAATGGCAGGTATGTCCTAACTTAAGGAATTGGGGTTTTATTCTTGTATGCAGTTTTCTCTTTATTGTAAGGTGTTATTGTATACTTGCTGGCGACTCTGTCGCTCACCCATTTATTTTTCCCCCCAGAGCCAGGTAATGAAGTCGAGTGGATTGATGATGAGCCAAGGATGCCATACCCGTAGGTTATGGAAATGGTCGTTAAGAGAATGATGATGGAAGCTTTTGATGAACCTTTGGGACATTTTGGGACTTAGCTAGTTCGGATTCTCTTCGGATAATGTTTGTATAATTTTGCTATGTATTCGCGATTTGACGCTTTCGGATTAAGGTTCCAATTCCGCCGTATTTTTATCTACCTGCTAAGATCGTGGCTTTGTAATCCATGTTATCCATGGGTTTTACGAGTTAAGTATCGACGCTTTGTACTTTTCCGAAAGGGAAGGTACGGCGGGTGCACGGCGCTACAACAATGATATCTTACATCCTCCCAAGGACTTGGAAGATAATTTTCAAGAGGGGGAGGCACCTATAGTGGGACGGCTGCACCAAGTTAAAAGGAAAGAAGATGAGCAAAAACAAGACAAGCACAAGCATTGCAAATTAAAGTGATCAAAAAGCCTAGCTCTTCTTCTTCTACATTCTCTTTCTTTCTTTCTTCTTGTAAGCCTATTATGTTCATATCTTTCAATCTTGAATAGGCTTGATATAGACCACCACTCATTATATATCTTTGTAAAAGATTGATCAAGGTGTGATCAATCTTCATTCTTGCGAGGTTGTGGTGTTCGTGCAAATTGTATTCACCGTACAAGGTTTGTAAAGGGTTGGAGTTAGGTGTAAGTCTATCAACCCTGTGGTAAGGTGTGTTGTGTGTGTGTGATTAATGTGAACCAAGGAAGGTGTTCCTTGAAGACTGGAGTAGGTTGTTTATAACCGAACCAGTATAAAAATCTTGGTGCAATTTACTTTCAGCATTTACTTTTCAGTTACTGCACAGTTTACGCTTCTTGTTTGCATTCTAAAAAATAGTAAACGATTTTCAAAAATCACACAAATTTTCATAAATATACTTACACGTTCTAGGGTTAATTTGGCATAAGTTTCAACTCTTTTGGATAAGTATAAGTTGATCAAAGATCAAAAGTTCTGAGACTAGTGCAGTCTGATCTTCAGACTTGCAAAGGTTGAGACTTTGATTGTAGTTGACCTACTTCCCAAAATAATTTTGCAAAAGTGTTTCAACACAATTAAATATATTATATAAGGAGTTAGTGGTCAAATTTTCAGAGCATTTGGACATACACACAAATAGGAATAATTTTTTCAAAACCGTCTACCGTTTCTGGCAGATTTGAGCAATCTGTTTACAAACGGTTTTTGAAGGGGTTAAAGGTTGAATTTTAATTTGAAATTTTTAGGGGGCCCTCATAAAATCTGAGGCTAAGGTCTCTCAAAATTTCAGAATTTTTAAAGACCTCTAACCTTGTTTTAAAAACGTTTTAAACTGACTCTGAAAACAGAATCTGTTTCTAGAAGTTGAATTGTTTAGGTTCAAACAAATTTTAAAAACCACACTTTCCGCACCATCTATTCAACCCCCCCCCCCTTCTAGTGGTGCCTTGAAGATCCTACAGGATACCTGGGGAAGGATTGGGTTCACCGGGCTACGAGAGTACATTTTCATATTAATGTACGGGTCATCGTATATGTACTTTATGGGAGTTATTCGAATGCGGTTGTATACATTATTAACCCTGGAATGAATATTGTTATCGGTACATAGTATCAAAATTGGATGTGCTTAAGATATGAGATGGGTTATGGTGACGCCTATAGAGAATAAAGGATAAGTTTTGACGTGACCTCTAAGATAGGATGAACGAAGCAGTCCTAAGGGGACTAAATAAACACTTTATTCTATCTTATGTATCAGAAGGAGAAAAGAGAGCATCAAAGACCTGCGAGATTGTTGCAAACCCTCTTAGTTCCAAGTAGAAGTGGAATCACGTCCCTATAGATTTTATGACCAACCTGCCAAGGACAAAGAATGCACATGATGCTATTTGGGCTATCGTAGTTCATCTGACGAAATCCGCCCATTCCATGGCCTCTTACAAAGCATTGTATAGGAGAGAAAGTGGCCCAAGATAGGAGCAAAAGTTTAGGGCTAACGAAAAGCGACGACCATAGAAATTTCTGACAGGTAAGAAAGTGATTCTTAAAAGTTCCACCATCGAAGGAGGTGGAAAGAGTTGGCATAAAAGGCACTACAGGGACGATCTATCCCTATGGTTAGGGTGCTATAGAAGCACCACTAATGAAACCACTTGAGAGACGTAAGGACACATGAAAAGCTTATACCACATTTTTTCCAGTACTCTTAAGTTTCGAGGACGAAACTTATAATAAGGGGGAGGATGTTGTACCCCATCAAAAATCGTATTGTATCTGAGACTAGTATGAAGTGACGCATTGAAACGTTATTTCTGCCGAGAACATTTTATTAAGCTTTTTCAACGCTTCTTTAATATTGTGGGGAAATAGTATACTACCTCAAGTATGAATTATGAAGCATGTGAATTGGCAATTTAACCTCCCAGGATTCTTAGAATTTCGGCCACAAGGGTTTTAGAAACTCTAAGATATTTGAATCCTTAAAAGATAACTAACTTATAATAGCCTCTTAAAAGGTAAGCCTAAAAGCTTACACATAGAAATAAGTATTCCACTAAATGTGACTCAAGAGTTTAAGGAAAAAGTTTCCCTTCTTTTTCCTTTAAAGGCCGTCGGGTACTACATGATAAGGCATATATGAGATCACTTTTAATTTAATGCCCCAACTAGTAACTTTATTTGTCTCTCAAAGAAATTCTAAAAAGGTCTCATACAAATAGTAATTTAAGAGGTTGATCCAAGATTGAAGAATTCTTCCCCTTTTCCTTTAGGAACCGTTGGATGCAAGCAATAGGAGATAGATGGGATAACCTTTACCATTGAAACCTCAACTAAAGACTTTGGTGATCTTTTTACCTTAAATCAACTAAAGAGTAAAAGAGCTACTAAGTAGTAAATAAAAGTTACACCCTAAGACCCCAACCGCCGGTTAAGAGACATAATTGGAGGACATGAGACTACTTTTGCTAAAAGGTCTCAACTACTCATTTTAAATGCTTACTAAAGAAAGATTATAAAGTAGTTTATGCATGTAGTAGCCATGATGTGATATTATTTTAAGGATGGATAACTCACACAAACCGTGGGTTACAAGGAAATGGAGGACTTATGGGATCAACTTTACCATTAAACTCTTCTCCAATTATTTAGTAACTTTTCATTTAAACACCCTCAAAAGCAACTAAAGCATAATGGAGCATACTTAAGGGCTCCAACAGCCGGTTGACCATGGGGGAAGCCAAGAGACACTTTAAACCTTCACTAGAGTTATTTTATCTTAACCACACCTTAAAACTAACTCAAGTTAGTAATGGTAGTACCATGCAAAGGAAAAGTCTTTTCCTCCTTGAGGTTCCAACGGCTACATCTTAGCCATTGAAGGAAAAATTATATCCAAGAGTCCTAGAATCTTCTCTTATTTATTCAACTCTTCAAGAACTCACAAAAAGCAAAAGAACCAAGACTCCCTACACACTTGAGCAATCCCTCCCTCATCCCTCTCATACGGCCAACCTTGAGCCAAGGAGATCCAAGGACCATCATCAAGTTCAAGTCTTGTCGAGGTAAGTTACATATTAGCCTTCTTAAGTGAATTCCATACTTCAAATAGTGAAGCTCACATGGTATCTTCCTTTCTTGTTAAAATTGTGGCCTCCAAATGGTCCTTGGGTGAAGGTTTTCAAGATACTAAGAGAGGTTAGCTTCTTAGTGGGTTGGATTCATCTCAACCCCCATTCAAGCTTCAAATTGGTAAGACAATCTAGCCTCAAACTAAGATTTATTGTATGATTAGATAATGACTAACATTTATCTCCACTATTCTTCCAAAAACCGTGTCTATTAGGAAGAGGTTGGAGGAAACTTCACTTTGTTTCAAACAAGTTCAAGCTAGGAGGAAGCTCTAAGATCCAAAGAGGCGAGTATACTCTAAATGCTCTTGACTTATGTGTGAGAGTATATGCTTGAATGACTAGTTATTATTAAGATTTAATCTTAGTTGGAAAGTATTAATCTTGAAGCATGAGAGCTTAGTGCTCCTTAAGAAAAGTGGCTTGTATGTGCGAAATTCTTCCAAAGGTGTGTTCTTTGCCTACATTGAAGGTGAATATGTTTTATGTCTAAGATAAATATGGCAAAATTTCTCTTTATTACCATGTAAGGGGACGGTTGAAGGAGGAGGTAGGGGTGAACAATGGTTCTTGTGAAAGAATATGTCTTGTGGGGTAAAAGATATATATAGAAGTTGTATGTTGAATGTTTTATTACTTAGGTGTATTATGAAAACGAAATATAAGCCCCTTTCATGTGTAAGAAATGGACTGTTTGTGGGTTATGTGGTACACAAATTAGATGTGCCAAAGGTAGACCTCATTATGTACAAAATGTGCAATACAATGTGTGCTATGTGTATGTTTCAAACTGTTTTGAAGTGACTTGTATGTAGCCTATAAAATGTATTAGAACCTGTAATGTCTATGTTAAAAAGTTTATTTGATGGCTAGTAAGTCATTTCAGAGGAATAAGTTTAGTTGGTACACATTTAGCAAGAAAAGTGACAAAAAGGAAAAATTACTGGAACATGACAGATTTAAGTGACGTGTTATAAGACCCGAAAATGGACATTAGAAACATGCAAATGAGCTGATTTTTGGTAGGATGCTAGCCTTGTGTGTTTATTAAATCTGTGAGTTGGAATGTTTGGTAAAAGCACTTGTGGTTTATTCGCAATAAAATTTTTAGTTAAAGCTGGTCATTCCAGATTCTGTATGTACCTAGCTTTAGGAAAATAATTAAATGACCACCTTAAACCTATTGGATTGCTCTGGAATTTTTATGATAATCACTTAAGACATAGATGAACATATCCATGTAAATAAATCAGCTTGGAATCACCGTTTTCAAGGATAACACTTAAGTTGAAGTTAGCGGTGCAAAGCTGGAAAACAGGACAGAATTATGACATGATTTAGGAGGCCTTATTATTTCAAATTTGGACTCGTAAGTGCTATTGGGCTTGTGAATATTATTTCTTGGTATGTTTACTATGTTTTCCATGTATTGGCCCAAATTAAATAAGATTTTATGGGCTTCTAAACAAGGAAAAAGGTGGGTACTGCGCTGCTGGATTCAGCAGTACCCTGTTTGGTAATTTAATGATTGAGGGTTTTATATGTCTTGAAACGTTAAGAAATTTTTATGTCAAGTAGATAAAACTCCATTATGCATATATATGTCATGAGATCATGAAAATAGGCCGAAATTATGTGGTTTGAGGCCACATGAACAGAACATTAATTCTGAAAATTTTCCAGCTTATGGAACAAGGCTATATATATATATCGTGATGCATCTAGCCATGAGCTTCATGTTGCACGTCATGCATTGCATCATCATCATTCACATGATTTATGAAACTGAGCTTATGTCAAAGAAATTACAAAAAGGAGTTTTTAAAGAAAAGATTTCAGTTTTGAAAAGAACGATTCCTATTGATACCATTGATTCTGGCCAGCATAACCCGCTCCAGATCCGGGGTTAATTGATCTGTTGATGATTATGACCGTACAGGCCTGGAACGAATAGACCTGGTTATGGTTATTATGACCATTCAGGCCCGGAGAGAATAGACCTGATAATGATGATTTATGACCGTACAGGCCCGGAGAGAATAGACCTGATGACGATGATTGATTGTATGACTGTTTTCAGATCCGGACATAATAGATTTGAAAGGAATTGTATGACCGCCTCAGATCCGGATATAATAGATCTGAATACTCATTCCTCTCGTTTTACTTACAATGATGATTTAAAAGAAAGAATGAAAGAACTTATCCTCATTTTTGTCATGACGCATCACATGTGCATACGCATACATACTGCATTTTTTATGGCTAGTCGAATAATTGATGTATTATTACTTGGGCTATGATGATATTTTAATATCTCCTAAGTTATGATCTTAATATGATTCCTTGTCTCTTAAGTTATGATCCTATGTCCTTACGAATGAGGAGTTGAAAGTCAGATATGTTGCGAATCCAAACTTTTTGGGGTTTTGGTTCTTGTGTGTACTTTCTACTTAATTCATGATTATTTATGGTATACTTGCTGGTGACATTGTCACTCACCCTACTATTTTTCCTCCCAGAGCCTGCAGGAAACAGGTTCGAGTGGATCAATGACGAGCCTAGGGTTCCATATCCATAGGCGTGCGAGAGAGGATAGCCTCAGGACTTTAGTATGATGATTTATATTTGACGAACCTATGATGGGATTTTAATTTGGACATCTCTTTTATTTTGTGTACATGGATGTAGACGATGTTATGAATATTCGGGATGTTTTTATTTAAAGTTTTTATTCTGCCTCAGTTTTTGCTTACTTGATGACGTTTAAGCAGGAAAGTCCATATACTTTGTTATGGATTACGATATGATATGAACCGACGCCTGGTACTCTCCGTAGTGAAGTACGTCAGGCGCACCGTACGCGGGCGAGCCAGTGCAGGGCGCCACACATACAAAATATAATCATGTAGCATATAGATATGAAAGGAAATCCTTGATGCATACGCAACACAAATGCATCTAGATCATGCACCATGCACACTAACACAAATGCATATGAAAAACGAAAATATTGTTATGAGCATAATGACATTCTCGGCCATAGGCCAAATAGACATGCCCTAACATTTATTATATTGCTTCTTCATCTCTTTTCTCACCTTTGGTAAGACCGAGGAAGGTCATCCAAGTTTGAGTATCAAAAGGTACTCTTACAAAGGGTTGAAGAACTCACTCTTAAGGACTCAAAATAAAGGGTACCAAATCCTTGTTACACATTGCAGGGAACAAATAAATCAAAAGATACATTAATCAAGTGCTTCCTTGATAGTGGTTGCTCGAGGCACATGACCGGTGATGCAAGCTTGTTTTCAAAATTGAAGAAGGTTACGAAAGGTGGATCGGTAACCTTTGAAGACAACAACGAAGGAAGAATTATCGGAAGAGGAACAATTAGAAACCCGAGCACTCTTCAAATCTCCAACGTGTTTCTGGTAAGTAATCTATGACAAAAACGAAGGAAGAATTCGGCTTGTTTTTATTTAAATTTTTTATTTTGCCTCAGTTTTTGCTTACTTGATGACGTGTAAGCAGGAAAGTTCATATACTTTGTTATGGATTACGATCGATCGATGTGAGGGTATGATGTCCTCTGATGGACATCGATCGATCGATGTGAGGGGATGAAGTACTTCGATCGATCAATGTGAGGGTATGATGTCCTCCGATGGACATCGATCGATCGATGTGAGGGAATGAAGTACTTCGATCGATCGATGTGAGCGGATGATGTCCATCAGTTTTGTGGAAAAATAAGGGAAGAAAGAGGGAAGCTAAGGGAATCTTTGGGTGACCTTATAGACTTTTTAGGACCTGATTAAAGGTAGTCTAAGTCTTGGGAATATGACTTAGGATGGTGAACCAACTTGGTGACTCCAAAGGGTTTTTGAATCGGATTTCAATGAGGATGACCTAGGAGGGTTAGGAAATGAACGTACGAGATGTTTCAGAGTTCAATGAAGGATGGTTAAGGATACTTGCCTTAGGTTGTGAACCTTAGAATCAAGACTAAGTGTTGACGTGATGGTTGAAGCCTAAGTTATGGTGTGTAAGTTGGTGAAAGCTTGTGTGTTGCTTATACTTGCGCATGTGTACATGAACTACTTATGTGAACGAGATATGAGATTGAAACGAGGAGTCTTGCATCATGGCACTTGCATTTGCATATTGATTTGAAAGGAGATGTGCTTCGGCACAGTTTTGCGAAGGTGACCTGCAATGTTAACCGGGATGGAAATTTAAGCCGGGGTGCATTGCAGGGCACAAAAGACTGTAACGTTAACCGGGATGGAAATATAAGCCGGGGTGCGTTACAGGGTATAAAGTCCTCTACAATGTTAATCGGGATGGAAATATAAGCCGAGGTGCATTGTAGAGTTTTACGAGTCTGTGATGTTAATCGGGATGGAAATATAAGCCGAGGTGCATCACAGAGCATAACGAGTCTGTAACGTTAATCGGGATGGAAATATAAGCCGGGGTGCGTTACAGGGTTACGAGTTACGAGACCAGACATTGTGGCATGCATTGCACTGTTTTGAAAAGAGAAGGCTCATGCATATATGAATGTGTAGTGTAGTGCATATTTTGTCATGCATCACGTGAGTCAATGTGGTATGGATGTGCGTGACATGTGATGACCAATGAATTGTTACTTGCGTTCCAATTGTTGTATTGCTTTATTACGTGATTCGCCTATACATATATATTTGGAAGTTTTACAAGACATGTGCCCCACAATTCCCTCGAATTATATATATTACTCATGTCTTGCCATGTGTTGATCCCGTATGTCTTATAAGCGGGTTACTTGCTAGCGTTTTTCGCTAAGGGTACTGCCTTTGTGTTACAGGAGAACCTGAGTATGACATGATCTTTATTGAGAATGACGGCGAGTGGGCTGAATGGGATGCATAGAGACATTTTGGGAGCTAGTTGAGACAGTTATTATTAACTCCAGTTATTGTATATACTTGAGGATCAGTTGTTATGCCTTTTGAGATTTTATTATCATTTGACATACGGAATTGATGGTGGAGATTTATTAGATATATGTGTTTCCGCACTTGTTTCTCTTACGTCATTGATGATGTGTATTCGAGAGATGAGACGTCTTGTAGTCTTCTCAGTAAGCTACGACGGGTGTACCGGTTCGGATTCCGCTGTCCGGGTCGGGGCGCTACAGGTGGTATCAGAGACTAGGCTTCAGATCTACCTCGGAGACCTAGGTTATGACATGTAGAGTCTTAAGATATGATCTTCACCTTAAGTTGATCTTTAAGTCTAAGTATGCAATCTTAGATTTAAGTTTGATTGGGATGGGTGTGTGTACGAGCGCGATTAAGAGTAATCAGTAAATGTTAGTTATCTTAACTTGTAAATTCCGCCTTGTACAACATTATGGACCCCAAGTACTTATTTTTGGAACTTCCAGATACTAATAAGTGTAATCTTGCAGAAAATGCCTCCTAGACGCGACAATCAAGGAAACGGTGGCAATGGGAACAATAACCCTCCCCCACCACCGCCTCCAGTCTTAGTACCCCAGGCGCTGATAGACGCTATCACAGTGATAGCTCAAGGGGTTGCTCAGCAACAGCAACAACCACAGCAACCTCCTCCACCACCTCCCCAGCAAGGCATCAGATATTATATTGGGTAGATGCGGAAGATGCATGCCCCTAATTTCGAAGGGACCACTGACCCAGAGGTGGCTGGGTTTTGGCTCGATGAAGTAGAGAAATGCTTCAGGATTGTGCAAGTGCCTGAAGAACTCAAGGTGGATGTAGCCACGCCATTTCTGACTGGCAGAGCAAATGCATGGTGGAACGGCATTCTGCCCAAGATGACTCCTCCTATCCAGTGGAGTCAGTTTGTGAAGGCCTACAAAGACTACTACGTGCCTGAGACTGCCATTCTGGAGAAGATGAGGCAGTTTGACAAGTTTGAGCAAGGGAGAATGTCTGTTTCAGATTATGCGGATAGGTTCCATGCCTTGGGTAAGTTCACACCCATGGTTTTGGAAAACAACAGGATGAAAATGCTGAAATTTGAAGAAGGGTTGAACCCCCGCATGCAGACTGCAATAGCGGGGTCGAGTTTGAAAACGTTTGAGGAGATGCTGGACGCATGTTATCGAGTGGAGAGTGACATACGTAGGTCACAACCAAGAGAGGCTCGGGAAGAAACGATCAAGAGGCCAAGAATGGAGCAAAGTGGAGGTAGGCCCGGATGTTGGGTCAAGATCCCTAGAAAAGGACAAGCGGGGCCAGTTCAAAGGGCACCGCAGCCAAACCAACCCAATTGACAAGCACCAGCAGAATGCCCACACTGCCAAAGGAGACACGTGGGCGAATTTTGGAAAATAACGGGTGCGTGCTTTAAATGTGAGAAAGCGGGCCATAGGATCAAGGACTGTCCTGAATGGAACCCTAAGCCACAGGCAGGAGCAGGGCCGGCTCAGCAGCAGAGAGGCAGGCCCAATGCGAGAGTCCATGCCATGACAGACGCTGAAGTCCAGGAGGACGCTAATGTGGTGACAGGTATGACCTAAGTTAAATAGTAGTTGCTTAAGCTGAATTTTAGTCCTTTAAGTTGATGACTGTATGTGTTATGTGAAAACCTTTATGTGTTACCCTCTTGTGATTTGGTGTGATCTTAGTTAACAAAGTACCTGCCAACGTGTTATTTGATAGTGGAGCTAGTCACTCCTTTATTTCTAAACGATTCGCCAAAGGACTTGACTGCTTACCCGAATGGCTTGAGAACCCATTTAGGGTGCAGGCAGCAGGCGAGCAAGTACTGGTTTCTCACCACCAGTACAAAGATTGTGATTGGGAATTGGATGGAAAGTTATTCTCGATGACCTTAGTTCCAATTCCGATGAAGGACTTTGATGTCATATTGGGCATGGATTGGCTAACCAAGAATCATGCCAATATTGACTGTAAACTTAAGCAAGTGACCCTCAAGGACCCTGAGATGAATGACATCACGATACAAGGAAATGTCAAGATGACCAAAGCTCCAAGGAAGGTATACTTTAACAGCGATTAAGGCCTTTAAAGCCTTACAGAAGGGAGCAGAGGGATATATGGCGTATGCACTAGATGTGAAGCAGGAGGTTCCTTCTATAGATCAAATTCCGGTGATCAATGAGTTCGAGGATGTATTTCCGGATGATTTGCCAGGAGTGCCGCCATTGAGGGAAGTGGAATTTGAGATCAATTTGATACCCGGAGCTGAACCTATATCTAAAGCACCCTACAGAATGGCTCCAGCAGAACTTAAGGAGCTAAAGGGGCAACTTCATGAGTTGTTGGACAAAAAGTTAATTCGCCCCAGCGTATCTCCTTGGGGAGCTCCAGTTTTATTCGTAAAGAAGAAAGATGGCAGCATGAGGCTGTGCATCGATTACCGGGAGTTGAACAAGATCACCATTAAGAATAAATATCCTCTGCCAAGGATAGAGGACCTATTTGACCAACTAAAAGGAGCTCGATGGTTTTCAAAAATTGACCTTCGTCAAGGGTACCATCAGTTTCTTGTGAAAGCGGGAGACGTCCCTAAGACCGCTTTTCGGACTAGATACGGGCATTATGAATTTTTAGTGATGCCTTTTGGATTAACTAATGCCCCAGCGGCCTTCATGGACTTGATGAACACCGTGTTTCGATAGCAGTTGGACCAATTCGTAGTAGTTTTCATCGATGACATTTTGGTCTACTCCCCCGACGAGCAAGCACACGCTGAACACTTAAGAGTGGTGTTGCAAATCCTGAGACAACAAAAGCTCTACGCCAAATTCAGCAAGTGTGAATTTTGGTTAAGGAGTGTAGCCTTTCTCGGTCACGTGATTTTTGAGGATGGGATCTCGGTAGATCCTAAGAAGATAGAAGTCATCACTGAGTGGCCAAGACCTACAAACGTGACTGAAGTAAGAAGCTTCCTAGGCTTGGCAGGTTACTATAGAAAGTTCGTTGAGGGTTTCTCAACTATAGCAGTGCCATTGAGCCGACTTACACAGAAGAAGACTAAGTTCGAATGGACTGCTGAGTGCGAGCAGAGCTTTACTGACTCAAGAAGAGATTGACCACAGCCCCGATGTTGGCACAACCCTCCGGCACCGACGGTTTCGTGATCTACAGTGACGCGTCCAAGAAAGAACTAGGTATGTACATCATTACAATTAATGCATTGTATATACACAGGCTGGTCTTAAATTAACGTTCTATTTATAGGTTGCGTCTTGATGCAAAATGAACGAGTCATATCGTACGCGTCAAGACAATTGAAACCATATGAGCAGAATTACCCGACGCATGACTTGGAGCTCGCAGCTGTGGTATTTGCTCTTAAGATCTGGAGACACTATCTATATGGAGAAAAATGTGCCGTGTTCACAGATCATAAGAGTTTGAAATACATATTGTCGCAGAAGGAGTTAAAATGCGACAGAGAAGATGGTTGGAGCTACTCAAGGATTATGATCTAACCATCAAACTATCATCCGGGTAAGGCCAACAGAGTGGCGGACGCATTGAGCAGGAAGTCTAGCCACGCAAGACAGTCTCCATTGGAAAGGGAGATTGAGGAGTTTGATCTCGAAGTGGTGGACTCAGTGGTGAATGTTTTAACGGCTTTATCCATTAGTCCAGACTTGGTGGACAGGATCAAAGAGGCGCAGTATGGAGACGTAGCGCTAAGAGAAATCTGTGATAAACTAGCTGCGGGACCAGTAAAAGACTTCCAGTTGCGAGGAGATGGAAGTTTATGATTCCAAAATAGGTTGTGCGTACCTAACAATGATGAGCTTCGTAAGGAGTTGCTAAACGAAGCTCATAACTCAAGGTTATCTATCCACCCCGGGAGTACTAAGATGTATAAGGACCTCAAAAGAAACTATTGGTGGATAGGGATGAAGAGATCTATAGCGGCATATGTCGAAGGGTGTTTGGTTTGCCAACAAGTCAAAGCTGAACATCAACGACCTGGTGGTTAAATAAAACCACTAGAGATTCCGGAATGGAAGTGGGAACACGTGACGATGGACTTCGTAATGGGACTACCCAAGACCCAAAATGGAAATGAGATGATTTGGGTGATTGTAGACCGTTTGACAAAGACAGCCCATTTCATAGCTATGCCACATGGCACCTCCTACGAGAAACTCTCCAATGCATATGTGGATAACATTGTGAGTTTGCATGGAGTTCCAGTCAGCATTGTGTCGGACCGTGATCCCAAGTTCACCTCTAAGTTTTGGAGAGCATTCCAGAAGGCAATGGGTACTGAACTGAGAACGAGTACCGCGTACCACCCTCAAACGGATGGACAATCGGAGAGAACCATCCAAACCTTGGAAGATATGCTGAGAGCATGCGCCTTAGATTTTAAAGGGAACTGGGATAGCATGTTGAAGTTAATGGAGTTTTCATACAATAACAGCTATCACAGTGTAATTGGCATGGCACCATTCAAAGCGTTATATGGACGTAAGTGCAGGTCCCCTGTTTGTTGGGACGAAGTTGGAGGAAGGATAATCACTGCACCTGAGTTGGTTGAACAAATAGTTGAAAAGGTGAAAGTAATAAGAGAGAAACTAAAAGTGGCTCAGGATCGCAGTAAGAGTTGGGCTGACACAAAGAAGCGACCCCTGGAGTTTGAGGAAGGTGAAAAGGTCTATTTACGAGTTTCACCCACCAAGGGAGTTGCAAGATTCGGAATGAAGGGCAAGTTAAGCCCTAGATATATTGGCCCTTACAAAGTGCTAGGAAAAGTTGGAGAACGAGCATACAGGCTAGTCTTACCTCCAAGCTTGTCTCAAGTCCATAACGTATTTCATGTATCTCAACTACGGAAATACGTATCGGACCCGAGCCATGTCCTTGAAGCCCAACCCTTGGATGTGAAAGAAGATGTCACTTATGAAGAGCATCCAATAAGGATTGTGGATAGAAAAGATCAAGTCCTACGCCGACGCGTCATTCCGTATGTCAAAGTTCAGTAGAGTAACCATACGGAGCGTGAAGCCACGTGGGAGCTTGAAGAGAAAATGAAGGAGCTATATCCACATCTTTTCCAATAAGGTACGCCAGTTTCGAGGACGAAACTCTTTATAAGGGGGGTGGAATGTTATGCCCCGCACCCTCCGTAGGATAATTAAGAGACAGAGAAGGAATTTAATGAGATTAATGACGGTCAACCGTAATAAATTTTAAGTTAAGTAATAGGATTAATGTGAATTAATTGGAGGTTAAATATTAGAATTAATTAGGATTTAATTTGGAATTAAATATTAGGAGATTATCCTTTAAGATAAATAAGATAATAGATATAACTTAGAAACTCCAAACTTTCCCCTTTCCATATAAAAAAACTGACAGAACGTCAGTTTTCTTATTACGCAGAGAAAACTAACGCAGCCTCCACCCCATAGGCGACATTTGACATTCTCAAACCCTAAGCAAGGATTCTTCAAGATCCATCCTTCAATCTTCATCCGATCTTCCTTCGTTTCTCCTTCAGTAATCACAGGCAATTAACTTTCTTATAAGTTCCTACGATTTGTGAAAGAAAAACTGGCCTATTTTGTTATCAAATTGGATCACCATGCAGTAGTTTCTTTCCGTGAATTCTATTTGTGATTCATGTGTTTTGGTGTTGATGATTTGGCCGTTATATGTTGAAAATCATTTTGTGGTTGTTGATTACTTGAGATCCTGCAAATCCCTACCCCCTTGAATCCCTTCTTGTTGTGATCTCATTGTTGTGTGGGGTTGAGGGTGAAAGGGAGATCTTTGGATTGATAAGGTTGGAATATTTGAGTTCTAGGCTTGAATCCTTGTTTGGTATGTGTATAGTGTTCAATCTGCAGTTTAAGCATGAGATTATAGCAGGGATTAGGCTTGGATTGATTGGGATGAAGTTTGGGGCCAATTGGAGTTATGGTTCTGCAGTTTCTGCAGAAATCGCAGAATTTCTTTTCTGGAATAGTAGACATCGATCGATCGATGTGAGGGGATGAAGTACTTCGATCGATCGATGTGAGAGTATGATGTCCTCTGATGGACATCGATCGATCGATGTGAGAGGATGAAGTACTTCGATCGATCGATGTGAGGGTATGATGTCCTCTGATGGACATCGATCGATCGATGTGAGGGGATGAAGTACTTCGATCGATCAATGTGAGGGTATGATGTCCTCTGATGGACATCGATCGATCGATGTAAGGGAATGAAGTACTTTGATCGATCGATGTGAGGGGATGATGTCCATCAGTTTTGTGGAAAAATAAGGGAAGAAAGAGGGAAGCTAAGGGAATCTTTCTTAGAGACTTCTTAGGACCTGATTAAAGGTAGTCTAAGTCTTGGGAACATGACTTAGGATGGTGAACCAACTTGGTGACTCCAAAGGGTTTTCGAATCGGATTTCAATGAGGATGACCTAGGAGGGTTAGGAAATGAACATACGAGGTGTTTCAGAGTTCAATGAAGGATGGTTAGGGATACTTGCCTTAGGTTGTGAACCTTAGAATCAAGACTAAGTGTTGACGTGATGGTTGAAGCCTAAGTTATGGTGTGTAAGTTGGTGAAAGCTTGTGTGTTGCTTATACTTGCGCATGTGTATATGAACTACTTATGTGAACGAGATATGAGATTGAAACGAGGAGTCTTGCATCATGGCACTTGCATTTGCATATTGATTTGAAAGGAGATGTGCTTCGGCACAGATTTGCGAAGGTGACCTGCAATGTTAACCGGGATGGAAATTTAAGCCGAGGTGCATTGCAGGGCACAAAAGACTGTAACGTTAACCGGGATGGAAATATAAGCCGGGGTGCGTTACAGGGTATAAAGTCCTCTACAATGTTAATCGGGATGGAAATATAAGCCGAGGTGCATTGCAGAGTTTTACGAGTCTGTGATGTTAATCGGGATGGAAATATAAGCCGAGGTGCATCACAGAGCATAACGAGTCTGTAACGTTAATCGGGATGGAAATATAAGCCGGGGTGCGTTACAGGGTTACGAGTTACGAGACCGGACATTGTGGCATGCATTGCACTGTTTTGAAAAGAGAAGGCTCATGCATATATGAATGTGTAGTGTAGTGCATATTTTGTCATGCATCACGTGAGTCAATGTGGTATGGATGTGCGTGACATGTGATGACCAATGAATTGTTACTTGCGTTCCAATTGTTGTATTGCTTTATTACGTGATTCGCCTATACATATATATTTGGAAGTTTTACAAGACATGTGCCCCACAATTCCCTCGAATTATATATATTACTCATGTCTTGCCATGTGTTGATCCCGTATGTCTTATAAGCGGGTTACTTGCTAGCGTTTTTCGCTAAGGGTACTGCCTTTGTGTTACAGGAGAACCTGAGTATGACATGATCTTTATTGAGAATGACGGCGAGTGGGCTGAATGGGATGCATAGAGACATTTTGGGAGCTAGTTGAGACAGTTATTATTAACTCCAGTTATTGTATATACTTGAGGATCAGTTGTTATGCCTTTTGAGATTTTATTATCATTTGACATACGGAATTGATGGTGGAGATTTATTAGATATATGTGTTTCCGCACTTGTTTCTCTTACGTCATTGATGATGTGTATTCGAGAGATGAGACGTCTTGTAGTCTTCTCAGTAAGCTACGACGGGTGTACCGATTCGGATTCCGCTGTCCGGGTCGGGGCGCTACACAAATGAACCTAACATGAATTTGTGGCATAGACGGTTAGGACATATTGGCATCTCAACTCTTGAGAAACTTCAACGAAAGAATCTAGTATAAGGATTGCCTAAACTTGATTTAGACAACTTTAAGTTAAGTGAATCTTGTATTAATGGCAAACAAACACGTGAATCACTTAAGTGTAAGAATGAATTAGCACATCTAGAGTCTTACAATTATTACACATTGATTTGTTTGGTCCTAGTCTTACTAGAAGTCTTGGTGGGCGACATTATGCATATGTCATCGTTGACAATTCTTCTCGCTATACATGGACTTTATTTCTTGCAACTAAAGATGATAGTGCCGTTGAGATTGCTAAATTAATAAAATAACTTGAAAATGAATATGATTTAAATGTGAAAAAGATTAGGAGCGATAGAGGCGGCGAATTCAAAAATAAGGACATGATTGCATTTTGTGAAGAAAAGGTATTAAACATGAGTTTTCACCACCTAGAACACCACAATTAAACGGAGTAATAGAAAGAAAGAATAGGACATTACAAGAAATTGCAAGAACCATGCTATGTGAAAATAAGTTGCCTAGATTTTTGCGGGCAGAAGCCATATATTGTGCATGTTATATAGTTAACCGCTTATCGATTAGAAAGAAAATAAACAAAACCTCTTATGAAATTTTAAATGATCACATGCCTAAGATTGATTATTTTTGTGTGTTTGGTTGTAAATGTTTTTTATTAAACACAAAAGATAATATTGATAAATTGAGTCTAAATCCATTGAATGCATCTTTGTTGGATATTTTGTGAATTCTAAGGCATATAGATGTTACGATCCTATCACTAGACAGATTTTAGAATCTATTCATGTGAAATTTAATGAATTTGGTGAACATGAAATAAATAAAGAATATGATGATGATTTTGAACTAAAGCCCGTGTTAGATGATATAGAAGAAAATATTGTACATGATGAACACGACACACTAGAATTGCATGATTACTTAGAAATGCATGAAAACTTAGAAAATAATCAACCAAGATGGCATAAGGATCACCCACACGACCTAATCATAGGCGACATAACACAAGGTGTACGACCACGTAGAAGAATAAATCAAGATGAAATAAATCAATTCCATGCTATGATATCTGAAATAGAACCCAAGAATGTGTTTGATGCTTTGAATGATTCTTCTTGGATTGACACTATGCATGATGAACTAAATCAATTCACAAGAAATGATGTGTGGGATTTAGTACCCCGAACACAAGATAGAACGATAATAGACACAAAGTGGGTCTTTAGAAACAAAATGAATGAAGATGGTAAGGTCGTTAGAAACAAAGCGAGGCTTGTAGCACAAGGCTATAATCAAGAAGAGGGAATAGATTACGAAGAAACATTTGCACCGTAGCACGCTTAGAAGCTATACGATTATTTCTTGCTATTGCTTGTATAAAGAATTTAAACTTTATCAAATGGACGTAAAAAGTGCATTCTTAATCGGTTTTATACAAGAAGAAATCTATGTAAAATAACCACCCGGCTTTGAGGATATAAAATATCCTTATCATGTGTATAAGTTAAAGAAGGCACTATATGTTTAAAACAAACACCTAGGACTTGGTACGGTCGTTTTGCTACCTTTCTTTTAGAAAATGGATTCAAGACAAATTTTAAAAAGGAAAGCTCAGCCATGGGCGGGCCACACACCTATAAAAAGGGGGCAAGATGATTCAGACAAGGCTAAGTAAAGTTCATATTCTTACAAGTTCAAAGCAAGACTACTCTCTTCTTCTCCCATTCTTTTCTCTTGCTCTTAGCCTCAAGCCTATCATACATATCTTCCATATACTATATAGGCTTTGTGTAAACCACCCACATACGTTCATCTCATGTAAAAGGTTGATCAAGGTATGATCAAACCTTCATTCGATCGGTGGTGGTGTTCGTGCTGTTGTGTTTGTTAGTTTGGTTGTGAAAGGGTGGAGTTGGTGTTCAACTCCAGTCATCCTTGTGTCAAGTTGTCATTTGTGTTTAGTGAATGCCCAGGAAGGTCTCCTCGAAGACTGGAGTAGGTTGTTTTAACCGAACCAGTATAAAAATCTCAGTGTTATTTACTTTCAGCACTTTTGCTTTCAGTTTTAATTTTACTGCATCGTTTTCATACTCATGGGAAAAATAGCAAACATTTTTCAAAAATCACAACATTTTGCAGACACATAGCCACACGTCCTACCTTTCATTTGTGACAAGTTTCATCACATTTGGATAATTATAAATCAGTCAAACGTTAATAGTTCTGAGACTAGTGCAATCTGATTCTCAGATTTGAACATCAACGTGGTTGATATACTTACCAATGGAATTTTGAAAAAAAGTTTTAACCTATTAAAGTACACATCTTGAGGGTCATACCATAAAATTTTTAGGTCATTTAGAGTTTTCAACTAATAGGAATAAATTTTTCATTTCGGAGTACAGTTTCTGACAGATTGACACAATTTGTACAAAAACGTATTTTCAAGGGGTTAGGCTTGGAGTTTAATCTGAAATTTTTGTGAGACACTATAACATCTGAGAGCACATCTTTACCAAATTTTATAATTTTTTTTGGAGGTCTAAAATCAGGTCATCTAGATAAATCAAATCAGGATCTGAAAACAGAAACTGTTTTCAGAAGTGAGTTATTTGGTCCAAAAAGTTTTAAAACCCGGATTTCTGCACTCACTATTCAACACCTCTACTAGTAGTGCTATACAGGTCCTACAGAATTTATTCAGCATTTTTTGGTGGGTATCAGAAAAGGCAAACATAAAGATGAGCTTGAATTCATTTGCAAATGGCCACGTTCAGGTCCGAGTAAATGTGAAGGGCTTGATTGAGATGTCGTGACAATCTACACTGATAAAAATCTGAGAGAAGTAGTAACATAGTGCCCACAACAGATAATGTTCATTGTACATTCTATTCCCAAAAGAGTCAAAGCAGCACTGGGGATGCTCTTTCAAAAGCCAAACGCAACGTGTCAAAGAATTTATGAAACTCGTAAAAGACCCGCTTGTTGAAGTAAAATTATAGGTGAAAAGTTTAATCTAAGATTAATGTTGTATGACAATTGTTATGCATTTTAACGCATTGTAACCTATGCGGTATGAGTATTGCATTGTATGACAACTGTTATGCTTTGTGTGTTGTCTCTTTAACTGTAGGATTTATTTATTTTTGACATAACCTAAAGAAGAATACTACGCATTAATTTAATAGATTGAAATTACACCATAAGCCCTAACTCCAAGCCTACCCCTATTCCTAGACCTAACCCTAACTCTAACTCTAAACCCTAACTTTAAATGCTAACCCTAACTCTAACCATACACCGCAATCCTAACCTTAACTCTAAATCCCAATCCGTCCTTAACAAAGTGTCCTAACTAAATCCTAACCTACACCTAACCCTAAACCTAAACTCAACCCTGGTTTACGAAAAGTATATGAAGATAAAACTATCAGCCTAAATGCCCAAAAAACTAAACCAAATACCTTCTATTTAGTAGTGTTCAATTCTGAATCATGCTTCCAAGGACTATGGTCCTTTCTTTTGATGCCTTAATCGCAACCATGCACCAAGGTAAGTCACATAAGATCCAAGCCAATCACTGTACACCATTTTTATTGTGGACTTTTTTCCAACCATATCTTTTTGTAATTGATGTCTACATTCAAGCTCTTACTTATGGATTCAAGCTCATTTTGAGTTCCAAAATCCATATTTTGGCTAATGCGAACTCTAGTTATCCTTCCAACTATTCTTGAATTGACACTTCTGTGATATGATGTGATGTTAACATTTGTGCAACTATGACGCTCGCGGAAAATTCTGATCTCACAATATAGATGTTTTTGCCTCATGCATGCTCTAAGACACCACCGACAACCTTGGATCTTCCAATATGTGCACCTGACGTGCGACAGTTTTTCGTGCTTGTCACAAAATTGAAACATCTGTCATACTTAATAGACCAAAATTGCACAGTATGTTGCATGTCTCCTTTAATTTTGAACAACGTTATCTCTTCTATATGATTAAGTTTATTCTCTCTCTAAAGACATTGTCTAAGCAAGCCGCGACTATAAATGAATGTGTCTTCTAGGTGTCGGTAGTCTTCCAAAAACAAAACAAAAAGTGAGATATCCCTAGAGCACCACTTTTTCATCCTCCTCATCTACCAGGTCCTTTGAATAATCTTCTTCATCTTCATTGTCCTCCTCATCGTCTTTGAATTATTCTTTATCATCATATGCAAATGATGAGCAGCTTATAACCACATGATTCATAGATCCAATAGCATCTCTGTCCATGATGACACAAACAATAGTTGTGGTGGATGGTGGAACACCACTCATAGTCACGTGTATCTCCATAACTATAAGAGTTAGACAACAAGTTGGTATTTCTAGAGCAGTTCCTAAGTTTTCCTGGTCAGTAATATTAGCTAAGTTGTAAGCATAAACAACCGCATTAGACTCAAAGGGATAGAGACAGACCAGCTTGATTTCATCAATAGCTGCATCCGGCCCCAGTCTTGACTTGAATTGCGTTTTGAACTCTCTATATAAGATATCGCTTGACACCCTCATTATTTTTGTGAGTCCACTACTATATGATATTCTATTGTGTGGAGACACAGTTTCACCTGCCTAATACAAACCGATTATGATTTTTGCAACTATTTTCAATGTATGAATACTGTAAATAGATTTTCTAGTTTTTTTCTTTATTTCACTATCATTGCGATTAAATAAATTTCATGAATGAACATTTCTGGCATCGAGGCCCTTATATAGATCTGGCAGGACCATCCAGGCCTTTGGACGGACTTGCCAGTGACGTCCAGGCTCTTGAACGCGCCTAGCAAGACTATCAAGGTTTGGGTGGCTTTGCACCCCCAGAAACATGCTTTCTAGACCAAAAACAGTCTATTCTCTTGGATGCACTTGGCAGTGTTGTCCGAAGGTGGCTTTCTAGATGGCACTAGCAAGTGCGTCCAAAGATTTCTAAGAAGATACAGCCAAATGGGTCCTAATGGTTTAGAAATTTTTCAAAAATATAGGATATTTTAACAAAAATTATTAACACTATAATATTTTATGAAATTTTTCCGTTACAGAAGAGTATGGTTTCATGAGCCTTAATTAGCTGAAATTGACTTTCTGTGTTGCGTCAAGGTGTCCCTTTGGGGACATCCGATAAGAAAAAAGTGTTGCATCAAGGTACAAAATTTAATACTTTCTCCTAACTGAACATATTGTTTCTGTGACGTCTCTTTTTTGTTTGGGCAAAAGAGGTAATGAAGACTCTTATATCATCCATATAGAAATTTCTATGTATTCAATCATTGAGATAATTAAAGTCCCCAAAACAATCACAAATATAGCATAAGTATTTCTCAAAACTTTGTCCAGTTCGGATACTAGATCCCTTGCAAATGCATTTGCTTAAATTCATATATTAATTATCGATGGAATCTTATTTAATTTCCAAACGTTTGGTCCATTAGCCAATTAACAGTTAAACGTTGATGAAACTCACTTGACAGCCAGTCTTTTTGAGAAATGGTTCACTTACAGCCAGAAACCGAGAAACAACTTACTACAGCAGGTAATTACTGACGTGGCGCTGACGTGGCTCACCACCACTATCACCTCCTTTCATTTCTCCTCCAGTCACTGTTCCTAAGGAAAGGTATGAAGAGAAAACAAACAATTTGGGAGCCTGTGAATAAGAATGAATATAGAGAAGAGAAGGGCTTGTGAATCTGAACATCAGCCAATGCGGATGAGATCTGAGGAGGAAGAATATAAGGTACAATATGAGGTCTCCAATCACGCGACGCCACGTGTACAAAAGAGCTTTTTTAAAAAAAGAAAAAAATAAACAGCGGGCCCTTTTGTACACGTGGCGTCGCGTGATTGGAGACCTCATATTCTTCCTCCTCAGATCTCATCCGCAGCCAATGCACCATGCTTACGCCTCCAGCAGTTCAGGCAGTGTGCGATTTGTCTCCTGCCCTCCACACATGCCCGGGCAGCTTTTCCCTCATTATCTACAGAGTTTTTGTAATTATTACCTTTTCAACTTCAATTATAGTGGCTTCATATACACCACTTCTTTAAATAGATTTCTGAATTTCAAGTTGTCCCTTTTGAAATGTTCGTCCAAAACCTCTCATTTTTTCCTCTTTAGTTGATTTTTTCCCCATTACCAAACAAATTTTGTAGCATTAGACCTGAGAATTTATTCAACTGTCCCCTGAATCCTAGTGGCTTCATATACACCACTCTATTTCTGTTTCTATTACCCTGTGTAAATGAAGAGCAGAGAACAAAAAACAAGTGATGATTGAGTAAAAATTTCTGTATATTCTTCTCAATTAATTTCTCCTTCTCATACACTAGGCTTTATACACTTTTCACACACTTTTCACTATTGCTGATTTCCCGGAAGTTTGCCCAAATCATGGGATTATGTCAACACATTTACACTAAAGAATTCTTTCTTTATTCTCAATTGCTAATTTTCCGGAAGACTACTCAAATCAAGGGATTCTGTCAACACTCCCCCTCAAGTTGATTCGTGGGATCAACGATATTCAACTTGCACAGGATAGCTTCGAATATTCGTCCATTAACCGCTTTGGTTAGCACATCTGCTAGTTGATCCTCTGATCGAACAAATGGTAACTCAATAATTCCTCCTTCTATTTTTTCTTTGATGAAATATCGGTCAATTTCTATGTGTTTAGTCCGATCATGTTGTACGGGATTTTCAGAAATGCTGATAGACGTCTTATTATCGCACAATAATGGTGTAGGTAGATTAATTTGTAGCCCAATGTCCTTGAATACCTTTTGTAACCAGAGTATCTCAGTAATTCCCTTGGAGATTCCTCTAAATTCAGCTTCAGCACTTGAGAGTGCAACCACATTCTGCTTCTTGCTTCTCCAGGTTACCAGATTACCTCCTACTAACATAAAGTACCCTGATGTAGACCTTCGGTCAGCTACGTCTCCTGCCCAGTCAGCATCTGTATAGCCCTGAATCTTTAAATGTCCATTGTTTCGGAAAACAAGACCTCTTCCCGGAGTATGTTTTAGGTATCGCAATATACGTCTGACAGCATCCATATGGTGTTCCTGAGGATCATGCATAGATTGACTGACAATACTTATTGCATAGGCAATGTCAGGTCGTGTGTGTGATAAATAGATTACTTTGCCCACTAGTCGCTGATACTGTCCTTTATCTACACAGGGAACCCCGTTAGTTACTTGCAATTTATGATTTACCGCCAAAGGAGTGTCACATGGTTTACATTCAAGCATTCCAACTTCAGTCAGAAGATCCAAAATGTATTTTCGCTGTGAGATATAGATCCCGGTCTTTGATCTCAGGACTTCAATACCGAGGAAGTATTTTAATCCTCCGAGATCCTTCATTTCAAACTTGGTGAACAAATACTTCCGGAGGTGGGCTATTTCTTCTCTGTCATTCCCTGTGATTATCATATCATCAACATAAATAATTAAACATGTGACCAAACCTTTCCTTCGTTTGATAAACAACGTATGATCTGCATTGCTTTGTCGGTAGCCATCTTGTTTCATGACTTCAGTAAACCTTCCGAACCATGCTCGAGGAGATTGTTTTAGCCCATACAGCGCCTTTTTAAGTCTACACACTTCTTTTTCTTTAAAAACTGCAGAAAAACCAGGAGGCGGTTCCATGTATACCTCTTCTTTCAAATTACCATGTAAGAAAGCATTTTTAACGTCAAACTGGTGGAGGGGCTAGCTTCGGGTAGCTGCAATGGAGAACAATACCCTGATCGTGTCGATACGGGCTACTGGTGAGAAGGTTTCTGAATAATCAACGCCATAAGTCTGAGTGTACCCTTTGGCTACCAGTCTGGCCTTGTATCTTTCTACACTCCCATCTGCCCTGTATTTGACGGTGAACACCCACCGACATCCAACAGGTTTCTTTCCATATGGAAGAGAACACTTTTTCCACGTTTGATTTTTCTCTAGAGCCTTCATTTCAGTTTCCATGGCCTCCTTCCACGCTGATTGATCCTGTGCTTCTTCAATGGTCCGAGGTACCTGTTCTATACATAATGATACAAAGAATCCCCGAGCTAGATCTGATACTCTGTTCATAGGTGTTTTTATTGGATACCTGGACGCTCTTGATACTCTTTCAGGAGAGTATCGGTCTGGTGGATGTCCTCGAGTGCTCCTGGGCGGTAAAGTCCGTACCTGCTGCTGTTCAGTAATAATATTAGTATCAGTTTGTGTTTCTGTGACAGAATAGTGACCTGGTCGAGTCGTTTCACTGATAGTTTGTGTATTTTCTAGGATTACATAAACCTCTGGACCATATTGTTCATGATTTGTATCAAAACCCGTTACCTGTGTTTCGTCATTCACCGGTGGAGACCCACAGGGTGGATCTGGCGCTACGGACGGTACATTGTTGGGAGCTATAGCACAGTCGACGCCATCTACTTGCCGTGTTAGAATGGCTGTCGTATCAGTGGGTGATGACACCAGCCAATCGAGTGTTCCCTCAGATGGGTTCTCCCCCTGAACCCGAGATTGGGTGGTGTAATAATATTCGGTTTCAAGGAAAGTACAATCCATGGTGACATGAACACGATGGGTACGGGAGTTATAGCAACGATATCCTTTTTGTGTAGTAGCATAGCCAACAAACACACATTTCTCAGCACAAGGGTCAAGTTTAGTGCGCGCATGTTGTGGTGTATGCACAAAAACCGTACACCCAAACACGCGTGGTGGAAGAGTAAAGAGAGATGGGATTTGGTGTTGAGTGGACAATGTATGAAGGGGTGTTTGGTAGTCAAGAATTTTGGTGGGTAGACGATTGATGAGATATGTGGCAGTAGACACAGCTTCAGGCCAAAAACTCATTGGAACATGTGAGTCATACATCATGGCTCGAGTCATTTCTAGTATAATGCGATTTTTTCGCTCAGCTACCCCATTTTGTTCAGGAGTATAAGGGCAGGAAGTTTGATGGATCATACCGGTATCAATAATGAACTGTCGAAGACTCCCATCAAGATATTCACCCCCATTGTCTGTGCGAAGTATTTGGATTTTTTTATTGAACTGGGTGTGTATCATATTGTAGAATTGAATGACTTTCTCGTAGACTTCTGATTTATGCTTCATGATATATAGCCAGGTCATGCGTGAGAAATCATCAACAAAAATTATATAATAGCGGAAACCAAGAGGGGTATTATATGGTGAGGGGCCCCATACATCAGAATGCACTAAAGAAAACAGTTGATCAACTCGCGTATTATTGGAAAAATACGATGCTCTGGTTTGTTTGGCTCGAAGGCATGTGTCACAAGTAAGATGACTAGTTTGAGATGTAAATAAAGTAGGAAAAAGACGATTTAAATAACCAAATGAGGGATGCCCAAGACGACGGTGCCACAACCACACTTGGCGACTGGCTGTCCCGGTGGCAAGATTAGACTGTCCCTGTTGTGCCACCGCATCAACAAAGTACAGTCCGCGACGTTCAGTACCACGCCCAATAATCTCCCTCGTATGAATGTCCTGAACAAGGCAAAAATTAGGATACATCAGAACAATGCAATCAAGAGCTTTAGTAAGTTGGCTGATGGAAAGTAATTTAGTGGATAAAGACAGTATATAAAGACATTTATCTAAGGTAATTTTCGGGGTTATGGAGATAGAGCCACCCCCCATGACTGGAATGGAGGCTCCATTGGCAGTTTCAACGGTGGTCTTAGTGGGTAAGGTGTATGTGGTAAGATCAGATTTGTCATAGGTCATCGTGTCAGTGGCTCCGCAATCAAATATCCATTGCGAAGTTCCTTGGCTTAAGTGGCATGAAGAGGTGATGGTGAGATTTGATGTGTTTGTGGTTGTAGGAACTAGTATGGACGTATTGGAGGAAAGCAGGGGCCTCTTTTTAATTTCAGAGAGTATATGGGGTTCAGGAGTAAGGGAATGGAAACTGAGGGGCTTATTTGTCACACGGGACAGTTTAGGGGGCTTGGGAGGAATTTTAAGCATCTGAGGGATTGATTTGTCCTGCACAGAAACTTCAGGGACTGAAGTAATAGTACTAATAACAGCAGGAGCATAAGACATAATTTTAAATTTAGAAGGGGTATAAAAGTTGAAATTAGGGTTAGGGTCTCCCCTAACCCTTCTACCTCCACCCTCGTTTGTTTCTGCGGCTGCATCTTCTCCAACAGCAGCCATGGCTCCACTCCGTGGTTCATCTCTTTTACTTCTGTCTAGGCCCTCCGTGGCCATCTTGTTGCCAGAGCCGCCTTCATGAGTGGCCTGTGCATCAAATGCTTGAGATTTTCGTTTAAAATCGTCCCACCACTCTGGGAATCCATGGAGCTGAAAGCATTTGTCCCTTGTATGTCCTTTCCTTTTGCAATATGTGCATTCTAAGGAGGATTTATCCTCCTTGCCCCGCTGTGAAGGTCCTCCTGAGCGTGTGGCTTCGGTTCCGCCCCTTTGTCTGCGTTGGTCTGAGTATTTCACAGTTAAGCCCTAACCAATCCCAGATGAAGATTTTGAATCTGATGGGGCTAGGACGACGTTTTGGATTCCTGAACGTCTCAATTCATTATAAGCAGTTTCCACTGTTGGCCGTGGGTCTCGTTTCAGTAGTTCTTTCTTTGTGTCCGCATACTTCTCATCAGCTGCCAAGAGGAGTTGATACAACCTCTGTTCTTGAAGTTTTCGGTTATATGTGGCAATATCCTTTGGGGATTCCATTGGGTTAGGGTCCATAGAATCGATAGTCATCCAAATCCCTTGAAATTGATCCCACAGTGCCTCTAACGAGCGATTATTTTGCTTGATAGTGTAGCTCTGTTTATGGAGATCGAAAATTTGTAAGGGATCTCTGCCGGACCCATACGTCACCGCCAGGCCGTCCCAAAGGGCTTTGGCTGTGGTGTATTTTGATACATTGTTGACAAGACTGTCATCTATATTATCAATGAGCCAGGTAAAAACTAGTTGGTCACTTTGTTCCCATGTGGGAAAGTTTGAATCTGTAGGCAGGGGGGGGTTGAGGAACCCCTGTTATGTGGGAGCTCTTCCCCCTGCCACCCAAGGCAATTTTCATCAGTCTACACCATAAGGTGTAGTTGGTGCTGTTCAATTTTACTTTGAGGGTAAGGTTGGCGGGTTGTGATGGTGCTGGGTGCAGATTCATATTTTGCTGAAGAAACCGGGCAAATTGTTCAGTGATATCGAATGGTGCAGGAGAGTTTGACTTGTTTTCATTGGTTGTTTGGCTGGAACTGGGAGTTTCTGACATGGTGGTTTATGATATGTAGGTATTTGGACTGAGATGAACAGATACTGGCTGGGTCTTATTTGAGATAGGTAAGCAAGGCAGTGAAGAGTAAATATTCTGAGCCTTACAAAAAACTCAGAATAGAACAGGTATGACACTTGAGGGTATTTTTTTTTTGCTGGCAATGATGAGAAAAAAATTTTCTGAGCCAACGAAGAACAAACAAACCAATGTTTTAAGGGATCTACTGCTCTGATACCATGTGTAAATGAAGAGCAGAGAACAAAAAACAAGTGATGATTGAGTAAAAATTTCTGTATATTCTTCTCAATTAATTTCTCCTTCTCATACACTAGGCTTTATACACTTTTCACACACTTTTCACTATTGCTGATTTCCCGGAAGTTTGCCCAAATCATGGGATTATGTCAACACATTTACACTAAAGAATTCTTTCTTTATTCTCAATTGCTAATTTTCCGGAAGACTACTCAAATCAAGGGATTCTGTCAACATACCCAAGGGGCAATCTTTCTTAAATCTTGTAGTGGTTTGCTTCAAGACTTCATCCAAAAAGGAGAAAAAAATGGTTTCTTACTTGAGTGGAGGTGGAAGAGCATATAGATTGGACCTTGATATAATAAAATCCCCATCTACTTCATCATGGATTTCGAATTCACCTTCTCTTCAACTCTATCAGAATCAAGCAATTTCCAAATAGCAATCTCCACAAGGAAACCTCGGACTTCTCGAAAAAGACCCAATGAGACTTACAATGAAGCAGCAACTCTGCTTCCACAGTTTATCCCAAAATATTCTCCACAAAGCACCTCACAAAGGACTCAAGATTCACAAAACAAAAATACCCTTTTCCATATGACGATCAATCAGAGTTGCTTCCTTAGGAACAGTCAGCTAATGGTGACTGGAGGAGAAATTGAAGAAGTGGTGGTGAATGGCAGAGGGGAGCGGCATGGGAGAAGGAGGGGAGTGGGGATGAAGAAGATGAAGTGGAGGGTAATATTGACTTTTTACTAATTTAAAATAATAATAACATTTTTTTAGGAAATGAAATTTAAAAAAGACAAAATTAATGTAAGATGTCTATGGCTCAATTGGGTGCATAAAGACGCTACTATTGTGGTATGACAACCACTGAAACAACATCCTAGACCAAATCAAATTCTGGCGTAGGTTCTTAGCTTGTCCATTGTCGAGGGTAAATTCAAAATCGTCCTGCAAATGTCTGTGTGTATAAAAATTGTATGCATGGTAACATTTTTTTATTTTCTTGTTAGAATGGAGTTGGAGGGTGTGGGTTCTTTCAATGGTTGGATGAACCAATATGTGAACGCGCATGCCAGATTATGCTGGGGCTGCTATGGAGATGCAGTGAGTACGAGGATGAGATAAAGAATTACAACTGAAGATACGTCATTCGGAGAGGAAAAGCAAGATCTTGTTGTGGCTTATGATCCTTGATGGGTCATTTTGATCAATAAAATGTAGTGTGCCTTTTTATTAGGTAGTTGTGATGTATGTGATTGGACTGACGCTGTGGTGTTAGTTCATGAATGAAAATATGATGTTGTAGCTGCATTTGATGGTTGTTTTTGTTTTGTATGAGAGTACCTTGAAATGTTGTGTTCTTTGGTTGGAATATATTTCCAAGTTTAATTCATTGTTACTTCCCTTCAAAGTTGCTTTTCATGTTGCATACTGTAAGCGTGGCTTAGATGGCTTGTCTTTTTTTTGTTGTTTGTTGATGCATCACTCGAAATACAATATCATAATATAAACGCAATTCAAAGTAAAAAAGACATTACAAACCAGCAAACCATTATGCCTGAGAATTAAGCCTATTAAAAAGACTTGACAATGAGCATCACTCAAAATACAATGTCATTCTGCTTTAGCCAGCAACACATAACATCTAACCCAACTGACTTAGAAATGACTAAATCCATTATATCACTCAAACTACAATGTCATTGGGTTTGCTGCAAACACATCCACATTTTTTCTTTTTTTACAATCAGGCCTGATCTTACAGCTGTATTTCGAACAGTACAGCTAGAAGTGTGTTTTGTATTCATTGCCCGCACCACGAAATTTCCATGTCTCCTGTCCAAATGCAACCTCACAAACCATTTACAACCCTCATTTTTACACTTAACACCACACATGTCCTTGTCACTTTTAACTACTATGATTGGCCTTCCCATATTTATTGAGTAAATCTTCACCGCATCTTTAAACGTTTGCACATCAGAAAACCTCAATCCACAAAAGAACTCAGGCTTATCCATATCATTCCTTGGATTAAACATCCTAATCATAGGTTGATCCTCACCAACACTGTTAGCTATGTTTGGACCCTCTTTATCTGATACATAGTTATCATTAAGTACACCAACACCACCCTCACTGACAAATGCATCATCTCCGTCATCACCACCCTCACTAACAAAAGAATTATCTTCATCATCATCACAATATTCATTGAAGCTCATTTCTGAATTTATTAATCTCTCACCATTGTACTCAGACTCATCGGAATCATACCCTTCATCTTTCTCACCATTTACATCAGCATTTGCATCTTCCTCTACCTGTGCATCACCTTCACCAATTTCCTCATCAGTATATGCCTCTCCCTCACTACCCATAACCTCCACAGCATTGTACTCAGACTCATCAGAATCATACATAACATCTTTCTCTACATGTACATCAGCATTTGAATCTTTATTTAGATGTGCATCACATCACTCATTTCACCCTCAAAATATGCCTCTCTCTCACTACCCCCGTCCTCCACTTCCTCATGAGCAGTTTGGTTTTCCTGCCCACCAGCCTCCATGGCCAAAGGAAATTTAGTGGTATGCCCAACCAACTGTTCCACATACAATTTAAGTATTATTGATCCACAGACGCAATCCTTCTGCAAAGTATAATGCCCCGTTCGTTGATAACAAAACAAACTTGTCACTCTCAACCCTATAGTACTTTTTCTTACCTAATACCCCATTTTCCTCACACATTTGCTCCAAGTACACTAATGACACCTCATCCTCTTCCATATTATTGTATGTGAAAAAGTCACCCCCTGTATATTTTGCCTTAGGCAAATGCAGCAACAGCCCCCCCATAATGTATAATCAAAGTGAAGTACCCAGTATTTAGAGCTGTGAAGCCACGCATTGTTCACAAGAAAATGTGAAAACAATTTACAAACACAAAAAATTGATGAACTCAAAACACAATACAATAGCACAGCTCATAACACAATTGCAGAAGCCAAAACACATTTTCTTAACGTTTAACTACGCGTAACACTAAAAAAACTTATCTTGTCATCCACAAAACCTTCACATGCAGTAGGATAAAGAGACAAGGGCATAAAGATCACTTATGTTCATCCTATTTGGACACAACACACTGATTCTTTCCACAAAAAAACATAGCAACAGTATAAAAGACTTAAACTTTAGACCAAAAATTGAGCATATCATCCAAAGATCCCTACGCATGCAAATGGTAAGGGGATAAGGGCATTAATTTGACAGATTTCTAGCATAACAGAACAGAATACATTGATTATGTTCAAAAACCATATCAAATATGGGAAAAACATGATATTTAACACAAAATTGAGTTAAAGCTTACCATAAATGGGGTGAGGATCATTCCGTCTGTTAAGTAGCCTCAAACTCATTGCTTCTTGTTCGAAATCTTCCAACAAAAAATTAATCAGCGACTAACCCCCCCCCAACAGACTACCTCGCTGGGACTATAGCATGCCCTAACCACGAAACCAAAGGAGGGAACTGCAGAAAATCGATGGGATTGAAGGAATAATTTCGACTGATTTGAGGGAAAATTGGTGGAATGGCAGACGCTTTACCCATTTTACCGTCAATCCAAATCAGCAGGAGCAAAAGCAGTAATTCATACGCGTTAAAATCAATTTTGGGACAGTCAAGGGTGCATTCAAAGAGTCAAAGGTCACACCCGGTATTTTGGTGTTAATTGAGTCACGTTGGGCCACCTTTGGGTGATCAATGAGGTTTGACAATGTTTAAATGCTAATTGAAAATTTTGACCAACATTTGGGTGATAAGTGAAATTTTCTCTAAATAATTCATCAAAATTAAGTTTGGTCGAAAATTTTCCTAATAATCGAAAAGTCTGCTTACCTCGGTCAATCAAAACTTTCATCCATCCAACAAACAATTGAAACCTAGAAAATAAGTGAAATACACAACCAATCTTATAAATTATTTTCGAAAATGGGAAAACCCTAATTTAATAAACCCTAAGAATAGCAATCCGTAATATACTTATTATCAAAACAATCCAACTATTGAACATATCTTTTCTACGGATTCGGATTTCCAATTAGAGACACTAGTAAGAAGAACTTGTGAAAATTGCACTTTTGTGTTTTCCATCTTTCGCCTTACCTCTGACAGCCATTTCTTTTTCTTGTTTCCACATTTGCCTTTTTTTTTGGGTTCCCGTTGGTTTTTTTTGGGTTAACAAGGATATGTTGGGATTTCGAGATACGTGTGATGTGCAGCACGTTGATAAAATTTATACGAATTAATAATAAGGTGGACGTTATGTATGATAATGTTATATGTCACATATGTCACGTAATAATATTAATTGTTACGTATAACATCCATACATTAAGTGATCATCGGGTATGTTCGTGGATGTACAGTGTGGTCTAAAATGGAAACTCCGAATATGTAGAAAGTCATATGATCAGAGAATGCGATGAATGGGCTCAAAGTGCAACGACCATAAAGTGTACGACGTCTGGTCCCCGAAGGACGACAACACACGTGTGGCTAATAGATAAAATGTTGGTACATAAATTAAATAATATTTAATATTAAATATTAGATAATAATATTTATTAATAAATAGTATTTAATAAAGGATAAAGATAACTTGATGATAATATCAAGTATATCTCCAGGTATCTGGGATAAGGAAATCTCTATCCATAAAGGAAGAGGGTTTGGTTTCAGACAAAACTCTGAACCCTAAACGCATCATGATTCTTCTTTTCTCCCTCTATATAAAGGAGGAGGGTACACCTCCTCATATAGACATACAAACTGGCGGCCATAAGGGTATAGGGAGAGAGTGCCAACCTTTGTTCTATAAAACTCACACTGCCTAGCCTCTCCATCGCGTAAAGCAGTGATGTGTTAGATCCGTTCAAGGGGTGCATCAGCAATTGGTGTGAGGTCGTGAATCCTTGAATCACGCTAGATTCAGCTGCAGCAGAAGCAGTACATCGTGTTCAGATTAACATGAACAATGGAGCAATGTATAATTTCTGCATTTTGCTACTTTGTCCATTGATTCGATTAACGGTCTTATTCAGTGATTTATTAAATTAAGTCAACAAATGGTATCAGAACAGGCCTAATCGAATCAATTTTTGTTAATCTGTTCATGCTGAAAAACGAAAATTTATCGGGTCAAAAACGTTTTTCTTAAACAGTTCTACTGAAGAAAAGTTTCTGTTTTTATTTTCAAAATAAAGTTGCCTTCTGTTTTTCTTCTGTTTTGACAAAAAGCTGGCCAGCGCCTCTTACAGCATGTAAAAGAACCCAAGTTCGACTCCTCCAGCCGAAATTCCAGGATTTTTATTTTCTTGAATTTTAGGTTTTTAATATAAATACAAAAAAGCCCTGATTATAACCTCAAAAAACGGGTGGCCTGGTGGCCATCCCGTGAGACAGTGACAGGCAAGTTGCATGTTCGTTCCTTTTGGGGCTTCTGATGGTCAGGCTGCAGTTTTCAGGTTGGGCCCTGCAATCCGGGTCAGACCAGGTTTGGATAGGGCTTCGGCCCAAAAGGCTTCTTGTATAAAAAAAGGAAGGCTGGCGCGCTTTTGACAAGCAGACTGATCCGGGTTCGGCCCAGTTTAGAAACTGGGCTCGACCCAACTCGACCCAAGTTACAGTTAAATAAAGAAAAGGGAAAGGGTAAAAGTGGGTCGGGCAGGTTCTGACCCGACCTGACCTGCGCCCCAGCCCCTAATTT
>AP025042.1:20697141-20752574 GCA_036186865.1 Eustoma russellianum | reverse complement strand
TGTGAATGTTGTCGCTACCAAGTCCGGTGGTAAGAAACGGAAAGCTACGGTTAAAGATGTGCAAAAGGCAAGTAAAAGGGAAAAGGGAGTGCCTACTGCTGACGCACCCAACAGCATGACTTGTTTCTTTTGCAAGAAGGAAGGACATTTAAAGAAAAAAATACGGCTTATAATTCTTGACTCAAGAAAAAGGGTACGTTCTTAGTTTGTTTTGAAGTTAATTTTGTTTCAGATATAGCCACTTGGTGGGTCGATATGGGAGCCACGACTCACCTATCAGTGACTATGTAGGGTTGCCTCAGCCACAGAAAACCAAGGGACGATTAAAGATACGTCTATTAGGGAAATGGCATCGGCATAAAGGTTGAAGCAATTGGATATTTCAGATTGCTGTTGACATCCGGTTTCTATCTAGATTTGCATGACACTTTGTGATACCATCGTTTAAATGAAACCTCATTTCGTTTTATCCATTGGATAAAAGTCAACTTTATCGTGCTTCTAGAGTAATTGGTCATCGTATAATGTCCGAAATCAATAAATTTTATTCAATAAATGTTGCTTTAGATCAAAAAATTTTGTGACATGAAACGTTAAAGCAAAATTAACTTATGAGAATTCAGGATCATTATGGCATCGACTTTTAAGACATGTCCAAAAACAGAATAGAACATCTTGTCAAATTAGAAATTCTCATTCTTTAGACTTAACCGATTTAGAATCGTGTGTATTTTGTGCTAAAGGAAAACAAACTAAAGCCGAAGATATGAAGCAAATCAAGCAAGTAGTCAATTTAGAGTTGATCCATACTGATATTAGTGGTGCATTTCATCCGGTTACTCGAAATGGCCACTCTTATTGATGAATGTTCACGATTTGGCTACATATTCTTACTTAAAGAAAAAGCACAAGCACTGGACATGTTTAATTCCTTTAAAGCTGAAGTTGAGCTACAACTCAACAAAAGGATTAAAGCCGTCAGATCGGACCGTGGAGGTGAATACTACAATTGATATGATGGATCAGAAGAACAATGTCCGGGACCATTTGCTAAATACCTAGAGGAAAATGGAATCGTCCTTCAATACACCATGCCTGAGTCACCAAGTATGAATGGTGTAGCTGAAAGACAAAACCGTACACTTATAGACGTAGTGCATAATATGATGAGTCAAACTATGCTACCATTATTCCTCTGGAGAGAAGCACTTAAAACCGCAACTTACATCCTCAACCGAATACCAACTAAAGCAACGATAGGGACCCCCTTATGAGTTATGGACTAAGCGAAAGCCTAGCCTTAACCACATAACGGTTTGGGGTTGTCCAGCATAGGCAAAGCCTTACAAACCAAATGAAAGAAAGCTGGACACCAAAACAGTTAGTTGATATTTTGTTGGTTATTCGGAAAGGTCACGAGGGTATAAATTCTACGATCCCACAAGTAAAGTGTTTTTCAAGACAAATTCGATAAAGTTCTTTGAGGATATTTTGGTTCCAGAGGGAATGATTTGCATTAGCAGATCATCGAGTTAGAAGAGGGTCACTCAGATGCGACAGAAATGTGAATCGAACTATCTTTTGGAGAGATAGCATCAGTGATACCCGCACCTAAGGTACCTCATCCCAGTAGTGATGCTCCATAGGAACAAGTTCCTGAGGAAGTCATTGAAGAACCCAAAGAATTTGCATGCTGAGTCAAGAACCTATAGTATCCCAAGAACAAGTGCCCCTAAAGAGATTCACTCATGAACGGAGAAACCCCATACCTAGCGACTATGTGGTGTATCTCCAAGAACACGAATTTGATGTTGGCATGTTAGACGATGATCCCAAAAACTTCCAACAAGCATTGCAATGTCGAGATTCAGAAAAGTGGATAAAGGCCATGGAAAAAGAAATTAAGTCTATGCACGACAACAAAGTATGGGAGGTCGTTTCGTTGCCTAAAGGTTCGAAATCCGTTGGTTGTAAATGGATATTTAAAACCAAACGGGATTCAAAAGGCAACATAGAACGATATAAGGCACGACTTACTGCCAAAGGGTTTACCCAAAAGGAGGGCATAGACTATACAGAAACCTTCTCTCCAGTATCCACGAAAGATTCCTTCTAGATAATCATACCGTTAGTGGCACACTTAGATCTTGAGCTACATCAGATGGATGTCAACACTACGAATTTAAACGGAGAACTCGACAAAACCATTTACATGGTTCAATCGCCTCAATTCGATGTGGGAGATCCATAAGGTATGGTTTGTCGACTAAAGAAATCCATCTATGGGCTCAAGCAAGCGTCTTGATAGTGGTACTTCAGATTCGCTAAAGTGGTTCCATCCTTTAGTTCAAGACAAACCAAATTGACGAATGCGTGTATCACAAATTTAGTGGGAGCAAATTCATTTTTATGATCTTGTACGTAGATGATATACTGCTTGCAACAAACGATGTAAACATATTGAGCGACATCAAAGCCTTTCTGAGAAAACATTTCGAGATGAAAGACCTTGGTGAAGCCTCATTTTTGTTGGGACTTGAGATACGAAGGAATTGTACCCAAGGTATCTTAGCCCTCTCACAAGAAGCATACATGGAAAAGGTGTTGAAGCGGTATAGCATGGATAAGTGTAAACCACTTAATACCCCTGTGGCAAGAGGAGACAAGTTCGTCTGAAAACAATTCCCCAAATAGAGTTTGAATGTTCAGAAATGAGGAATACTCAATATGCTTCGGTAGTAAGGAGTATAATGTATGTCCAAGTATGTCGACGACCAGACTTGGCATTTGTAATGGGAATGTTAGGCAGATACCTCTCTGATCCAGGTAAGGATCACTTGATCGCAGCAAAGAGGGTGCTGAGATATTTACAAGGAACGAAGCAACATGTATTGATGTACCGGAGATCTAATGAGTTAGAGATCACTGGATATACAGATTCTGATTTTGCTGGATGCTAGGAAAGCATGAAATCGACCTCAGGACATGCGTTTACACTAGCCGGAGGTGCGATCTCATGGAAAAGCACGAAACAGACCTTATTGGCGTCTTCCACTATGGAGGCGGAATTCGCAGCTTGCTTCCGTGCATCCAATCAGGCAATATGGCTTCGCAATTTTGTCACAGGTCTGCGAGTATTGGAGACTATCTCGTCTCCAATGAGGATTTACTGTGACAGTAATGCTACGGTGCTATATTTGAATAACAACCACAGTTCATCTAAAGAGAAATATATAGAGATAAAGTATCTGGCAGTTAAAGAAAGAGTTCAAAGTGGTCTGATCAGTATTGAGCATATAAGTATAGACTTCATGGTGGCCGATCCTTGGACTAAGGCCGTTGAACCCAGAGTGTTTCATGAGCATGTTAGCCATATAGGTCTTAGTCCGATTGAGGATGTTTTATCCTAGTGGGAGTCTGTGAGGTTTTTCTTGTGCTCAATAAAGTTGTTTATTTCAGACAAATAGTATAATGTGCATTCTGATTATATTAAAGTCTTCTGCAGAAGTAATGTACATTAAGCAGTTATGACATACATTCTGAATTCTATTGATCTCGCTAAAGTTAGGGCCAAGTTGGAATTAAATATGTGCGTTCAACTTGCATCTTAATTCCACACTACATATCCATTTCAGTGTCCATGTCATTTAGTGAAATGTTAGTATCATGATTTAAGAGGGACAAGTCACTAATTCAATGTGGCGGCGTACGGCTTAAATCTTTTACTAACATTCGCTAATGGATCGGAAAAGGTAAGACACACTAAAAGACATACATTATACGAGCTCAAAAGGGTGTTATATAATCTTCAAGCTACATACATAGTCCAAGTAGAAGATTATGGGATTAATTCGAGATACGTGTGATGCGCAACATGTTGATAAAGTTTATACGAATTAATCATAAGGCAGACGTTATGCATGATAATGTTATATGTCACATATGTCACGTACAATATTAATTGTTACGTATAGCATCCACACATTAAGTGATCATCGGGTATGTTCGTGGATGCATAGTGTGGTCTAAAATGGAAACCCAGAATATGTAGAAAGTCATATGGTCAGAGACCACGATGGATGGGCTCAAAATGGGACGACCATAAAGTGTACGACGTCTGGTCTCCGAAAAACGACAACCCATGTGTGGCTAGTAGATAAATGTTGGTACATTTAAATAATATTAATATTAAATATTAGATAATAATATTTATTATTAAATAATATTTAATAAAGGATAAAGATAACTTGATGATAATATCAAGTATATCTCCAGGTATCTGGGATAAGGAAATCTCTATCCATAAAGGAAGAGGGTTTGATTTCAAACAAAACTTTAAACCCTGAACCCATCAGGATTCTTCTTTTTTCCCTCTATATAAAGGAGGAGGGTTACACCTCCTCATATAGACATACAAACCGGCGGCCATAAGGGTATAGGGAGGGAGTGTCAACCTTTGTTCTATAAAGCCCACACTGCTTAGCCTCTCCATCGAATAAAGCAGTGAATTGTTGAATCCGTTCAAGTGGTGCATCAACAATTGGTGGGAGGTCATCCTTGAATCACGCCAGATTCAGCAGCAGCCGGAGCAGTACATCGTGTTCAGACTAACATCAACAATGAAGCAAGGTATAATTTTCATATTTTGTTACTTTGCCCATTGATTGAGTTAAATGGTCTTATTTAGGGATTTATTAAATTAAATCTAATAGGATATTGAATTTAGGAAAATTGCGCCAACTAGAGCCTGTTATACGAAATTGTTCCTCGCCTAGTGACAAATTAATAATTTCTATGCACCAAATGTTTAGGCTTTTTGTTTAAGAAAATACCCTTCATTTTTTTTTCTAGACAAAAGATTGACCTATCCCAAATTTTTTCTTAAAAATATAGACTCGGTACTCTTTGGTTCATTTTCACTCTTTCATTGGATTTTGTTTGACTTTGTCATTTTCCTCCTTGTGCTCATTTTTTTTTTATATTCCATTTAATCTTTATGCACATGTCTAATTACCACATATATCTTGGAGCAAAAGGGTCATACTGTGGTCCTGAAGGTCTTTACCGCCGGTTATGTATATATCAAGTTGATGGAAGTTTGAGGGTCTTCACCGCCGGTTATGTATATATCAAGTTGATAGAAGTTTAACAAACAACCAAAAGAATCTTGGTCGTCATATGATATAAACATCGCGATCGCACTATAAAAATAAATAAGATTGTTGCCAATAGTTATTGGTCTACTGTATTATAATACCAAATATCTAGGTAACTAAGTTGTTTGGGCGAAATAAGATTGTTGTCAATAGTTATTGGTCTACTATATTATAATACAATCGTTCTGGTATATCATAGTAGTCATTTCAAAGAAATAAGAAGAATTCCTCAAGCACATAAAAAATCTCAGTTAAAAGGTATAGCGATGAATAGGTTTTTACATAACCGGAAAGTTGCTATACCACCACCATCCCGGTAGTCCCCGACCATTTTACAACAAAACCGCAGAGATTTTGTCAAACACGTTGTAGTCATCTGGAAATAAATATAGCAACAAAAAAAAGCAAAAAAGGTGAAGTGAAACCACTACGTCCTGCTCAACGCAAGAATATTACCTAAACTTATACAATTGGTGAAATAAAACGTCAATGCGGTATCTCGATGTACTTTAATCATTATTTTCTACTTTTTTTTATTTTTGTTTTTTTCCGGTGGGTGTGATTTTCTTCGATGCTTTTGTTGCTTTCCCTTTCTTTTTTTAGCTTTTTCTATTGTTTTCATTGCTGGTTGAAGATGTTGGAAATATGAGTAGGAATATGGATACCAAATGAACAATAGAGAAAATCAAAAGCCGAGACGTGATTAGATAATTAATATCCTTAAAGCAATTTTGCCCTACCGATGAGTAATGTACTCTTCAAGCAAATGTTTCCCAATATATAACGGGTTACTCTCTTTCCATTGATCTAAGAGAGAGAGTTTTAACTTGTTTATGGAAGTGATTGATAGTGGAGGAAGAAGAAAGAGAAGTTGGAGTAAAACAAATGATGAAATTTCAGAATTTTACAAAAGCTCTTGTATATCATTTAAGATAGCAAAGTCTACTATGTATATGTCTTGGGTTGTGTAAATGCAACTTTGAAAACCATTTCTGCAGTTTAATTAACCTCTATGTCAGTTGCATAACGTTCATGTATGAAGGAAGATTATTCTTGGATCAAAAGTTGCAATTCAAAGTGAAAAATTTTGTCTTTTAGCACATCGATCGATCGATGTCCACTTTGATCGATCGATGTTGGACAGAGAGCTCCAACTTTGCACCCTGCCAACATCGATCGATCGAGTATCGATCGGTGTCACATCGACCGATCCATGTGATCGATCTATGTTGGACAGAGAGCTTCCAACTTTGCATCCATACCACATCGATCGATCGGTGTGATCGATCTATGTCCAACATAACATTCAACTTCATTTCAACTTTCACTTGGTTCGATCCAACTTACACATGGATCGATCCAAGTGATTTCTTACAAGTTCAAAGTATTCAAAACATCTTTCAATCTCACAAACAACATCTTACATGTTTTTATATAAGTTTGGAGCATATTTTAAAGTACTTTAGACGTACTTTTCCAACAATCTCCTACATGATCCAAACTTATATACAAACATTTCCGAACGTTAATAAACCAACCTTTTCTCTATCAAACGAAGATAATGACACATATCGGAGCAGTGACAAACGTCTTGAACTGGCCGACAGTACAATTTATAGTTATATAAACGGAAATAGGGTGACAACCATCTTGAACCACATATTTCACTACTGTTTATATGAATACATAAATGACATGCTATTATCTAACTTCTTACAAGTTCGTGGTTCGGTGCATTAATGGCCCTGCACCCAATCACAGGATTCATAAGTGATCTAGAGAGTTTTTTCATGCTCTCAAAGAAAGCGGCCCCACTTCCACACTTATATAGGTGATATGCATCAGTGTGAATTGCAACGCACCACCATTTTTAATGGCTATGAATTATCCATTAAGAGATTTAAATCTCACTCTCAAACATGCATTAAGTACTATCCTCATGCATTAACACAGGAAATGATATGTATGATAGTACTTAACAGAACTCTTATACAATGTGTTTTTACCACATTGAACTCTGTTTGTAGGATCTCTACGAATAATGAGTTGGGTTCAAGTCATAGAGAGTTCACATCAGATAGAATTAGTCTCATTCCTCTCGATGTTCTTAGAACCATTTTATGGTTCAATCCTTTGGTTAAAGGGTCTGCAAGGTTTAACTTGGTCCTCACATACTTCAAGTTGACCACCCTAGAACTAATCAGATCACGCACAATATTGTGCCTCAAACGTATGTGCTAGCTCTTCCCATTATATACCTTATTCTTTGCTAGAGCGATCGCTGCCTGTGAATCACAATGAATAAACACTGAAAGCATAGGTTTAGTCCACAAAGGAATGTCAACAAGTAATTTTCTTAACCATTCCACTTCTGAACATGCAAGTTCTAAAGCAACAAATTCTGACTTTATTGTTGATTTAGCCTTACAAGTTTGTTTAGAAGATTGTCACGAAATAGCACCACCACCGAAAGTAAAACCCACTAGTGGAGTTTATTTCATCATTATCTGTGACCTAATTGGCATCACAATAACCTTCTAACTCTGCTGGACAACCATTAAACATGAGTCCTAAATCCATAGTTACTCTTACATATCTCAATAATTGTTTTAGAGCATCCCAATGTTCTTTACTAGGATTATGAGTATATCTTGCTAACCTGTTTACAGAATATACAATATCCAATCTAGTGCTATTCATGAGATACATGATACTACCAATGATTCTAGCATATTCACATTGAGATACACTATCATTTTTATTCTTCTCTAATCTCACAAACGAATCATATGGAGTGCTAACAAGTTTTACATTAAAGTGACTAAATTTTCTCAAAAAATTTTCAACGTAGTGAGATTGGGAAAGCATATACCCCCCACCCCCTCCCCACATTTCTCCACTAATTTAACGTCAATTATTAAATCTACTTTTCTCATATCTTTCATTTCAAAGACAAAGGACAAGAATGATTTAGTACCATTTACAACTTCAATGTTTGTTCCAAAGATTAACAAATCATCCATATATAAGCAAACAATCACACCATCAAGATTTTCAAACTTGATATAAATGCATCTATCACTTTCATTTACAACATATCCACTAGCCAACATGGCATTGTCAAACTTCTCATGCAATTGTTTGGGAGCTTGTTTTAAGCCATACAAAGATTTTTTTCAATCTACACACCTTATGTTCTTGGCCCTTAGCAATCATTCCTTCCAGTTGTTTCATATAAATTTCTTCTTCTAAATCTCCATTTAAAAATGTTGTTTGAACATCCATTTAATGTACAACTAATTTATAAACAGAGGCTAATGCTATTAACACCCTAATAGATGTTATTCTAGCAACTGGTGAATATGTGTCAAAGAAATCTATTCCTTCTTGTTGTGTGAAACCCTTAGCAACAAGCCTAGATTTAAACTTATCAATTGTTCTATCCGCCTTTAGTTTCTTTCTAAAGACCCATTTACAACTGATAGATTTACAACCTCTAGGCAAGTCTACAAGTTCCCAAGTATTATTACGAAGTATGGAATCAAGTTCACTATTAATTGCTTCTTTCTAAAATCTGGAATCTAGAGACTTTATAGCTTCTTGATATGTCTTCGGATTGTTTTCCATAATAAAGACAATGGCAAAATCATATCCGAACGATTTTTCTACTCTTTTTCTTTTACTTCTTCTAGGTGATTGTTTATAATTATTCACAACCTTACTAGACTCACCTTTTTCATAGCCCGAGTTTACTATTACTTCTTTCTTCATAGGAAATATATGCTCAAAAAACTGAGCATTCTTAGACTCAATAATGGAATCATTATCTATTGACAAGAATCTATATGCGGCACTATTTATGCATAACCTATGAAAACACAATCGTTAGTTTTATGACCTATTTTACTCCTTTTGAAATTTGGAATCCTAACCTTGGCTAAACACCCCCACGCCTTGAAGTAATCCAAGTTAGGTGCATAGCCTTTTCAAAGTTCATAAGGAGTTTTATTAGTCTTCTTATGTTGAATTCTATTTAAGATATGACATGCTGATAAATTGCTTTCCCCCACATATTATTAGTTAAACCAGAGCTTATTAACATAGCATTCGTCATATCCTTAAGAGTTCTATTTTTTCTTTTAGCAACTCTGTTAGAATGAGGTGTGTAGGATGGTGTGAATTCATGAACAATATTATCTTCATAAAACTTTTGTAAAGACAATACACTGTATTAACCACCTCTATCTGTCCTTAACCTTTTAATCTTTTTGTCCAGTTGATTTGCAACTTCATTTTTACACCTAATGAACATGCTTTCAGATTCATTTTTATGAGCCAACAAGTAAACTCTAGTGTATCTAGAAAAATCGTCAATGAAAGTAATATAGTATTTCTTGCCATTTTTACTTGTATAACCTTTAAAGTCTCCTACGTCACTATGAATAAGGTCCAATTTATCTGTAACTCTTTCAACAAACTTAAACGACTTTTTATGGTGCTTAGCTTCTACACAAAATTCATATTTATCAAAGTAATCATTATTTGCATAAGATATCAAGTTAGCAAACTTTAACCTTTTTAAAGCATCCGTATTAACATGTTCTAGTCTTGCATGCCAAACATCATGAGAATCAATAATATAAGCAGAACTAGATGGATTCTTATTATTGATAACAGAAATAGCATCAAGAACACAAATTTCCCATTCTTAGAAAATACAAGCTTATCAGATTCAAGAACAAGTTTGATATTAGCCTTTTGGATTTATGCTCCACCACATTGACTTGAGAATCTCCTTCGTCATTTCCCTTGTCATCCAACCTTTTGTTTCCTTCAATTCGAATATGTCTGATGACACCATCCATTGTGAGCTTGACATCATCATGTTTACCTCTCTTCTTATACTTGCTCCAAGAAGAGGGTAATTTCTCCAACAAGGAGGCAGCTTGAAAAGTTTCATCTATCTTGATGCATTCTTGTTCGAGATTATCCACTAATTGCTGATATTGGTGGATTTGATCATTAATTGGTATGTGGTCCATCATTTGAAATTTCAGAAATTCGCTGACCACATACTTTCTTTTGCCAACATATTCATAACCATATTTTTTCTGAAGTGCTCTCCATATGTCCTTTGCTGACGAGAATTTGACATAAATGTCAAACAAAGAATGGGAGAGGAAGTGCAAGATATGTACTCTATAAGTCGTATTGTCAGTATCATATTTGACACCTTCTGTTTCATCTGTTGGTTTGTCTTTGGTCAGCACATATGAAATAGAAAGCATCCCTAGGAAAAAGAGCACCTTGCCCGCCTATCTTTTGAAAAATCTACCATCAAACGGCTCCATCTTAGACATGTTAGGAACGGGTGCTTGTCTGGTAGCCATATTCAACGAAAATTGCTTTAAGAATGTTGGAAATATGAGTAGGAATATGGATATCAAATGAACAACAGAGAATCCTTAAAGAAATTTTGCCTTTACCGATGAGCAAGGTAGTCTTCAAGCAAATGATTTCCAAAATATAACGGCTTACTCTCTTTCTTTTGCTCTAGGAGTGAGAGTTCGAACTTGCTTATGGAAGCGATTGATAGTGAAGGAAGAAGAAATAGAAGTTGGAGGAAAACAAATGCTGAAATTTTCAGAATTTTACAAAAGTTCTTGTATATCATTTAAGATAGCAAAGCCTACCATTTATAGGCCTTGAGTTGTGTAAATGCAACTTTGAAAACCCAATTCAGCAGTTTAATTAACCTGTATGTCAGTTGCATAACATCCATGTATGAAGGAAGATGATTCTTGGATCAAAAGTTGCAATTTAAAGTGAAAAGTTCTGTCTTTTGGCACATCGATCGATGTCCACTTCGATCGATTGATGTTAGTGATCAATGTTGGACATAGAGCTCCAACTTTGCATCCTGCCAACATCAATCGATCCATGTGATTGATCTATGTTAAACTGAGAGCTTCCAACTTTGCATCTATACCACATTGATCGATCTATATCCAACATAACACTCAATTTCATTTTAGATTTCACTTGGTTCGATCCAACTTACACGTGGATCGATCCAAATGATTTCTTATAAGTTCAAAGTGTTCAGAACATCTTTCAATCTCCCTAACAACATCTTACATGTTTTTATATAAGTTTGGAGCATATTTTAAAATACTTAGACGTATTTTTCAAACAAAAGTAATCTTACTTGCTACAATTTTTGTTTGGTCAGGTTTTAGAATGAAGCAATCCCAGTTTTCGTGTTTTAGAAATCATATTAAATAGTAAATTATCATAATTGGAAATATTAATTCATAAAAAATTTCAAAGGTAAGGATCAATACATGTATGCAATATGTATACATATATGTATATCTATATATGTATTTTTATAGTGTTGTGTGTGTATATATTCACACACGTAAATAGATGTGTATTTATACTGTTGTATAGATATGTGCGAATATATTTGTTTATTTATATATTTATGTATCATGAACTGTTTCGATTCCAATTGAACTTAATCAAAATATTGACTCTTGACATCACGGGAATCGACACCCGGTCCAAATATGAGAACATAGATTGGGGCTAATAAGACTCTAATTTGCATCTCGGTGAATAGTATATACTGCGGAAAAAACTGAAGTGTGCCGTGGGCCATTTAACCGCGCAATTTGTTTGATCATCAGATTTGCTCATATACATAGTCCAGTTCATACTCGGATTGAAATTTACTCCAATAGATTAAGAGTTCGAATCCAAAGACACGCACAGTGTGCATGCTCCACCGCTCCTAGGCTTAAGGCCTAGTTTACGGGATATCTTCTGTGGGTCATTGCCTAAGTAATCACTCAAACTATGAGACCGCTGAACTTCTGATTTATATTTTTCACGATGCTAGTACTAGAACAGTAAGCATTCCAAGATAATAGATTTCACCCTTTACTCCAATACTTCCACACCATGTCGCGGGACACATTCCATTTTTGCATATAATAATTGTGGTCTACTCTGTCAGCTAATGTTTGGAGCTCCTAATATCTCTGACAACTTATCCATCACTACCATTGTCTTCTTGTCGTCTTTTAGGCTAGGAAAATAAACACTACTCCCTTTCAAAAAAAAACAACTCTTCTACATTTTAATTTTGAGTTTTTTTTTAAATTTTTTTGTACATCTTATAAACATTAAAAACGCTATTAAATAAATAAACTATTTTTAATAGTTGTATGCACATTATAAAAGTAAATGTTAAATTTTAATAGCGAAACAAAATATATACACAACGAATAGTTTTTGACTATTCTTTTTGAACTGTGTTCAGATTTCATGGAGTATTATATGCACATGCATCTCGTCATATTTCCGAGGAGGTTTTGGATTTTGAACAGGGCCTCTTCTTATTATTATTGTTTTCTTTAGGCAACCCCAACTTTGAACTTGATATTGGAGTTCTTTTGTTTAAGATAAATGTCAGTACATCTCCCCCTTCTTTGCCAGCATCTGCTCGTCCAGCAGCAAGAGAAGCAACGCTTGTGAAATTATGGTGTGGATCCGAATTTGTGTCTTATTCTGTATAGATGCCACTCAGGTTTATAAGCGGAGGCACTCTTCTTGAATGTTTTACTTTTACGGCTTTCTTTTTTTCTTTTTGTCGAATGTTTTATAAAAAGGTGACATCTTTTCTTATAAGTAGGAGTCCTTGTGAGAAAAAATAGTGCAGAAATAGGAGTTCATAGAAAGGTTGGTTCAGTTCTTGTAGGTTTCTACTGGACAAAGAGTTTTTAGTACTTTAATACGCCGATTCATTGTGGAAAACTTGGTCTTTGGGTCGTACTAAGTCTTGGAGAGTTTTGTTAACCGTTTATCAATAGAATGTGCATTTGGATATTCATGGCGCAAGTTCTAGTTTGTTTTCATGCATTGTATTTTCATCAGTTAATTGCTTTACATTACATATGAAACTGCTGAAAGTTGAGGGCTGCATTGCACTGAAGAGAGTTCTGATTATCTGCTTTATTCTTATATTAGATTATTGGACAAGAAAAACCTTTTGAATTTCGACTTGCATTTGGGGATCTTGGAGTTCTTCTCAGTTGAATTTAAAGCAGCTTACCTGTACATACTTGTCTGAGGGTTGGAGCAAAAAATGGGGTGTGGTGCATCAAGGGTGGATAATGAAGGGAAGATCAGTGTTGCCAAAGAGAGGAAGAGACTGATGAAACAAGTGTTGGGCTTTAGGAAAGAATTTGCTGATTCCCAGCTGGCCTACTTGAGATCACTGAAAAATGTTGGAGTGACGCTTCGCCAATTAACTGAGTCTGAGTCGTTGGAACTTGAGGACACTGTATTTGGTTCGGTATTGCCTCCTCCTCCACCTCCTTTGCCTCCTTCACCTCCTCCACCACCCACTTTTGTTGCCGACTTGAGTAACAATCAGAACAAAGAGCAGTTGATAGCCTCTGAAGAAGAAATCCTGGACACTGATGTGGATGAGAGACACAGCCCACCACCACACTCAGTTTTCAGTAGTTCATGGGAATATTGGGATCTTTTTGGTTCCTCATTGCCACAGCGTGAGCAGAGAGTCAAAACCAATGATCAGTTAGAGGAGGAGGCCTGGGAGGAGGCAAATAGTGAATTTGAAGCAGAAGATCAGGATGAGAACACAGTTATTTCCATTGATGATGTCAACAAGCTTCCACTAGAAAAGGAGAATGATGTCTTGATTGATGACATAGTTAGCTGGCATAGTAAAGACAATGCTGATGCAGCAACAGTTGTTCATAAAAATCAGCGGACTCTAACTAGTATTATTAGGGAGTTAGACGATTATTTTGTGAAAGCTTCAGATGGTGGCAAGGATCTGTCCCTCTTTGTGGATATCAATGTGGGTGATGACTTTCTTCGGCACAGTCCCAATGAAAAGAGTATTTTCTTATCCCTTCATCGATCAACTTATGTAGCTAGTATCCCTTCTATTGCTTTCTTCTTGTTCCTGAACTTTCATGCTTGTCAGTTATGAGGAAGTATGTCTCATTTGTGCTGATATCATAGTGGAACAATTTGCCATTTCTAATATGCTTTCCTGTAAAATATATGTTTATGTATGTGTTTTTCTAGCTTATATGTTTGATTGAAGAAATTTTTCTCCTAATATAACATGACCAACAAATGTTGGTTGGTTTATTCTTGGGTCAGTGCTTGTCATTTTCTTACATTCCCATACGTCATGCAAGTAGAAAAGATATCCAGGAAACGACATGTGTTTCACACATCCTAGTTCACCAATGCAAAAATGGTCTAGATTAATAGCAGATCTAGCGATGAAAAGAACTAAAAACTGGATTAAGTTGGTGAAGGTCTGTGGATGATTGAAACAGAGCCTTCTTATGTTTAAGAAGCCTATGAAGAAACTGCTGAAGTTGGACAAAATGATGACTCTTGCTATTGACGTTTAGGTTTCCTCTTCCTAGAATTTTGAAGGCATATTTTTATGCTGCTCTTCATCAATTTTTAATTCTTCATTTTTCCATTTAGATAGGTAGTCGCCTTTTGTGCTGCACTTCTTTATTTTTCCTTCCAATGTTTGGTGCTGTGAAATATGAAGCTGATATTATGCAGTCTAATGTATACACACATAATAGTTCATCTTTTTATGTGGTTCTTGTGGTTGCTCATGCATATCTTGCTGTAGTTATGGACTCTTGCTATTTTAAACTCTGGCACTATCACTCATACTTACGTACCAGTCTTGTGGTGGCTCCTATTCATCCTGCTGTGCTTGCGGTTGCTCATACTCATATTGCCAAGACATTGGACAAGTAAATGCCTGTTGGAATTAGCACCAGGTTTCCTTTGCTGGACATTCTAGAGTCATACTTTCTATTTTTATGCTGCTCTTCACCAATTTTTTTTTCTTTGCAGTAGACACACTAGGAATTGTTGTTCTGAATTTCTGGTATATTAATATACTGTCCTTTTGATGCTTAGTCTAGAATGTGAGGCTATATCTATCTTGTCCTGATGTGCAATGTGCGCACATGCGTAATAGTTCCTCGTGTTTACATACCTTCTTTTGGTTGCCCATACTCCTTTTGCTAGTTGTGGAGTCTTGCCAATTCGGCTTTGACGGACTTCCCGTACACTTCTCTACACTAACGCAATTTTTGTGGATAGGCAAGCGATCCAATTCAGCCAAGGTTTTCAGTTCTCTTGCATGGAGTTGGTCTTCAAAGACACTCATTTCCACGAAAGATTCTCTGAATACCTGTGGCCCTAATGAACCCTGTGGACCAGGAGCTCATTGTGCAACTCTTGAAAAATTATATGCGGCAGAGCAGAAGCTATGTATAGACCTGAAGGTAATTGCATTTACCATTATACTCTTTAATGCATCAATCTCCAAGCTATGGTTGTTCCATCCACCTTTTGCTATACTAATGGGAGGCCACTCCTGTTCACCCTTCCTGTCCATTTTGACTTTGGTATTGTGGTACGGGGTTCTGAATTTGTCGACGGGAATCATTTCATCAAGTGGTCTTTTAACATCAAGCTTGTTAGATGCGTTATACAGAGTCAAGCACATATTGTATATTCTTCTCTTTCGTTCTTTAAAACTTTCTATAGCGTCACAATATACAAGCTATGTACAAATAAGAACAATAGTTGGTCAAGTAGGGATGACAGGATTTGAACCTGTGACATTTTGTATAAGTTGATAGTTAATACTGATTTATATTTTGGCAAACAGACGAAAGTTTCTTTTTTTTTCTTTGTTTTTATTACAAGTTATTCATGAATGAGCTTTTAACCTGCTCTGTGCTTCTGACACCATCTGTTAATAAAGCAGTATGGTCCAGATGGCTGTAAGAGTTTCTCCACTTATGAGTTTTTGAAAAGAGATTGTCATTGAAAAATGCTAGCACTTTAAGTGGGGAAAAAAGCTTGATATGGTCTTCTTTTCACTTTATTGGAAAGTTATTGGTCTCTTTTCCAGACGACTGTCATACTTTTGTAGGAAGAAGAGGTTACAAAGGTGGAGCTCGAGAGGAAATCAACATTTCTGCAACAGCTGGACGAGAAGGAAGATCAGGAATCGACACGGATAGAGAAAATTCGTTTGGTTGTTGGAAGTCTACATTCTCGTCTTTTATTCTTGCAAGAGTCAATAACTACAACCTGCTCTACCATGTTAAAACTCATTGATGAGGAGCTATATCCTCAACTGATCGCACTAACATCTGGGTAAAATGTTGCAACAGTCTAAGCTCTTCAAGTCTACTTCTTGTTTGCTGTCATTTGCATTTGACTTTTGTTAATCCCAAGTAGTACTTTCAGATGGAACCTCTTCTTATCATTTTATTTTTTAGTATTCTGTAACCAAACTGGAGTTTATTAAATTTCTGACAAGCAAACAGTCTGTTTCCTGTTTAGGGAACTGTTTTCCTATTTGCACCTAGGTCATGCATTGGTAATATCCATAAAGTGATTCTACGATATATGTGACCTCGTTGGAGCTTTCTCTTTTTTCACGGTTGCTAGGTACTGTAAATAATAGTTTTGAAAGACATGCATTAAAGTGATAACGAACATCTTCCAATCTTTTCATTGCACTGTTCTTTTCATTCTTATACTCCAAATTCTCTGTTTTCTCTGACAGGCTTATGTCTATGTGGCAAAAAATGTATGAAAACCATCAACTTCAGAGCCACATTGCTCAGCATCTGAACCTTCTTGGCGATCTGCAGAAAATGGAACCTACCACAGAGTACCATCAGCATGCTGCAGCTCAGCTGAAAAATGAGATTACATTTTGGTATACCAGCTTTTCTCGACTCATGAAGTTTCAGAGAGATTATGTGAGTACCCTCAACAGGTGGATCAAACTCATGGAGACCCTTGAAGTCGATGGGCTTCATAGGCAGAGCTCATGCAGAGTGCCTCAATTTTTTGAACGCTGGCTTAACGCCCTTGACAAGTTGCCTGATACGGTTGATTCCTTTCTCTCCCTCTTGTCTTTTTCCTTCTCTTGCAAACGTTAATCCTTTGTTCTGGCGCAGAGCTAGAATTTATCAACCAAAAAGTAACAATAAACAAATAAATAATAAAAGATGGAGCCATTTGAGGGCCGAGTTTTGAACATTTTATGACAGAGTTCAGGTAATAATAGGTGCCAAAAAAAATTTGCTGTCTAGTTGGCAATTCTATCATCAAGATATCAATCACTTGTATAATTTCAGCAGATTCTTACCCTGGCTGCTGGATTAGAAAATGGTCCCTAATTCACTCATGGGATTTTATTCATTTCGCATGACTGGAATTGGAAATAAATCATTGCTGAAGTATCTCCCTTGTAGAGTTTCAGGTGGCTGTGGAATATAGAGCCTTCATATTATCTTTGGTTGTAATTTTATTCGATATCTCAGGAAGCTATGCTAACTAATGGAAACTCCCATATTTGAAAATGGTCTGACCCTATATATTTTGTTGAAAGCGCAAAACTTACATCTGAGACAATATTAGAATCTGAAAAGATCAGTGTCAACTTTTTGAATTGCTATGACCGTCTAATTAACTGTCTTTAAGTTAAAAAAGAAAAAAGAAATGCTGACCCCCCCCCCCCCATCCGCCCCACGCGTCCCCTTGTTCCCCCCCTTTTTCTTCTTTGTGACCCCTGCCGACATTTTTTTTTAAAGTTTTCCTATTGTTTTCTCAACTTTAAACCCATGGCACATCTTGAATTCTCATCTGTCATTCTGGGCTACTACTTTTCTGTGTACAGATGGCTTTGGAAGCCATTAAGAGCCTCCTGTCAGCTATAGACTCTATAGTCATACAGCAACAAGACGAAGTTCGCTTACATAAAAGATCTGATAAACTCGAGAGGAAATTGCAGAGGGAGTATAAGGTATTGGGAGAACTGAAGCAAAAGTTTCCAGGGAGCTGTACCAATGAAGAAATGCTTACTGGCTCCGACTCGAAGCATCCCTTGTCAATTAAACAAGCTAAAATTGAGGTGTTGAAGAAACAAGGAGACAATGAGAAGGCCAAGTATGTGAACTCGGTCCATGTTACTCGGGCCATGATTCTAAACAACCTGCAAACCAGTCTTCCAACGGTTTTCCGGGAATTAAGGGCGTTCTCAAGAGCATATGCACAAAGTTTGGAGGAGGTGTTGACTTGCGGTGAACAAGCTGATGATGTACAAATCCTTCCAAGAGATTGAGATGTGAAGTTTAAGGAGTTGAATACTTGAGGAGTATAGTAGTGAGCTGTAGACATTTGTGAGCTGTAGACTTGGGGGAGAGAAAAAAACCATTCCAATCAGAACAGGCTTCTGATTGTACACCACAACTCAGAGAAAACAAGTCCTCGTACCCCGGCCCCCTTGTTTTGGGCAGGATGACCTTTCATTTCATGAGCTACTATTGCAAAAGCTGATAAAGAGAGAATCTGTGGACATTTTATAATATAGCGTTTAGATCAGAAGGTAATTCTATCTTTTTTCCCCTTAGGTGGTGTTTGCAGGAGTGCTACCTGCACATGTTACAAAATGGGAAATTACTCCCTAATTCTGTTACAGGGAAGCTAAGTGCTCCCTGTTAACTAAATAGACCTTATGAACTTCCAGTGGTGGCATAGAGAAGACCTTCCCTTCCTCATTTCTCCCAAGTGTTATGGACCTTGGTTGAGGATCTAGTCATGAGTGTAGATGCCTCTCAAATTTCCACAACGAACCCGACTTTCATGGTCACTAAATTGTCTTGCTCTCAAGAACAGATAATTTTTAATGACTCCAAGCTTATTCCATTTTTATTCATGGTAGCTCCTTTTATAGGAAGCAAAAAGCTTACAACCACTGTTTTAGATAAACATTGAAATATCAACTGAAAGTCAACTCCTACATGCAAAAGATAACTCCTAGAGGATAAAACAAAATAAATAGTCAAATTCTGAAGTTAAGACTTGTCTAATCTAGAAATAAAACTGCACAAATAAATATTGTAGAAATCATAATAATAGAAGTGATGATGCATCTCAGCCGTTCATCCATGATCTCGAGTGGCAAGTATTTCCTACAAAAGAGACTGGTAGGTAAATCACTTGCTTTTAATGTAATGGATGTTGGAGAAAATGGAAAGATGTTAGAATTGAGCCAAGTTACAAACTGTGGTTAGCAACATACTTTGAGCTAATATTATGATTAGTTTCACTGATGATAAGTAGAAACTAATGAGTCCTGAATTATCTACTTGATGAGAAGATAATTGTAGGCTTTTGAATCACTCGATTCCAATACTAGGTGAATGAGAAATTAATGCTCAAAGTAAATGAAAAAGTCAGCTCAGCTCGGTTCGTACCTGGGATGGGCTCAGGTAGCGGACTAAGTTGCGCACCTGATGGGTTCAGGTTGTGGACTGGGCTATAGGCCAGGCTGCGGGCTGCAGACTGCAGGCCGGGTCTTGTAGCACTAGTCGGATCTTATCAGCCAGGAAGGAGTTTGTTCCGTTCAAACTCTCCATGTTGTTAAGATTAGGCTAAGGTCAGAATTTGAAAATCTGTTGAACCTTAACCGGCTGAGCTGAACTGAAATCTGTTTTGATCTGACGGCTCAAATTGAACAGTTAGTTGATCTGACGGCTGAGGGCAGACCTGGCACGGTTATCTGATCCAATGGTTCAGGCCGAGCTGGTATCTAATCATACGGATGAGATTGGACTAACTATAACTGTTGACTTCAGAATTTTCCTATAAATAGTGGCCTATTTGACCTCTGAAAAACTCACTCAGAAATTCGAATTACTTCTCCTCTCTCAGCAATCTCCTTCTGCATACATTCTCCTTTATATACACTTTTTGCATCAGTATACCGAGAAGTTCAGGACATCTAACAGGTTCGTAGAGTTCAACGCTGCAGTGTCGCTTGTCTGAACTGACCTCCGTTGTATCCTGGGAGACGGTTGCTCCTCTGGTTGGGCACAGTATATTGGAGCAATAATGTCTTAAGGATAGAGTCCTGGACTCACCTCGAATCTCTGCTCGGCTGAGCTGTTGGGATATTACTGAGCTGAGCTCTGCTTTGTGCCAAGCTCTGCTGTTGTGCTTAGAACATTCGTTGTTCTGAAGCATTTTTGTTGAGCTCTGCTGTTTGGCTGAGGACATTCGTTGTTCTAATGTATTGCCGTGCTGGGCTCTGCTCGGCTGAAGCGGTTGAGAGCACAACTGTTCTTTTTTTGTTGTGCTGAGGTGCCGAGGTCGAAAGGTCGGTGATCAGCCCAGAACGCAAATACAATTGCGCCGACTGGACTGATCTGATATGTCTGATCAGTCTGACTCTAGTTCACCTCGGCTGGAAGGCTGACAACACAGAATAGTGGTTCTGAAGTGTTATTCAGTTCAGTCGGCAAGTTGGCTGTCTGTTTAGAATGCAAACTCAATTGCGCTATTTGAACTGTCTTGACTTAGCAAATCTATCCAGTCTACTGTGAGCTCGGCAGGTCGGCCATTTCTGTACAAAAGTCAATGTGTCTGACTTGAATAATTTTCAACAATTCTTAAGACGTTATTAGTTTTGATTCTATACTGATTCTTGTGTGTTTCTGTCTAACAGAGACTAAATAGAGAACACGAGTTCAAAATCAGTTCAAGGCGCAGACGTGCACAGCTATGCTCTAATGGCGCCAAATGCTGGGGTGCCAAAGAATGTTCCTTCCTAGGGTCCTGCAGTGGCCCAGGTGGAGAAACCATAGAAGTTCAGTGGGAGCTTCTTCAAACGTTGGCAGCGGAAGACGTTGTTCTTCTTGACTGCCATGGGGTTGGCTTCTTTCTTGACTGAGGACCCGCCTGTGGGGGGTTCTGAGGAGGACCAGACCCAAACTATGGAACACAAACTCTTTGTTGAGGCCTGGAACTTCAACAACTATGTTTGTCTGAGCCATATTTTGGGATGCTTGCACAACTCCTTATATGGTTTGTACTGCACGTACAAAGCTGCAAAGTCTTTGTGGCAGGCTTTGGAAAAGAAATACTGTACGGAAGGTTCCGGCACTAAGAAATATATTGTCAGCGAATTCCTGGACTTCAAAATGTCCGACTCTTGCACTTTTGTTTCTCAAGTTGAGAAACTTGAGACGTTGGTAGCCGAGATGGAAGAGGAGGGCATGTTGTTCAGTGAATCTTTCGTGGTGGCTGCAGTGATTGAGAAGCTACCTCTTTCACGGAGGGAATTCAGAAGCTATCTCAAACACAAATGAAAGGAGATGGCATTGGAAGATCTGATTGTCCGACTCTGCATAGTGGAAGACAATCGTATATCTGAATGTAAGCCACAGTCGAGTGCTGGTTAGGCCAAGGCCCACGTTGCAGAGGCCAAGAAAAAGAAGGACCAACTCGGGGTGAACAAGAAAGGCAAGCAGATCGCCAAAAAGTTCACCAGGAAGTGCCACAACTGTGGCATTCAGGGGCATGTCAACAATGACTGTAGAAAGCCCAAGAAGAAGCATACCAAGGCAAAGGCCAACATAGTCGATGCTATGGATGATCTGAACCTCTGTGCAGTGGTCTCAAAGTGCAATGCTATGGGGAACATGCGCGAATGATGGCTTAATACTGGCGCCACAAGACATGTCTGCTCTAGCAGAGAGATTTTCACGGAGTATCAGCCCGGGAACAATGGACAACTTTATATGGGGAACTCGGCCTCTTCGAAGATTTAAGGCGAGGGCAAAGTTATTCTGAAGCTGACCTCAGGGAAGCGTCTGACTCTGCAGAATGTGCTGCACGTTTCTGACATTCGGAAGAGTTTAGTATCTGGATCTCTTCTAGTCATGCACGGCTTTAGACTAGTGCTAGAATCCAATAAAGTTATTCTTTCGAACAATGGAATGTATTTGGGGAAGGGGTACTTGTCGAATAGAATGTTTAAATTGAATGTCATCACTATTGTACCTAAAAGAGATTTGCCTGCAAAGGCTAATGAGAATGTTTCCTCTTCTGTTTACATGCTTGAATCTTCTTGTTTATGACATTTTTGTTTGGGACATGTGAATTATAAGTCATTACAACGTATGGTTAATCTTAACTTGTTGCCTAAATTAAAATTTGATAATGAGAAATGCCAAATATGTATTGAAACGAAGATGGCAAGGGCACCATTTCATTCAATAGAAAGGAACAATGAACCTTTAGATTTAATTCATACTAATGTGTGTGATTTAAAGATGGTGCAAACAAGAGATGTAAAAAGTATTTCGTAACTTTTATCGACGATAGCACACGATACTGTTATGTCTACTTGCTAAGTTGCAAAGACGAGGCACTTGATGCTTTTAAGGACTATAAAAATAAAGTTGAGAATCAACTTAACAAACGAATTAAATAAATTCATAGTGATAGAGGTGACGAATATGATGCACCGTTTAATGAATTCTGTTCGGAATATGGCATTGTTCATCAAACAACTGCACCATATACACCTCAATCGAATGGCATTGCTGAACGCAAAAACCGAACTTTAAAAGAGATGATGAATGCTATAATGATAAATTTGGGCTTACCTCAAAACTTATGGGGGGAAGCTGTCCTCTCAGCTAACGTCATTTTGAATAGAATTCCATCCAAGCAGATGGATGAAACCCCGTATGAGCTTTAGAAATGCTATAAGCCTAGCTACAAATACTTGAAAGTGTGGAAGTGTCTTGCTAAGGTTTCTATACTTAAACTAAGAGAAGTTAAAGTTGGTCCTAAAACGGTTGATTGCATATTCATTGGATATGCAACGAACAGCAGTGCATATCGTTTCTTGGTGCATAAATCAGATGTTCCTGACATACTGAAAACATTGTCATGGAGTCAAGAAATGCAGTGTTCTTTGAGGATGTCTTTCCGAGGAAAGACAAGAAACAACAAGAAGAAACAAGAGCTGGTAAGCGAATGTATGAGGCGACTCCTTAAGGTGATGAGGAAATTCGTCAAAGCAAGCTTGCCAGAATACCAACTTCGTTTGGTTCTGATTTTCTAAGCTATATGGTAGACAATGTGCCAAGGAATTTTTCCGAGGCAATGTCAACTCTAGAAGCTCCATTCTGGAAAGAGGCAATTAATTGTGAGATAGATTCGATTCTTTAGAATCACACTTGGGAGTTGGTTTGATCTTCCACCAGAAAGTAAATTACTCGGGTGCAAGTGGATTTTCAAGAAGAAGTTGAAAGAGGATGTGTCTATCGAAAAGTACAAGGCCAGGTTGGTAGCTAAAGGCTATCGACACAAGGAAGGCTTTGACTTTTTTTGTCACTTACTCACCATTAACTAGAATCACTTCTATAAGGGTCCTAGTTGCTATTGCTGCAGTCTATAATCTGGAAATCCACCAGATAGATGTGAAGACTGCAATCCTGAACGGTGAGTTAGATGAAGAAATCTATATGGAACAACCGGAAGGGTTTGTAGTCCCAGGACAAGAGTCGAAAGTCTGTTGACTCGTTAAGTCCTTGTATGGACTTAAGCAAGCGCCCAGACAGTGGCACTTGAGATTTGATCAAGCTATGTTAGCTAATGGTTTCAGGATCAATGAGTGTGACAAGTTGTCTACATTAAGAACACACAAAGTGCATATGTGATAGTATGTCTCTATGTGGATGACATGCTAATCATGGAAAGTACTCGGGATATCATCTTAAATACAAAGAAGATGTTGATGAGGAACTTTGACATGAAGGATATTGGAGTTGCTAACGTTATTCTAGGAATTAAAATTTCTAGGACAATCGAAGGACTTGTGTTGTCGCAAACTCACTATATTGCATTTGTTCTAAAATGTTTCGATATGCTTGATGTGAAACCAGTGAAGACTTCACTTGACTTAAGTACTCACTTAAGGAAGAACCGAAGCGAGCCAATGGCTCAGTTGGAGTACTCACAAGTGATTGGAAGTCTGATGTACATAACAAATTGTACAATATCAGACTTAACGTGTTCGGTAAACAAATTAAGTAGGTTTACCAGTAATCTAAGTGATGAACATTGGAATGCTCTGGATAGAGTGATGAGATACTTAAAGTATAAAATGACTCTTGGATTATATTACTCGAGATATCCAGCAGTACTAAAAGGCTATTGTGATACCAACTGGATATTTGGCAGTAAGGATTCTAAGTCCATGAGTGGATATTTATTCACTGTTGGTGGAGGTAATGTGTCGTGAAAATCCACAAAGCAAACATGCATAGCTCATTCCACGATAAAATCAGAGTTTATAGCACTTGATAAGGCCGGAGAAGAAGCTGAATGACTTTGGAATTTCATTGAAGACGTGCCTTGTTGGCCTAAGCCAATCACTCATATTAGTATACACTGTGATAGCCAGTCGGCTATGGGACGAGCACAAAGTAGCATCTATAATGGTAAGTCTCGACACATGCATCGGAGACACGATACCATTAAGCAGTTGATCTTGAATGACGTGATTTCTATTGATTATGTAAAATCAAAGGAGAATCTTGCGCATCCGCTTACAAAAAGCTTGCCTAGAGATCGGATGTCAATTTTGACAAATGGAATGAGACTAAAACCTAAAGTGCATGATTCTTTGTAATGGTAACCCAACCTTGTTGGCTGGAGATCCCAGAATCTTGGTTTAATAAGACAACTAAGTTATGAAGATAAGTAAGCACTTACCCATTCTGTCAAATAAAAGTGCTGTCTACAGAGGAATGAGGGTAAGATGATGCTTTTAATGGTTCCTATACCTTGAGATATCAAGTGGAGTATGGCTAGAATACTCTTGATGGGAAACACCTATGTAAGTGTGAAATGTGGCCGCTTTTATGTGGATTTTATTAGGCCAAAATTCTCTAGCACACTTTCTGAAACCAGGTGGTTCATGTCCAAAATGAACACAATTATGAGAGTCAAAAAAGTGTTAAAAGAAATGTTGTGTGAGTGCTGTTGTCTAGATTCGCACTAAAGGTCGGTTAGTCCAAGACATTAAGTTCACTAATTAGCCGAGTGGATCCGGTAGTATTTCACTAAGAAAGGTTCAAGGTCAAAAGCTACCTTATCTGATGCAACATTTTATTGTCTGACTTTTCGGTAGAGTCTGCATAAACAATATGCATTAATTCAGTGGGCGATTGTTGGAGAAAATAGAAAGATGTTAGAATTGGGCCAAGTTGCAAATTGTGGTTAGCAACGTACTTGGAGCTAATGTTATGATTAGTTTCACTAGTGACAAGTAGAAACTAATGAGTCCTTAATTATCTACTTGATGAGAAGATAATTGTAGGCTTTTGAATCACTCGATTCTGATACCGGGTGAATGAGAAATGAATGCTCAAAGTAAAGAAAAAAGTTAGCTCAGCTCGGCTCGTACCTGGGATGGGCTTAGGCAACAGACTAAGCTGCATACTTGATGGGTTAAGGTTGTGGACTAGGCTACCGGCCAGGCTGCGGGCTGCAGACTGTAGGTCGGGTCTTTTAGCACTGGTCGGATCTTATCAACCAGGAAGGAGTTTGTTCCGTTCGAACTCTCCAGGTCATTAAGATTAGGCTAAGGTCCAAATTTGAAAATTTGTTGAACCTTAACGAGTCGAGCTGACCTGAAAGCTGTTTTGATATGACGGCTCAAATTGAACAGTTAGTTGATCTGAAGACAGAGGGCAGACCTGGCACGGTTGTCTAATCCAATAGTTCAGGCCGAGCTGATATCTCATCCTATGGTTGAGATTGGACTGACCATAACTGTTGACCTCAGAATTTCCCTATAAATAGTGGCCTATTTGACCTCTAGAAAACTCACTCAGAAATCCAAATTACTTTTTCCTCTCTCAGCAATCTCCTTCTGCATACATTCTCTTTCATATACACTTTATGCATAGTATACCGAGAAGTTCAGGATATCTAACAGGTTCGTAGAGTTCAACACTGCAGTGCTGCTCATCTGAACTGACCTCCGTTGTATCATGGAAGACGGTTGCTCCTCTAGTTGGGCACAGTGTACCAGAGCAATAACGTCTTAAGGACATAGTTCTGGACTCACCTCATATCTCTGCTCGGCTGAGCTGTTGGGATATTACCGAGTTGAGCTTTGCTGTTAAGCTTAGAACATTCGTTGTTCTGAAGCATTCTTGTCGAGCGCTGATTTGTGCTGAGCTCTGCTGTTTGGCTGAGGACATTCGTTGTTCTGCTGCATTTCCGTGTTGAACTCTGCTCGGTTGAAGCGGTTGAGAGCACAACTGTTTTTTTGTTGTTGTGCTGAGGTGCCGAGGTCGGAAGGTTGGTGATCAACCCAGAACGCAAATACAATTACGCCGACTGGACTGATCTGATCTGTCTGATCAGACTGACTCTAGTTCAACTCGGCTAGAAGGCTGACAGCACAGAACAGTGGTTCTGAAGTGTTGCTCAGTTCAGGTCGGCAGGTCGACTGACTGTTTAGAACGCAAACTTAATTGCGCTATCTGAACTGTCTTGACTTAGCAGATCTATCCAGTCTACCGTGAGCTCGGCAGGTCGGCCATTTCTGTACAGAAGTCAATTTGTCTGACTTGAATTATTTCCAACAATGGAATCCGAGGAAACTAAATAAGCTGCTTTAGATGATTGTGATTTTTAAACTGACGATGAGTACTTAATAATGATTGTTGGACATCTTAGAAAATTAAAGAAGAGTCATTCAAAGAACAAGTTTTTTTCATCTTTTCTTAACAAGACAGACAATTAAAAATGACAAAGACCAAATGGTATGATAAAGAGCTGAAAATTACAAATGTGTACAAAAATGGCACATATCATAGGCTTGCCCTAGTAAAGATCCTAAACGATGAAAAGAGGCACAAAGGAACAAGGCAAAGGGGTAAAAGCCTAGGTGTTCCAAAAGAGCATTTAAGGTTAACATTTGGAGTGACTCATCCGTATCAGAAAGTAAACAAACTGACGACGAAAAAACACAAAAACGTCTACAAAGGTAACCTTAAGATCTGCATCTGATTGTAAAATCTCTTGTGATGAAATGTATCATGAACTCATAGAATTGCATGCTTATTGTAAGAGAATGTCTAAAGAGAAAAACAAACTAACTGAATAAAAGAATAAGTTAAAATCATCTAATTTGAACCTTTCATCGCAATAAAAGTCTTTTAAACAAGAGTCATATATGACTTTAGATCGTGTAAAAACTCAATTTGAGACACTTACAAAGAAAGAGGATGATTTAGGTGCTGAAAATGAGTCATTAAATTCTTGTATGCACGATTTAAAATCTGATATTTCCATGTTAAAAACGCACAAACTATGCTTAGAAATGACGTTTGATCAATTTCAATCTGACTCAAACATGTTACATACACTTATATTATCTCAAAAAATAGAAATGATAAAAGGGACCAAGATATATAGAAGAGCATGATCACACAAGCAAGAGTACAAGTTTTATTTCATCGTCATCTATATTGTCATATATGTCTCGATCTGTTTGTAATGATAAGAATGTGCCTCTCTTGCCTTAACTTCTTCAACTCATGAGTTGTCTAAATGTCGTAATTTTGTACCACACAAAAATATGCATGATGTTAGACAAAACATTGCATCCAGAACAGCTAAAAACCATGTTTATATGTATGTGTTAAAATCAACTCACAGGCTGAATTGAAATATTAAAGATCAGCAAACACAAAGCAAAAACACATGAATTCAGAAGAAATTGGAAGTTTAACAAAATGGCGCCAAAGTGCGCATGTCCATGAGTAGAATCGGTTACGGAAGATATTTTTGTATCTTTTTCTACACACTTTTTTATTTACAATCACAGTAAATTATACTAGCTATAGAACTAACTAGAATACAATTAGGACGTGTAGAATAAGAGTTGGTCCGCTGTAGCACGTACGCGCCTTCTTCAATCTTCTGGCAGCGTGCCAAGCCTGTTGAGCGTGCCAGACGCGCCTATCGTGCCAACTGCACCTAGTACCATGCCAAGCGTGCCAATTGCGCCAAGTATTGTGCCAAGCATGCCAACTGTGCCAAATACCATGCCAAGCATGCCAAGCAGGCCAACCTTCTATGCCACCGAACCAACTTTTGCATTAGGCCTTCTACTATGGTCTAATGCACTTTTTCTTCTGTTTTGTTATCTAATCATCTTCAACACCCCCCTCAATTCTGACTTCTTATAGATATTACACACTCCCAGAGCTGAAGTCAAGAATTGTAATCTCTTTGAACTCATTGCCTTTGTAAACAAATCTGCCACTTGATAATCTGTCTTGACATGCATTGGCTTGATCACGCCCTCCTGAAACTTGTCTCTAACAACATGACAATCCACTTTTATATACTTTGCCCTCTCATGTAATAGAGGATTCTCAACTATATAAATTGCATTTTTGTTATCACAAAACAATTCCACAAGTTGATCCTGTTTCACTCCTAGGTCCTTCATAAGATAAAGCAGCCATTGTATCTCACATGTTGCTGCAGCAAGTGACCTGTATTCTGCCTCTGAAGATAATCTAGACACAGTAGCTTACTTTTTAGCCTTCCAAGACACCAATGCATAACCAAAGAACATAAAATAAACTGTAATCAGACAAATCCACTAGGTACCAACCTTTGTTCACCAAAAAACGATTAATCAACTGAGTTTTTCCTCCCCAAGTTATCAACATCCAATAAAAAACAGACTCACAAACAATATAAACAAATAACTAAAATACTACTATAATGTATAAAACATAATTAAATATATAATGTATAATCAAATTTATATATATATATATAACCGGTATGGTCCGGTTTATACGGTTTGAAATTCTTAAAACCAAAAACCGGACCAAATGAAACAGTCCAATTTTTAGCATTTATTAAACTGAACATAAAACTGGGGTCCGGTTTTTTACGGTTTGGTTTGGCCGGTTTGGTGCGGTTCGGCCGGTTTTTAGAAAGCATGTACACCCCTAACAATTTCCCAATGATCCTTCTGTCACTAAATACATCAGGGAACAATGGTGAATCATTATGCTCCAGTTTCAAATTTTGTTCCATAGGTGTCAATGCAGGTTTGGCACCTAAGAAACTTGTTTCCTCTAATAACTCCATTGTATATTTCCTCTGACATATCATGATTCCCCCTGAGACCTTGCCACCTCAAGGCCTAAAAAGTATCTCAAGGTGCCTAAATCTTTAATCTGAAATATAGAATGTAAATGCTCTTTGAGTGTCTGTATTAGAAGAAAAGAATCACTGGCCACTATGATATCATCAACATATTTGAGCAACACTATAAAAGAGTCTGAGGATTTCTTTGTGAACATAGTATAATCATTCTTGGATTGTTGAAAGCCCTGAGACAACAAATAGAGAGTGATTTTTTCATTCCATTGCCTATTGGTCTGTTTAAGACCATATAATAACTTCTAAAGTTTACAAACTGCATTGGGTACAGAAGATTCAACCCCTGGTGGCAAGTCTATATAAATCTCCTGATACAAGTCACCATGAAGAAAGGCATTATTGATATCCAGTTGATGTACATGCCAATTATTCACAGCTGCTAAAGCAAGAAGAAGACACATAGAAGTCATTTTGGCCACAGGAAAAAATGTATCAGCATAGTATATACCTGGTTGTTGAGTGTATCCCGTAGCTACAAGCCTTGCCTTACACCTTTCCACTAAGCCATCAGCCTTTCTCTTTATCTTGTATACCCACTTATAACCAAAAGGCTGTTTTCCAGGTAGCAAGAGAATAATAGTCCAGGTATTAGTGGCCTGCAATGCTGCTAATTCAACCTGCATGGCTTGTTGACAGGGTACTGATACTGTTGCCTGTTGATATGTCACATGTTCATGCTCAATGCTAATATTAAGAGTGTATGACTGACATTCAGGAGCCAAACCATCAAGAGAATGATATAATTGTATGTGATAAGGTGTAGAGGCTGAAAGCGACTGACAAGAAGAATGAGGTGAAGAAGTAAGGCCACAGTAATAATCCTGCAAGTAAGAAGGAGTATGTCTAGGTCTGGCAGGTCTTTGGTCAGAAGCCTCATGTTATGGCACGTCAGTAGGTGTTATGGGAGGCGAATGTACCTGTAATTGTGTAACTGGTATTTCACAAGGAGAATGAGGTGAAGAATTATCAGTGGAGGATAAAGAAGCTGGTGAAGTTGAAGGTGATTCAGTATTGTTTGAGTGTGATACATCAGGAGTAGGAGGAAGAATGTGTAAGGGATTTAGCTGAGGAGGAGTTTGAGAGCATGATGACGGGTTGCTTGCTAACCCATGATGAATTGGCACTGATGTTGTTGGAAAGAGTGTAGCATCAGAAAAAGGAAATGACTCCTCAAGGAACAAAACGTCTCTGGATATAAACACAGACTTATCAGTAATACTCTGAAGAATATAGCCTTTCACATTCATAGGTATCCCAAGGAACACACATGATATAGATCTAAGCTCAAACTTAGGCTTCTGTGGACAGTTATCACAAGCAAATGCTAAACACCCAAAAACCTTTAGATGACTGTATATAGGTTGTGTCTGATGGAGTGTTTCATATGAAGTCTTATGCTGGAGAACAGGTGAGGGTATGAGATTTATCAAATATGTGTCATGCTAAAGACGAAATCCCCAATATGTGATGGGTAAAGAAGCATGAAACCTGAGATCTCTAGCCACAAAAAGAAGATGCTGATGCTTCCTTTCTACTATCCCATTCTGTTGGGGAGTGTAATTACAAGTGGTTTGATGAATAACCCCATGTTTCATATAAAAATCAGACATTTTAAACTCAAGCCCATTATCACTTCTGATCACTTTGATATGAGCATTAAACTGAGTAGAGGCATAATGAAAATAACTTTGCAAAATTTGCCTAGCTTCAGACTTTGATTTAAGTACATATGTCTAAGTATATCTAGAACAATCATCTACTATAGTCATAAAGTATTTTTAATTTTACATAGTGGGATATCTATAAGGACCCCATATGTGTACATGAATGATATCAAAAGGAAGTTAGAGCTAGTAACAGATACAGGAAAAGGAGTCCTCTTCAATCTTGCCAAGGGACAACAGTAGATTTATTCTCTGAGCTAAAGGAAGGAACATCTGGGTAATTTATGTATTTCTTAAATTCTGGCTGATGAAGCATGTCAAAGCCTGGCATGCCAAAGATATGAATTTGAATCCAAGCTGGTTGAGGAGAGAACAGAGGGAAATACAGACAATTTTGAGACTTCAAATTGAACAGACAGACTGAAATCATACAAATAATAAAGCCCATGACACTTTTTAGCTGAATCAATCATCCTCCTAGACAACTAATCTTGGATAAAACAACAAGAATCATAGAATGAAACAAACAGATGGGGGGGGGAGTGGAATCAGTGAGCTTACTGAGTGAGACAAGATTAAAAGAAAATGAAGGTACATGTAAAACATCCTTCAGAACAAGTCCACTATTCAGTCTGATTATACCTCTATGAGTTGCATCCACTGTTATATTATTTGGAAGCTTAATAGCAACATGATCAATGGAATAATAGGAATGGAATAAGGACAGAGAGGAAGAGATATAGTCAGTAGCACCTGAATCCAAAATCCACAAACAATTAATATTTTCAAAACATCTGCCTGTAGGCACATCAACATGTGCAGTCATCACAACACCCTGGAACTCCTTGTTTACTGCTGTTCCTGAAACAGTATCATCAACATCCAACAACTTTAAAAGCTTATTAAATTGTTTTGGTGTGAGAACAGAAGTTTTCTGTATTGACAAACCAATAGAATTTATAGACGTCTGATCATCACTGCTAACTCTAGTCGTCTCCTCTATTACCTTAGACACATTAACTTGGTTTCTAAACTTAAATCTAGGAGGGAAACCATGCTTTCTGTAACATCTGTCATTGGTATGTCCAATCATACCACAATGATTACATTGTAATCTTTTGATCCCTTCCTAATTAAATCTTCCATTTCCTCTCATATAAACTGGTCCCCGTCTTCTATTATTATATGAATTAGCCACAAAAGTCTCATGGTCATCATTATTAATCATCAAGGCTGTAGAGTTGGAGAAACAAACTGGTTTGCAAATACAGTCTTAATGTCTGGCGCTAGTGTCATGACAAACACTTGTAATCTCACAGGATCAAATTTTGTAGGATCTGCAAGGTACCACTAGAAGGGGGGTTGAATAGTGGGTGCGAAAAATGTGGTGTTTAAAATTGTTTTAGACCAAAAATCTTACTTCTGAAAACAGTTTCTATTTTCAAGACCTGTTTTGAAACATTTTGAAAACTAAGTTACAGGTCTTCAAAAATTCTAAAATTTGGAGAGATCTTAGTCTCAGATGTTCTGAGTATCTCTTAAAAGTTTCAGATTAAAATTCAACCTTTAACTCTTTTAAAAATCGTTGGAGGTCAGATTGCGCAAATCTGCCAGAAACAGTAGTCTGATTTGAAAAATTAATTCCGATTAAACCGTGACTCCAAATGCTCTGAAAATTTAATGACACACCCCTTATTATGTTTATTTAAATGGGTTGAAACAGTTTTGAAAATTTCTTTTGGGAAGTTAGTCAAATACATTCAAAGTCTCAACCTTTACAAGCCTAAAAATCAAACTGTACTAGTCTCAGAACTTTTGACGTTTGGATGATTTATACTTGTCCAAAAAGGTTGAAACTTGTGCCAAAAGAACGTTAAGATTGTGTCTATGTTTTTTGAAAGTTTCGTGATGTTTGAAATTCGTTTACTATTTTTAAGAACGTGATAAAAATAATGCACTGTGCTGGAAACTGAAAGTAAGTGCTGAAAGTAAAGAACACAAGGAATTTTATACTGGTTCGGTTAAATCAACCTACTCCAATCTTCGAGGACACCTTCCTCGGTCATCGCTAATCACAAAACACAAAAAACACCTTATCACACAGGATTGATGGAGTTACACACCAACTCCAACCCTTTACAAACTTTTAAGTGATTACAACGATCACGAACACCACCACCTAGCGAATGCAAGATTGATCACACCTTGATCAATCTTTTACAATAATAAAGAGTATATGGTGGTATAGATGAAGCCTATTCAAGATGTATGAATATGAATACAATAGGCTTTGAGAGAGAAGAAAGAAAGAAGTGTAGAAAGAGAGGTAGTATGCAACCTTTTTTGCTCTTTAGAATTGTAAGCCTTGTCTTGTGTTTTTGTTTGCTCTCTTCTTTCCTTTTTATCCACAATGGCCACCCCCTTGCTGCCTCTTTCTTCTCTTGAAAATTTTCTTCTAAGTCCTTGGAAGAGTATATTGCATCATTGTGACATTTCCTTGCTTACTTGGCAACTCCTTATTGGATGTTCATTAAGCCCTTGCTTACTTGGCACTCATTGATTGGATGGAAGTGTCATCATTTGATGACTAGATAAATCTGAAAATAACCTTTAAGAACATGTGCCAATTAGTCATAAACATGTTTCCATAAGTCACATACCAATTCCACATAATTAGCAAGACAATTCATCACCAATTTCCTTCCAAGAATTCGGCCACATGCTTCTCCACATGCTGAGATTTTCAGCATGTGCTTTATCAAGACTTATTAAAATTGTTGCCAAGTTTGCATTAGATTAATTCCTTGAAAATAAAGAAGAAATCAATCATCATTTAGTACATAACATTTCTACTAATTTTGGAATAAAATTTGTAGTCATGGAGGCCATAAAATTGGCTAAGTGCATTCTACACATGCTGACATTTTCAGCATGTGTGATATTCCAAGATACCATCACATTATTTCCATAATACTTTTAAAACATTGCCATACTATCTTTCAATCATTTCATATAATTCAAAGTAGTAAATATGGCTCATTGAACTTGAAAATTTCGGCCAGCTATAAACTACACATGCTGAATTTTCAGCATGTGTCACAAATGTGATAAAGTTTGAAATGTTACCTTATATAGCTCCTTTCTTTATGTCACCAACATTGTATGCTTCATTCTTGGCCAATCAAGATGCCAACAAAGCTCCACATATGCTCCAACAAGCTAAGATAGGTGTGTGATGTAGCTTGTGTATGTGCTGAATTTTATTTTTGTCAACTTTGTAAAATAGTGCACAATAATTATACACATATGGTATATTCTGTAGAAATATGAGGGTTTGAGTGATTTCAAAATAAAGAAATTTGAATACATATATATATATATATAAACGATGGATATATATATATATATACACAAGTGTACATGTATGCATGATAACTTGCCTTATTTAGCTTACATATTATGTTGCCGTACTAACGAGCCATGAAGCGTTAAAGCTTACATCATATGGCGAACATTTGTTGAGTTTATACTATTTTCAGGTGCCACAATTAATGAACTAAAGTAGTTCATTAAGTGAAGTACTTAGTTTAATAAACTAAGTAGTTCATTAAAGGAAGATGCATTTGGAAAAGGCACAAAGGCAACATGGCTATGGAAGGAAAGTCTTCTCCTCCTCCCCACATTAATTCCACACGCCTTTTTTATATATATATACTATATTTTCAGATTTTTTATAAAAGGCACATACACATGTATTCCAACGTACTATCGACACGTTATATATCTTACGAACGTACGTTTACGTCACACCACTATACTTAACTCATATTTATGAGTATATTCAGATCTTATATCATATGATATAAGATATGGTGATGACAAATTAAATACGACACGATAAAAGGTTCTAAACCAAAATTTGTCGTATCGGGCGATACCGAAACTTCGCCAACGTGTCACGTACTTGCCATAAATAAATGGCCAGCCCATATACATCAAAATTCATTAAAAATTTCGTGCACATGACTGTATATTGAGACAAAAATACTTTCCATGTTGACACACACAAATCACCCCACATTTAGGCCAAAATGTGAAGATTCCAATTTTATTTTTGTCACATGTTTATGGTACCACTTTAAATCAGCCAAGTGCTGGAAATTAAAGTATATATTATATATATTATGTATAACATAATATATATAGCATGTGCAAAAGTTGGAATTTAAATTAGAGAAAAATCGGGTAATCGATAAATATCGAAAATTCGGTTTTCTACGCACTTGACATGGAACGTTTTTCTTGAACATGATGTGGCACGTATCTAGACACTTTGTACACATAATATACATCTTAAAGTGTTCTAGAAAATTAAATTAAGGGCTGATTGGAATATTACATGTGTGTATTATTAAATGTGCACTATTTTTCAAAGTTAGCAAAAATAAATTTCAGCACATGTATACACACTTTCTCAACGCCACCTACAGCTTATGTGGAGCACATGTGGAGCCTTGTTGGCATGTTGATTGGTCAAGAATCAATCATACAATGTTGATGAATCAAAGAGAGAAGCTACAAAAGGTAAGTTTTCAACATACACCTCTTTTATGTCACATGCTGAAAATTTCAGCATGTCACACACATTGTGGCCGAAATCTTCACTCTTAAGGAAGATAATTTGTCAATTTTTCATTAAGGAATAAATCAAAGGAGTTATGGAAATGATTTGAATTGTATTAAGTGTGATATTCTTCATATCACACATGCTGAAATTTTTCAGCATGTGTGTGAAAATGTTGTGGCCGAATATGACACTTCTTTTGTGTCCAAGTTCATTCATCAATTGATAGCAAGACTTACCATGTATTATTGATTCATTTTAATGAGAAAAATCAAAGTAAATTGGGGATTATCTTGGATAAAAATGCATGATGCACATGCTGAAATTTCAGCATGGCAAGGAGTATTATGGCCGAATTTTTCAAGGGTGGAAGGAAGAATTTTTTGTCTCACAATTTATGTGAATATCTCTCAATTTATGGAATGTATTATGTGATGATTATTTGGCACATGTTTAAAGTGTTTATTTCAGATTTTCCATGTCATCAAATGATGACAACAATGAGCCAATCAAAAGGTGCCAAGTAAGCAATGACTAAATGATGGTCCAATGGAGTGATGCCAAGTAAGCAAAATGTTGTCACCATGATGTCTCACACTCTCTCAAGCAATTAAAAGGAAAGTTTCAAGAGGGGAGAAGAGGGATAGGGGACGGCTGGACTTGATTAAGAAGAGAAGAGAAGAACAAACAAAACCAACACCAAGAATCATATTCAAAAGTGATCGAAGTGCAAAAGCTTTCTTCTCCTACACTTTCTTTCTTTCTTCTCTTGTAATAAGCCTATTGTATTTGATTTCTTTCATCCTTGAATAGGCTTCATAGAAACCACCATTCATATATCTTTGTACAAGATTGATCAAGGTGTGATCAATCTTCATTCTTACGAGGTGGTGGTGTTCATGTGAATTGTACTCACAATACAAGGTGTAAAGGGTTGGAGTTAAGGTGTAACTCTATCAACCCTGCGGTAAGGTGTACTGCGTGTGTGAAATTAGTGTGAACCAAGGAAGGTGTTCCTTGAAGACTGGAGTAGGTTGTTTATAACCGAACCAGTATAAAATTCTTGGTGCAATTTACTTTCTGCATTTACGTTTCAGTTTCTGCGCTGTTTACTTATATTGTTGACGTTCGCAAAAATAGTAAACGTTTTCTAAAAATTATAAAATTTTCCAGAAACATACATAAACGTTCTAGGGTTAATTTGGCACAAGTTTCAACCCTTTTGGACAAGTATAAGTCATCCAAACATCAAAAGTTCTGAGACTAGTGCAGTCTGATTTTCAGACTTGCAAAGGTTGAGACTTTGGGTGTATTTGACCTACTTCCCAAAAGAATTTTCAAAAACTGTTTCAACCCATTTAAATATAGTGTGTGAAGAGTTATTGGTCAAATTTTCAGATCATTTGGACATTCACACAAATAGGAATTAATTTTTCAAAACCATCTACCGTTTCTGGCACAATTGCACAATCTGAGTGCCAACGGTTTTTGAAGGGGTTAAAGGTTGAATTTTGATTTGAAATTTTTAGGGGACCCTCACAACATCTGAGGCTAAGTTCTCTCAAAATTTCATAATTTTTGGAGACCTCTAACCTAGTTTTTAAATCGTTTTAAAACTGGTACTGAAAACAGAATCTGTTTTCAGAACTTGAATTGGTTAGGGTTAAAGAAATTTTAAAAACCATATTTTCCGCACCACCTATTCAACCCCCCCCTTCTAGTGGTGCCTTGCAGATCCTACATATTCCAATCAGCCCTTAATTGATTTTTGTAGAACACTTTAGAATGTATATAGTATGTAAAAAGTGTCTAGATACATGTTATATGTCATGCCAAAAACGTTCCATGTGTCGTGTTCGTGGAAAACCGAACTTTCGACGTTTGTCAATTACGCGATTTTTCTCCGATTAAATTCCAAATTTTTGCACATGTTATATATATATATATATTATTTTACACATAATATACATAAATTAAACTTTAATATTCAGCTCTCATGGCTGATTAAAGTGGCGCCTAACATGTGACAAAAATTGAATTTGGAATCTCCACAATTTGGCCTTAATTTGGGGTGATTTGTGTGTGCCAACATGGAATGATTTTATGGCTGTATATACCATGTAAGCCACGAAATTTGTTGCTATTTTTGATGTGTAGAGGCTGGCCATCTATATATGGCAAGTACGTGACACGTTGGGGAAGTTTCGGTATTCATCCGATACGACAATTTTTGGTTTAGAACCTTGTAACGTGTCGTAATAATTTTGTCATCACCTTGACTTATATTATATGATATAAGACCTGAATATACTCATAAATATGAGGTAAATATAGTGGTGTGATGTTAAAGTACGTTCGTAAAATATATAACGTGTCAGTAGTACGTGGAATATATGTGTATGTGCCTTTTTATAAAAAAACTGAATATATGTATATATATATATATATATATATATATATATATATATATTAAAAACGTGTAGAAGGAGTGGGGGAAACTTTCCATTCTTAAATTTGTTGCCTTTGTGCCTTTTCCAAATATGTCTTACTTTAATGAACTACTTAGTTCATTTAACTAAGTATTTCACTTAATGAACTAGTTTAGTTCATTAATGATGGCACCTGAAAATAGTTCAAACACAACAAATGTTCGCCATTTGATGTAAGCTTTAAAGCTTCATGGCTCGTTAGTACGGCAACAATATATATGAACTATATAAGGCAGGTTTCATGCAAAAACATGTCAAGTCATAAAACGTGTCATGCATTTCTTTAGTACACCTTATTTAAATCACGCATTTTGTAATCACTCAAACCCCTTTTTCTCAACAAATCTTCATTCAAATCTTGTACAAAATTTATAACATAACCATTTTCAATGAATTCATTTACTTTTCTGGTGATATCACAGATACATTTGCAACAATCATATTTGGGAATGGACCTCAGTGCAGTTAATTCTTCCCACAACACCTTCAGTTTCATAAAGTAATCATTGACGCTAAGCCTCTCTTGCTTCACAACATAGAAATCAGAAAGTAAATCAGACAATTTAAACGGATAACCACTACCATACCTCATAGTTAAATCATTCCAAACATCTAATGCACTATCATACCACATAATACTTTGTGCAATTGAGGGAGAAACGCAGTGCATGTTCCAGGATTGAATCATGGTGTTTACCTGCCTTCAAGCTTGAAACTGAGGATCATTTTGTGTTGGCTTCGACATAGAACCATCAATGAAACATGTCTTATTCTTTACCAGCAACGCCATTTGGAAAGTCCAGCTCCACGAATGAAAATTATGCGGACCGAGTGGTGGTTGTACCAGAACAATTGCTGGACTATCATTTGGATGCAAGTAATACGGATTACTTGATGGATTTTCATTGTTTGTATGATTATTACGAGAACTAGAAGAAGCTACAATTGCATTTGCCATGATCAGATCTTAGTCACAGGTTGATCGTCTATAGAGCAAATTTTGCAGAAGAAGAAAAAATTCAAACTAAGATGAACAGAGAATCAATGGCGGACCACAGCTCTGATACCATGTTAAAATCAACTCACAAGCTGAATTGAAGTATTAAAGATCAGCAAACACAAAGAAAAAACACATGAATTCAGAAGAAATTGGAAGTTTAACAAAATGGCGCCAAAGTGCGCATGTCCATGAGCAGAATCGGTTATGGAAGATGTTTTTGTATCTTCTTCTACACACTTCTTTATTTACAATCACATTAAGTATTTATACTAGCTATATAACTAACTAGAATACAATTAGCATGTGCAGAATAAGAGTTGGTCTGCTGCAGCACGTACGCGCCTTTCTTCGATCTCCTGGCAGCGTGCAAAGCCTGTTGAGCGTGGCAGATGCGCCTATCGTGCCAACTGCGCCCAACATCGTGCCAAGCATGCCAACTGCGCCAAGTATCGTGCCAAGCGTGCCAACCTTCCATGCTACTAAACCAATTTCTGCATTAGGCCTTCTACTCTGGTCTGATGCACCATTTCTTCTGCTTTGTTATTTCATGATCTTCAACACTATGCAAATAAGACTAGACCAAACTCTGTGCATTTTGTACATATATATGCACCTACTTCACATCATGCTTATTCTAATAAAATTGATGCATACCGACATAATCTTGGATATTCTACATGCCATCATGGCATCTAAGAATGCAGTTCTCCCTTTTATGCACAAAATATGGCATTTAGAAGTAAAAAACGTTTGCCTTACTTTCAGCATAAAATACACACTTATCATGCTCCTTCTAGGCCTGGTTATGTTGATCTAGACTTCATGATATTATTGAGCCTTATATTTATTATTAATTTCTTAAAAATATTGAATATGTGTCGAGAAAGTATATCCAAGTCTAGATGCTCGAAGAATATGTAAACAAAGACGTTTCTAATATTCAAAGAGCCATTTACACTGTACATAAACTTTATCATCTTGGCAGGTTATGCATGAAAAAGAAAACAAGAAAAGGATCATGGTTGCTAGTTTGAAAATTAAAGATCTAAGAAGCAAGTGGTTCTTACACAGTAGGTGTTCAAGGCACATGATAGAAAATCCAGTCTAGTAGTGAAAAATGGAAGGAACATCAGATTTGGTGACAATATCAGTATTTGAAAGGACACCATATGTGACCCTAATTTTTTCAAATGAAAAGGTCCCTTTGATATGTAATCTATCGTATAATTTATTATGTATCTCAGAATTTAGTGATTGTGGCTTATTTGTTTCCTTCTCCTCATCTTCTTGTGAGATTAAATATAATAAAGGCAAAATCGCGTTGAAAGGTAATAGAGGTGGTAATATATGTACTCTTTCTATGCATGACATGTTGTACATAAAAATCAAGTGCTTTATTTCTTACGAATCTAATATGAATTTGTGGCGCAGAAGGTTAGGACACAAACATTTCTATTATAAAGAAATTACTTAAAAAGAACGGAGACTGCCTAAGCTTGACTTGTACAATTTTCAATTGTGTGTCTGGCATAAAAGGCGAACGCTGTAAACAGACTTTAAAACCAAAGCATGAAATCAAGACTTCTAGAATTCTTGAACTTTTGCTTATTGATTTGTTTGCTTCTATTAGGACAAAAAGTATAGAAGGACGTTTCCATGTGTGTGTTATAGTAGATGATTATTCTCGATGTACAAACTTTGTTTTTGGCTAACAAAGATGATAGTGCTTAAAAAATTGAAAAGCATGTTAAACAACTTGAGAATTTATATGGTGTTCATGTTTAAAAAGATTAAAAATGATAGAGGTGGTGACTTCAAGGATAAAGACATGAATAAATTTTGTAAATTAAAAAGAATCTATCATGAATTTTTACCACCAAAAACACCGCAATTAAATGGTGCAGTAGAATGCAAAAAAAAGAACTCTACTAGAAATTGCAAGAACTATGTTATGTCAAAATCGTGTGCGTAATATTTTATAGGCTGAAACTGTTCATTGCGTGTGTTACATAATTAACAGACTATCTATTCAAAAGAAATTGAAAAGACACGGTATGGGTTGTTGAATTACTATATGCCTAAAATAAATTATATAAGCGTTTCTGGATGTAAATGTTTTGCCTTGAATACTAAAGATAATCTAAATAAATTTGAGTCTAAATCAATTCAATGTATTTTTGTTGGCTATTCCATAAAGTCTAAGGTATATGGGTGTTGTAATCCTACCTCTAGAAAGATTGTTGAATCCATACTTGTTTAAATTCAATGAAAAGGCTTGTCTTAGTTCAAATGTGCAATATGATGTAAATGAGAAGCATGCACATGATTTTGATATGAATATTTTAATGACGATGATGAGTTTATATTTGAGTCTATAAATGATCTTATCGAACCTACTCGTCTAAACATGATTTACATGAACCATTAAGTTAACATATCCATGGTGAAGACATTGAGCATGTTGAAAATGAACCAAATCTACATAATGTTGAAATTGAGTATGATAATGTGCAGAACAATGATATATTTGAACCTGAATTGCATGAAGTAGGTGAATCAAGGAAACCTATAATTGGTGGTAAATCAAAGACGAGCAAAAGCATCCTAAAAAACTAATCATTTGTGATATTAATCAGGGTGTTAAAACTCGTAGGAATATATATCTTGACGAATAAGTGGGATCTCCAACATCAAATATTATACCCGGACTCCAGTTACGTACGTAAAAGTTTCTTTTATCATTGTACCACACTAAATATTGTATGTGCGCTATGTGTATACCGTAAATCAATTAAATTGCCCTAAGTAACCTAAAAGATATAATGTGCAAATAAGTGAAATCATAAGTAGGGTACAAACTTATTATACATTTAAATTAAAAAAAGGAATTTAGGACATGCAAAAATTGAGGCGGACAAAATTTTTTTTCTATTCTACCAATTAAACACCCCCATGGCCGCCCCACCCTACCATGCCCAAGGGAAAACTATTTTATATTTATTCTTCCACTATTATTAGATTACTTACACAATTTTAGAAAAATTACAAGTGTACAACTTCTACCCACTTTCTTCCTACAAGTCTTCATATTATTCTAAAACACCCTCATTTTCTCCTTTTTTTCCTTTTGGCCGCCCCCTCCCCATGCAAGACAAGGATTTCCTTCCATTTCACTCAACCTTTTATTTTTTTTCTTACACACCGTTTTTTTCCCACCAATCACCATTCATGCAAGCCTTTCACAATCTTTTCATCCTGTTCTCAACCAAACACAATGATGAGTTCTTCCCCCTACTAACCTCTTTAAAATTCGGCCAAGCCAAGACCAAGGGGAGATAAACACTTCATTTCATTCCAACTCCCTTCATTTCTTTCACTTCACCTAAAACACAACTCTCTCTCCACTCCAAGCCTTTATTCTTCCTTTAAAGGCATTTTCTTTCCCTCTCAAACACTCAAACCCATGGCCTTAACAAGGAAGAAGAGAGAAACTTTTCCATTTCAAGTGAAGAAGACATGTCTCAAGTGTATGAAATTTTAAGGTAAGAAGCTACACCATCTATCCTAGTCATCTTCTCTTCTATTCATCTTCTAAATGGCTCAATCATCTCCTTCATTTCATCAACTGGGCCATGTGCTCCAACCAAGAAGGAAGGAGGAATTTCTTAAGTTGAAGGAAGAGAGTAGGCATAAGAACCTTCAAAGATAAGACTTTATTCTGATTGATGTTAGAAATATTAAAGTATTCATCCTTCAAATAACCCATTTCTTCTCCTCTTTTGTCCTTTAGGCTGTGTGTACCAAGAGTAGGGGAGAAGAAGGAATTTTGTTCCATTTAAAGTCTAAGTCCAAGAAAAAGGCAAGTATTCTTCTTGATTTCTTCATGCATGTTGAAAAATCTATCATCTATGTTTATCTACAAACTTGGATCATATATGCATTATGTTCAAAAACTTTTATACCATGAAAATGAAAAAAGTGTTCTTGCATGCCTCTTATTTGAGGACTTGCACGTGATTCTTGGATATGTGTCTACACATGACTATGATGATATGAAAAAGTGTCATGCATGTGAATTTTAAGACATATATAGGTCTCACATGAAGATGCATGTCACATGTAGTGAAAGTTTATGCATGCATGTCTCATTTCATGAAAAGTGTTGGTTGCATGTCACTCTATCTTGAAAAAGTATACTAAGAGCCACACTTTGAACCATATTTTTATATTTTTTCATGATTATCATCGCATATGTGTTTCTTGATGATTTGTAGAGTTCCTGTATGTTTATGGTCTTGATTTAGCCTGATTGTGATGCATCATAAATTTTGCTATAATGCTTGACCATAAAAGATTGTTTCTTGATGATCATCATGCCATTTTTATGCATAAACATATATGGATGGGGTTGTTTTGGGCATCCATATTTGTAGGACCTATATAGCACCACTAGAAGGGGGGAGCTGAATATTGAGTACGGAAAATTAGTTTTTAAAATTTTTTGTTACCAATGACTCACTTCTGAAAGCAGATTTTGTTTTCAGATCCTGTATTTGATTATCTGAATGATCAAGTTATAGACCTTCGAAAATCATAAAATTTGGTGACAATGTACTCTCTCATGTTATGAATGTGTCATAAAAATTTCAGATTAAAATTCAAAGTGTAAGACCTTCAAAAACTAGTTTTACTCAAACTCTATAAATCTGCCAAAAACTGTTCCTTAAAATGAAAAATTTATTTCTATTTAATGACAACTCTAAATGGTCTGAAAATTTTATGGAATGAACTTTAGGATGTATGCTTTAAAGGGTTGAAGACCGTTTTTTAGAATTCCTTTGGTAAATATATCAACCATGTTGATGTTCTCAACCTTTGCAGATCTGAAAATCAGATTGCACTAGTCTCAGACTATGAACATTTGGATGACTTATATTTATCCAAATTCGATGAAACTTATCCCAAATGAAACCTAAGAGCTTTGGCTGTGTTTTTAAAAATTTGGATTATTTTTGAATTTTTTTTGGTATTTTTACCGTGGCTATGAATATGATGCAAAATTAGAAACTGAAAGTAAAAGTGCTGAAAAGTAAGAACACCAAGATTTTTATACTGGTTTGATCAAATCGACCTACTCATATCTTTGAGGACACCTTCCTCGGTATTCAATAAACACAAAAACACCTTAGGACAAGGGTGGCTGGTGTTATACACCAACTCCTTCAATATCCAACCTTCTTACGATGAACAAACAAAAACAACCAAAACAAATACCACCACCGCACCAATAAAGGTAGGATCACACCTTGATCAACCTTATACAAGAATGGGATGTGTATAGGTGGTAAAATCATAGCCTATATAGAATTTAGAATGTAAGAATGATAGGCTTGAAGCTATGATCAAGAGAAGAGAATAAGAGAAGAAGAGAAGCCTTGCTTGAACCTGCTTGAATATGGACTTGAGGCTTGCATTGTCTTGAACATCTTGCCTCCTTTTATAGGTGTGATGGACGCCCCTATGTGTTGAATTCTTCTTTGAAATTTGCCTTGAATACCCTTGGAAGATGCCTTGTATAGCTTTATGATACACCCTTGCATACTTGGAAAAATATGATTGGACAAACGATGTTTCTTCGTCTAGTTGTCACTTCATGATAGGGCTTTCATTTTTCACCTTGGAACTAAAAATATGATCTGGAAATTTATCATCAAAATCTAAGACACGTGTCATAAATCAAGTCTGTTAATTACCAATCAATCAAGATGTGATTGTCCCTCATTTTTTGGAAGAAATTTGAGGATAAATTATGCCAAAATTCGGCCACAGTATCCATGTGCTAAAAACTTCAACACTTTGTGTGAATTTGAATCGTTTCCTTGTGTGTCTTGGCCTTCTTCAATGTCATCAATCACTTGTGGCTCATCCTCCACCAATCAAAGAGCCAAACAAGCTTCACATAAGCTCCAAATAGGATGAAAATTGAGTGCATATGTTCAGCTCCCATGTGCTGAAACTCTTTTATGAAATTTGTCAGATAATGGTGCAATATCTTCACACATATAGTAAATTTCAATCAACTCTTAGATTGTTTTTCAAGAAAACTCCAACGTGTCTTAGATGTGTAAAAAGTGTTTAGACACATGTTGCAGACAATGTAAAACGACACATGTAAGATAAGTGCAGAAAACCGAATTTTCGACTTCCTTCGATTATACGATTTTTCTCCAATTTCAGCTTCAACAACTGAGATAAAAATCGGCCATGTGGTGGAAAAGTTTGAATTTGAATTTTCAACAAGGAAAATTGTAGGTAATTGAAATGTGTAAACTTGGTATGACTTTGGGCTGATATAGACATGTGGTGCACGAAATTTTTGAGCTTTTGGAGTGTGTATAGGATGGCCATGTTTGTATGTAAGTATGTGACATCTTGATGATGGTTTCGTAGTCACCCGATGTGGCAATTTTTGGTTTATGGAGTCGTGACATGTCGACATAATTTTGATAACTTTATGACATGTAATATATGATATGGAACCTGTATATACTCACAAATATGATGTGTATATGGAAGTGTGATGTCGACGTACGTTATGATATGTATGACGTGTCGGTGAAACGCCAGGATAGAAACGTATAGGTCGTCGTCATAATATATATATATATATATATATATATATATATATATATATATATATATATATCTGTGTGTGTGTGTGTGTCTATATATATATATATCACATATATATGTGGCGTGAGTGTGAGAATAATGAGAGGACTTTCCATTCCAAATTTGTTGCCAAGTGGTTACCTCCAAATATATCTCTTTTAAGCTCTTTATTTAATGAACGTAAACACTTCATTAATTAACATGTCACCTGAAAATTGTATAAACACAACAAATGTTTTCCATTTGATATAAGGCTTAATGCTTCATGGTACGTTAGCACGACAATAACATGTAAAGCATATTTATCACGTACGCATGTCATGTAACACTTAAATCATGCACTTTGAAAATGCATAACATTTAAATCATGCATTTTTAAATCACACAAACCCTAGTTTCTCAACAATATTAGCCTTGATTCATCACCTTCATGATGAAGTGTAATCTTGATGATCATGGCTTAAGGATATGTGTTTTCATAGTATACATCATCCTATGTGTTGGCATGTAAGTTTCATCATGATCATCATCATGACCATGTCTCATAAATTCATACTTATGATGGAAACTAACATGCATGTGTTCAAATATGTTGGAATCAAAAGTGTAATACAAGATCATGAAGAAAAATGCATAAGTCAAGTATGTTATATATCATATGTCATTACATCAAGTTTGCATGTTTATGTTCATGACATGTTAAAGTGCTAAGGGTACTATCACCATACTTGTAGTGCCCTGCACCCCTGCCTAGCCGGATACGGTGCGCCCGCCGTACTTCACTACGGAGAGTACCAGGCGTCAATCCATAACATGTCGTAGTCCATAACAAAATATACGGACTTTCCTGCTTACACATCAACAGGTAAGCGAAGACCTAGGCAGAGTAAAAACTTTTAAATTAGATCATTCTAAACATCCATCATAAAGTCTACAACCATGTTCGCGAAATAAAGAAAGTCCAAAAATCCGAAAATCAATGTTCCCAACATAAGTTCATCAAAAGTCCATCAAACATAACTGTCATAACAAAAATCCTTAAGCCGTCCTCCTCTCGCACTCCTATGGATAGGGAACCCTAGGCTCATCCTCGATCCACTCAACCCTGTTCCTTGCAGGTTCTGGGAAGAAAAATAATGGGTGAGTGACAACGTCATCAGCAAGTATACCATAAACGATCATGAATGAAAAGGAAAGTATACACGAGAACCAAACCCCAAAATTTGGTTTAGTAACATACCTGACCTTCCAACAAGTATCCTTAAATAACAATATCATAACTTTATGAGATAACATTAAAATCTTAACTTAGGGGATCTCAAATCATAACATCCTAGCCTCAGCAACAGTGTACTAAACATGCGACTAGCTATTAAATGCACATGCATGGACATGAACATGTGATGCAGTATGATAAAATAAGGGCAAATTCGTTCATTCTTTCTTTCAAAACATCAACGTCAATAAAAACAAGAGAGTGTTCAGATCTATTATATCCGGATCTGAGGCGGTCATATCCATCCCTTCGAATCTATTATTTTTGGATCCGAAAACGGTCATATCATCAATCATAGTCATCAGGTCTATTCTCTCCGGGCCTGAACGGTCATAATCGTTATAATCAGGTCTATTCTTTCTGGGCCTGAACGGTCATAATCAGGTCTATTCTTTCCGGGCTTGAACGGTCATAATCATCAGATCAATTAACCCTGGATCTGGAGCGGGTTAAGCTGGCCAGAAATAAATGGTACCATAGAAATCTTTCTTTGAAAACTGAAAACTTCTTTTCTTTAAAAGCGCTTTTTCATCATTCTTTGGCATAAAATCAGTTCCATAAATCATGTAAATGACGATGATGTAATGCATGACGTGCGATATGCAATTCGTGACAAAATGCATCACATAAATACAAATATGGCCTTGTTATTTAAGCTGGAGAAATTTTCCAGAACTTACGCTCTGTTGATGAGGCCTCCAACATAAGAAATCAGGCCTATTTTCATAATCTCTTGCCATACATATGCATAACGGAGACTTAGACAGATGTCATAATAATTTTGTAATATTCCGAAATGTCTTAAGTCCTCAAAACATCAGATTACCATAAAAAGGGTACAGCTGAAATCAGCAGGGCAGTACCCGCCTTACCTCAGTTTCATGGATCATAAAACCTCATTCAACTTGGGCCATCTCCTGGAAAACATAGATAACATACCAAGTGACAATATTCATGCGGCGAAACATCACATTCAAGCCTAAATGAGCAAAATCAAAGCCTTACAACTTATGTCATTAAACTGTCCTGTTTTCCAGTTTGGTACCACTAATTACAACTCAGTTGTTGACCATCAAAATGGTAGTTTTAACCTGGTTTATTTAAATTAACATGTACATATATGTCTAAGGTAAGTACCAAAAAAATTTCAAGGCAATCCAATAAGTTTAAGGGGATCATTTAATTATTTTCCCAAGCAAGGTACATACAGAATCTGAAATGACCAGTCCTCACTAAAAATTACATTAAGGACAAACCACAACTCCTTTTACCAAAATTCCACCTTCCAATTTTACTACACATATCAAGTTATCATCATACCAAAAATCAACTAATTTTCACATGCCTAAGGTTCTCTTTCAGGCCGAATAATTTGCTACTCAAAAACTGTCCAGTTCCATTACCAATTTTGTATCATGAACTCCAACTCAGTTATTAACCATCATAACAGTGGTTAAAAGTTAATTTCTTTGCATGGACATGTTCATATATGTCTTAAGTAATTACCATAAAAATTCCAAGGCAACCCAATAGGGTTAGAGGGGTCATCTAATTATTTTTCCAAAACTAGGTACATGCAGAATCTGAAATGACCAGTTTTACCAAACATTCCATTATGACCAAACCACAAGTACTTTTACATAAATTACAACTAACAGATTTACTACACACATAAGGCTAATATCATGCCAAAAATCAGCTCATTTGAACACTTCTAAGGTTAGTTTTCAAGTCACTCAATTAGCTACACAAAACTGTCCAGCTCCAGTAATTCCAGCATTTCATCATTTTGTATTGTTCAAACAATTTCCAACCAACTTCATTCCTTAAAATAACTTACTAACCATTAAATACACATTTCAAAATGGTCATTCCAGGTCTCATAACATTCTTTAAGCTACCCATGAATCATGCCAAAGCAATCACAACACATTCATGTAGCAAATCATTCAATCATGCCAACACCTTTTTTTTATAACTATTAGTTCTCATGTCTTGTACTTAGAATCTTCAACTAAGATTCAAAGCTTAAAAATGGCTAGTCATTCAAGCATACACTTTACAAATAAGTCAAGATTGTCTCGAGTATACTTGCCTCTTTTAAGCTAGGAACCTTCCTCTAGCTTGAATCTTAGATGAAATGAAGTGAAGTCTCCCTCCAACAAGATGAGGCTTGAATGGAGTTCAATCCACCAAGAAGCTAACACCACTTAGGAGCTTGGAAAGTTTGAACCTAGATGATTCTTGAAGCTTGAAGATGAAGAGGATCTTGGCAATTCTAGTTCTAGCCAACCGTATGGAGTGATGAGGGTTTAGAAATAATCTAAGTGTTAAATGCTCTAATATCTTGCTTGTACAATTCTTGATGGTGTGGAGCTTGAGGATGGAGATGAGCTACTAACTAAATAGAAGAAGAAGACTTCTCGTGGGGGAGAGGGGGTAACCTACGGTCAAGTCAAGGGGAGGGGACAAAGTGTTGCATGAAAGGTGAGGAAAGGTTCTTAGGGTAGTGCAATTTGACCCCTTTTGGTCCCCCATGCAAGCATGCCTTGCTATTTTTTAATCCTTAATCTTATAATTAAATGGAGTCTTGGAATTTAGAGAGGGTTCTAGAACCCCCTCATCTTGGCCGAAATAGTGGGGGTTGGGGAGGGGTTATTTGTGTTATTTTTCCTATTTTCATAATTCATGTTGGTATAATTTCCCCACTTCTTGAAATCCCTAATTGCGTTTGGGCTTGTTTTAAGAAGGCCCTTAAGATTAGCATTCTTATAATTTGAAAAACCTTCTAAAGCCCTTTTAAGGCTTTAGGGCCGAAAATTCCTAAGACCTTGAGGGTAAATTGGCCATTTCACATGGTCCATAACTCATACTTGGATAATCATACACTATTTTCTTTAACAAAATTTATTCAAGAAGTAATAATAAAACTTAGTAAAATGTACTTGAAGGATGACACTTTTATTAATTCACTTGTACAATGCTCAAGTATAATATGATTTTCCGTTGGGTACAACATCCTCCCCCTTATTACAAGTTTTGTCCTCAAAACTTAGGAGCGTTAATCAAAAAGATGAGGGTACAAGTTCTTCATATTTTCTTCCATCTCCCAAGTGGCCTCATCAATAGGGTGGTGCTTCCATTGCACCTTAACCATAGGAATGGATCGTTTCCTCAGAGCCTTTTCTTTACGATCAACAATCCTTTCCGGTTCTTCTACATATGTCACGTCGGCTTCAAATTTCAAGGGCTGCTCCTCGATGATATGGCTAGGCTCGTTCACATACCGACGAAGTTGGGATACGTGAAATACATCGTGCAATTGAGATAGCGATGGTGGTAGTGCTAGCCGATAAGCGACTTCTCCAATTCTTTTAAAAATCTCATATGGTCCAATAAACCTTGGGCTTAATTTCCCTTTGATACCAAATCTTTTAACTCCTTTTGATGGCGACACCTTCAAGAACACCTTTTTCCCAGCTTGAAATTCCAATGGCAGCCGCTTCTCGTCTGTCCAAATCTTGCTTCTATATTGGGCCGCTTGCAACCTTTGCATGATGATCATTACTTTCTTTCGAGTTTGTTCTACTAGGTCAGGTCCCGTGAAAACTTTATCTCCAATTTCATCCCAATACAGTGGAGAGAGGCACTTTCTCCCATATAGTGCTTCATAAGGAGCCATCCCCATAGATCGATGGTAACTATTATTATAAGAGAACTCTACTAGTTTGAGACTCGTCCCAACTTCCTCCAAAGTCAAGTATACAAGCTCGCAACATGACTTCCAGTGTTTGGATGGTTCTCTCCGATTGACCATCCGTCTGAGGGTGAAATGCAGAGCTCATTCATATCTCAGTGCCCATTGCTTTTTGGAAAGCTGTCCAAAATCGAGAAGTGAATCGAGGGTCGCGATCACAAACAATACTCATGGGCACCCTATGTAGGCACACAATCTGATCAACATACATAGTAGCTAACTTCTCCATAAGGGCCTTGATCGTCATGGCCGTGAAATGGGAAGATTTTGTCAAACGATTGACTACAATCCAAATAGCATCATGTCCATTCTTCATCCTTGGTAAGTCAGTCACGAAGTCCATAGTAATGTGATCCCACTTCCACTCGGGGACTTCAAGAGGTTGTAGTAATCCAGCGGGTCTCTGATGTTTAGCTTTCACTCTCTGACAAACAAGGCATTTCTCTACAAACTCCGCAATTTGCCTCTTCATGCCATGCCACCAGAATCTTTGCTTTAGATCTTGGTACATTTTGTTGGCTCCAGGATGGATAGACAAACGAGAATTATGAGCTTCACGAAGAACTTCATTCCTTATATCATCGTCATTGGGTACGCACAGTCGTCCTCTAAACCACAAGCTATCATCATTTCTGATCTCAAAATCCTCAGATGGTTTCGTTTTGAACTTGTCCTTAGTGTTCTTAAAAGTTTCATCTATTTCTTGACCCTGTGAAGGAATCAATACCAACTTAGCGAGCATGCTATCAATGGAATCAACCATCTCAAGATCAAACTCTTCCATATCACGCTGCAAAGGTGGTTGACGCGGATGACTTGTCTTTCAACTCAAGGCGTCGGCAACTTTATTGGCTTTTCCTAGATGATACTGAATAGAGAGGTCGTAGTCCTTCATCAACTCTAGCCATCTACGTTGACGCATATTTAATTCTTTCTTGGTGAAGAGGTACTTAAGACTCTTGTGACCCGTGAAGATTTTGCACCTTTCACCGTACAAATAATGTCTCCATATCTTTAGGGCAAAGACTACAACATCAAGCTCGAAATCGTGTACCAGGTAAATTTGCTCAAACGGCTTCAGCTGTCGAGATGCATACACAATCACTCGATCTTTCTGCATCAACACACATCCAAGTCCATTCTTAGAGGCATCACAATACACTACAAAGGTTTCACCCAAAATAGGTTTTGCCAAAACTGGAGCAGAAGTCAACTTCTCCTTCAATTCAGTAAAACTCCTTTCACAATCTGAGGTCCATTCGAACTTGGTCTTTTTCTGGGTCAAACGGGTGAGAGGCATAGCAATTCGAGAAAACCCTTCAACAAACTTGCGATAATAGCCAGCAAGACCAAGAAAACTCCATACTTCTGTAACGTTTGTCGGCCTTGGCCACTCTGTGATTGCCTCAATCTTCTTGGGATCTACAGATATTCCATCCTCAGATATAACGTGTCCCAGAAATGCTACACTGTGCAGCCAAAATTCGCATTTACTAAATTTGGCATACAATTGCTTCCTTCGTAAAATGTCTAGGACGATCCTTAAATGGGCTACATGGGACTCTTCATCAGGTGAGTAGATCAAGATATCATCGATGAAAACCACAACAAACTTGTCCAGTTGCTCTTGAAATACTCGATTCATCAGATCCATAAACATTGCGGGGGCGTTGGTCAATCCGAACGGCATTACAAGAAATTCATAGTGTCCATAATGTGTCCGGAATGCGGTTTTCGGAACATCCTCGGCTTTGATCTTTAATCGGAAGTATCCAGAACGAAGATCAATCTTACTGAAGATTTGTGCCCGCCGAAGCTGATCGAATGGATCGTCGATCCTAGGCAATGGGTACTTGTTCTTTATCGTGATCTTGTTGAGTTCTCGATAGTCGATACACAACCGCATACTTCCATCCTTTTTCTTTACAAACAGTACTGGAGCACCCCTAGGTGAGACACTTGGTTGGATAAGCTTCTTTTCCAGCAGCTCACGTAGCTGCTCTTTTAATTCTTTCAATTCAGCAGGTGCCATTCGATAATGAGCCTTTGATATCGACTCAGGTCTTGGAATTATATTGATTTCAAATGCGATTTCTCGATCTGGGGGAAGGCCCGATGATTCCTTTGGGAAGACATCAGAATACTCTCGAACTACCGAAACTTGCGAAGGGTCATGTGGTGCTTGATCAACGCTTAGTGCATAAACTAAAAATCCTTCGTGCCCTTTCTTTAACGCCTTACTGGCACAGATCGCATTCACATATATGTTTTTAGAAGATTTCTTTAGCTTTGAACCTTCCTGAAAAGTCACCTCCTTTCGTGTTGGGTCCTTAATAGTAACCCGTCTTTCACTGCAATCGATGTTCGTGAAGTTCTTGGAAAGCCAATCCATTCCAAGAATTATGTCGAAGTCGCTCATGTGTATGGGGATCAAGTCTGCTATAAATCGTTGTTCATCGAATTCAATTTCACATCCGTTGTACAATTGATGGGAAACAAGCACCTGGTCACCAGCTGCTTGAACTCTATAGGGTGTCTCAAGAGGGACTGGACTATGGTCAATATTCTTTGTGAATTTCCTCGAGATAAATGAGTGGCTAGCGCCACTGTCAAACATCACATTCACAGGTACAGAACACACTAACATAGTTCCTGAATCATGCAAGATTAACTAAGCAACAACAATGCAACGATACTTTTGCAAATATTTAAATATTGCATGAATTTTAAAACATACCCGTCACTACGTCATTAGCCTCCTCAACTGCTGCGTCAATCATAACATGGACTCTTGCATTTGCGTGCTGACGTTGATTCCTTGGTGGTTGCTGCTGCAGGGTCCCCTTCTCTGGGCAGTCTTTACTTATGTGTCCAACTTTTCCACATCCGAAGCACGTGGTCCCCTTATCTGGACAATCCTTGAGGATATGGCCCACCTTGCCACACCCAAAGTACTTACCTGCCTGGATAAAACACTCCCCAACGTGACGCTTCTTACAATGAGAACAGGTCAGAATAGCTGGCTGCTGGCCCTGATTCTTTGTCTGATTCTTCTACTGAGAATGGTGTTGAAAACGGTTCTTTCCTTGTCGTCCTGGGCCTCTGGAATTCTGTCTAGCCATTTTGCGGGACCCTCCATTTCTTGACACTTCCCTTCCTCTTTTCTGTCCCATCTCGTCTCGACGAATAATATCTCTCTCAATTCTGTAGCAAGCATCCAACAGTGCACCAAAATTGACTGGATTTGCATTAACTAACCATGTTCGGATTCTTGGATTTAATCCTCTCTCAAATTTCAGCATTTTGGTCTCCTTGTCATTCATGGTAGATGGCTGAAACCTGCCCAAAGCTATAAACTTATTGGCATACTCCGCAACCGTCATCCCTTGCTCTTGTATCAGCGATTCAAACTCATGTCTGTTTTGCAACTTTACAAAATGTGGTATGTAAAATTTGTTGAATTCTTGAAGAAATCTCTCCCATGAAATTGGTCGCGGCAAAGATTGCAAATTGGCCTTCCACCACTAGTTCGCTTCCCCAAGTAGAAATGGCCTGACAGCTTGAGTCTTCACCTCCTCAGGTGCACGAATCAATTCAAAACAATTTTCCACCTCGTCCAACCATTTATCAGCAGCATCTGAGTTCGATTTTCCCTCAAAGGGCGGAACGTTAGCTTTTTTCAGTTTCTCGAAGTAGTACTGGGCATCCCTGTCAGGCTCATGAGGCTGAGGAGCATTCTGCTGTAACATCACTTGACTGATCTGAGTCACGGTCTGGCAGAAATTCTGAAAAGCATTAATGTCCGGAATCATCTGTGGCAAAGCCCCTTGGGGTGGAGGAATATTCTGAACCGGGGACAGATTTTGATCCTGTGGTGGTGGTGGTGGAGGAACCTGAGCATGTGGAGGAGGAATAGGCTCCTGCACCTCTAGTCTGACCCTAGCAGGTCTGCCTCGTGGTCGTGCCATCTGCACTATGAAGTCTCGGAGTTTTATTCAAGGTTAGAATATCGAAATAAGTGAAGGAATTTAATTCATAATCCAATAGGAATTTAAATGGATAACTCAAGAAGGTATAAAATTTCATAGACTAAGATTTCGTTATTAAGTCATGACCCTAATTTCCAGTCTAAGTCATCCTAGTCTAAGGTCAACTCTCATCTAAGATCATGACTTAGATCTAAGGTCAAACTTAGATTTCTAAAATCATAACTTAATTCTATATTCTGCCCGGATCTAGAGCCTCGGCTTTGGTACCACCTGTAGTGCCCCGCACCCCGGCCTATCCGGATACGGTGCACCCATCGTACGTCACTACGGAGAGTTCCAGGCGTCAATCCATAACATGTCATAGTCCATAACAAAATATACGGACTTTCCTGCTTACACATCAACAGGTAAGCGAAGACCGAGTCAGAATAAAAAATTTTAAAGTAGAACATTCTAAACATCCATCATAAAGTCTACAACCATGTTCGCGAAATAAAGAAAGTCCGAAAATCCAAAAATCAATGTTCCCAACATAAGTTCATCAAAAGTCCATCAAACATAACTGTCATAACAAAAAATCCTTAAGCCGTCCTCCTCTCGCACTCCTATGGATAGGGAACCTTAGGCTCATCCTC